>CAWUFW010015734.1:0-345694 GCA_963921515.1 Calotriton arnoldi | reverse complement strand
GACAATTTTTTATGTTTGCAAGGGATTCTGGGTAACAGAACCTGGTGGGAGGCAGTCAAGTCACCCCATACTGGATTCCCCTGGGTGTCTAGTTTTCAAAAATGTATAGGTTTGCTAGGTTTCCCTAGGTGCCGGCAGAGGTAGGGTTCAAAAACTACAGCAAGGCACTTTGCCAAAAAAGGGTCATTTTTCACTGCAAAATTGAGGTGTGACCACGTTGCGTTTTGCGCCGTTTCCTGTCGCAGGCACTAGGCCGACCCACACAAGTGAGGTACCATTTTTCTCGTAAGACTTTGGGGAACGCGGGGTGGGTGGAAATTTGTGGATCCACGCAGATTCCAGAACTTTCCACCACAGAAATGTGGGGAAAATGTGGTTTTTGGACAATTTTTATGTTTGCAAGGGATTCTGGGTAACAGAACCTGGTGGGAGGCAGTCAAGTCACCCCATCCTGGATTCCCCTGGTTGTCTAGTTTTCAAAAATGTATAGGTTTGCTAGGTTTCCCTAGGGGCCGGCAGAGCTAGGGTTCAAAAACTACAGCTAGGCACTTTGCCAAAAAGGGTCATTTTTCACTGCGAAATTGAGGTGTGACCACGTTGCGTTTTGTGCCGTTTCCTGTCGCAGGCACTAGGCCGACCCACACAAGTGAGGTACCATTTTTCTCGTAAGACTTTGGGGAACGCGGGGTGGGTGGAAATTTGTGGATCCACGCAGATTCCAGAACTTTCCACCACAGAAATGTGTGGAAAATGTGTTTTTTGGACAATTTTTTATGTTTGCAAGGGATTCTGGGTAACAGAACCTGGTGGGAGGCAGTCAAGTCACACCATCCTGGATTCCCCTGGGTGTCTAGTTTTCAAAAATGTATAGGTTTGCTAGGTTTCCCTAGGTGCCGGCAGAGCTAGGGTTCAAAAACTACAGCTAGGCACTTTGCCAAAAAGGGTCATTTTTCACTGCGAAATTGAGGTGTGACCACGTTGCGTTTTGCGCCGTTTCCTGTCGCAGGCACTAGGCCGACCCACACAAGTGAGGTACCATTTTTCTCGTAAGACTTTGGGGAACGCGGGGTGTGTGGAAATTTGTGGATCCACGCAGATTCCAGAACTTTCCACCACAGAAATGTGGGGAAAATGTGGTTTTTTGGACAATTGTTTATGTTTGCAAGGGATTCTGGGTAACAGAACCTGGTGGGAGGCAGTCAAGTCACCCCATCCTGGATTCCCCTGGGTGTCTAGTTTTCAAAAATGTATAGGTTTGCTAGGTTTCCCTAGGTGCCGGCAGAGCTAGGGTTAAAAAACTACAGCTAGGCACTTTGCCAAAAAGGGTCATTTTTCACTGCGAAATTGAGGTGTGACCACGTTGCGTTTTGCGCCGTTTCCTGTCATAGGCACTAGGCCGACCCACACAAGTGAGGTACCATTTTTCTCGTAAGACTTTGGGGGACGCGGGGTGGATGGAAATTTGTGGATCCATGCAGATTCCAGAACTTTCCACCACAGAAATGTGGGGAAAATGTGTTTTTTTTGACAATTTATTATGTTTGCAAGGGATTCTGGGTAACAGAACCTGGTGGGAGGCAGTCAAGTCACCCCATCCTGGATTCCCCTGGGTGTCTAGTTTTCAAAAATGTATAGGTTTGCTAGGTTTCCCTAGGTGCCGGCAGAGCTAGGGTTCAAAAACTACAGCTAGGCACTTTGCCAAAAAAGGGTCATTTTTCACTGCGAAATTGAGGTGTGACCACGTTGCGTTTTGCGCCGTTTCCTGTCGCAGGCACTAGGCCGACCCACACAAGTGAGGTACCATTTTTCTCGTAAGACTTTGGGGAACGCGGGGTGGGTGGAAATTTGTGGATCCACGCAGATTCCAGAACTTTCCACCACAGAAATTTGGGGAAAATGTGTTTTTTTTGACAATTGTTTATGTTTGCAAGGGATTCTGGGTAACAGAACCTGGTGGGAGGCAGTCAAGTCACCCCATCCTGGATTCCCCTGGGTGTCTAGTTTTCAAAAATGTATAGGTTTGCTAGGTTTCCCTAGGTGCCGGCAGAGGTAGGGTTCAAAAACTACAGCTAGGCACTTTGCCAAAAAAGGGTCATTTTTCACTGCGAAATTGAGGTGTGACCGCGTTGCGTTTTGCGCCGTTTCCTGTCGCAGGCACTAGGCCGACCCACACAAGTGAGGTACCATTTTTCTCGTAAGACTTTGGGGGAAGGCGGGGTGGGTGGAAATTTGTGGATCCACGCAGATTCCAGAACTTTCCACCACAGAAATGTGGGGAAAATGTGGTTTTTTTGACAATTTTTTATGTTTGCAAGGGATTCTGGGTAACAGAACCTGGTGGGAGGCAGTCAAGTCACCCCATCCTGGATTCCCTGGGTGTCTAGTTTTCAAAAATATATAGGTTTGCTAGGTTTCCCTAGGTGCCGGCAGAGGTAGGGTTCAAAAACTACAGCTAGGCACTTTGCCAAAAAAGGGTCATTTTTCACTGCGAAATTGAGGTGTGACCACGTTGCGTTTTGCGCCGTTTCCTGTCGCAGGCACTAGGCCGACCCACACAAGTGAGGTAAAATTTTTCTCGTAAGACTTTGGGGAATGCGGGGTGGGTGGAAATTTGTGGATCCACGCAGATTCCAGAACTTTCCACCACAGAAATGTGGGGAAAATGTGGTTTTTTTGACAATTTTTTATGTTTGCAAGGGATTCTGGGTAACAGAACCTGGTGGGAGGCAGTCAAGTCACCCCATCCTGGATTCCCCTGGGTGTCTAGTTTTCAAAAATGTATAGGTTTGCTAAGTTTCCCTAGGTGCCGGCAGAGCTAGGGTTCAAAAACTACAGCTAAGCACTTTGCCAAAAAAGGGTCAGTTTTCACTGCGAAATTGAGGTGTGACCGCGTTGCGTTTTGCGCCATTTCCTGTCGCAGGCACTAGGCCGACCCACACAAGTGAGGTACCATTTTTCTCGTAAGACTTTGGGGAACGCGGGGTGGGTGGAAATTTGTGGATCTACGCAGATTCCAGAACTTTCCACCACAGAAATGTGGGGAAAATGTGGTTTTTTCGACAATTTTTTATGTTTGCAAGGGATTCTGGGTAACAGAACCTGGTGGGAGGCAGTCAAGTCACCCCATCCTGGATTCCCCTGGGTGTCTAGTTTTCAAAAATGTATAGGTTTGCTAGGTTTCCCTAGGTGCCGGCAGAGCTAGGGTTCAAAAACTACAGCTAGGCACTTTGCCAAAAAAGGGTCATTTTTCACTGCGAAATTGAGGTGTGACCACGTTGCGTTTTGCGCCGTTTCCTGTTGCAGGCACTAGGCCGACCCACACAAGTGAGGTACCATTTTTCTCGTAAGACTTTGGGGAACGCGGGGTGGGTGGAAATTTGTGGATCCACGCAGATTCCAGAACTTTCCACCACAGAAATGTGGGGAAAATGTGTTTTTTTGACAATTTTTTATGTTTGCAAGGGATTCTGGGTAACAGAACCTGGTGGGAGGCAGTCAAGTCACCCCATCCTGGATTCCCCTGGGTGTCTAGTTTTCAAAAATGTATAGGTTTGCTAGGTTTCCCTAGGTGCCGGCAGAGCTAGGGTTCAAAAACTACACCTAGGCACTTTGCAAAAAAGGGTAATTTTTCATTGTGAAAATGTGGTACGTCCACGTTGCATTTTGAGCCATTTCCTGTTGTGGGCACAAGGGCTACCCACACAAGTGAGGTACCATTTTTATCGGGAGACTTAGGGTAACACAGAATTGTAGAGCAACTGTTATTACCTATTGACTTTCGATGCATTTCTGCCTTCCAAATGAAAGACAATGTGTAAAAATAAGTCATTTTGAAAAATGACCTATAATTCTCATGCTAGTATGGGTACTCCCAATTTCGGAAATGTGCAAATATCTACTGTTTCTAAAATCTACATTTTGTTCCCATTTCAGAAATACATAGGTGTCTTTCATAACAATTTTTCCATGTATACATTTTCCCAAAATAATTGCTATATACCTGGTACTTAAAAAAAATCATTGCAAGATGTTGCTCAATTATTGGCTCTGGGTTCGTCGGGTTCTTGGTGAACCTACAAGTCCTATATATCCCCACAACCAGAAAGGTCCAGCGGATATAACGGTATATTGCCTTCAAATAGCTGTCATAATTAGAAGAAGTTACAAGTGAAAACGTTGACACAAATGGCTGTTTTTTTCAACTAATTTTCAATTTTTCCTTTATTTAACTGTTAGTTTCTATAAGGAAAACTTTAAGGATCTACACAAATGACCCCTTGCTGAATTCAGAATTTTGTCTACTTTTCATAAATGTATGGCTTTCCAGGATCCATTATTGGTTTCATACCCATTTCTACCATTAACTGGAAGGAGGTTGAAAGCACAAAAAATAGCAAAAATAGGCTATGTCCCAGAAAAATGCCAAAACTGTGTAAAGAAAGTTGGTTTTCTGACAAAAGTCTGCTTGTCCCTGAAAGCTGGGAAGATGGTGATTTCATCCCCACAACCCCTTTTTGATGCCATTTGCAGGGAAAAATCAAGACGCTTTCATCTGTAGCCCTTTTTTGCCTTTTTCCCCAAAAAAAACAAAATTTAGCTGTATTTTGACTAATTTCTGGGTCCCCTCCAGGGGAATCCACAAACCCTGGGTACCTTTACAATCCCCATGATCTTAGAAAAAAAGGACGCAAATTTGGCATGGATACCTTATGTGGTCAAAAAGTTACAGGGGCCTAAGCGCGCACTACCCCAAATAGCCAAAAAAAGGCTTAGCACAGGAGGGGAAAAGGCCTAGCAGCGAAGGGGTTAACCTTTAATCTAATTTCTTACATTACTCATGCCCCTACCTTTACTCGTGCCACTATCACTATTGATGCACATTCTCCAGCTCTTTCTCTCTTACTTCTAGTCCTACTTTTTCACCTACTCTTAGTCCAACACACAAGTTTAATGTTACTCCTCCTTCTCTTCTACTTTTAGTTCTTACTCCTAATTTTACACCTATATTTACTTGTCCTCTTATACTTCTTCGTGGCCTAGAGACAGCTTTATCTTTTGGCTAGATTATATGATAAAATTAATTATACCACAAGGGGCTTTGGATCATTCTCCTACATTCATTGCATAATGTAAGTGCCATTTTGGATCAGACAACAGGAGTATCTTGAATTTAGAATTATGCTACTGGCTCTGTCATGTATTATTCCACCCCAAATATTTTCCATTACAATGCCTAGATGCTGTAGTGTCTATGCACCCCTTCACCTACTCTCATTCTTCACAGATTGCTCCTTTCTCCCTTTACACTCTCATTCAGCAATTCTTATATATATAATATATATTTATTTATATAACAATACTACCACTTTAATCCCTACCCTTACTATATGTATACATCCACCCTCACATCTATTCACACTCTCCTCGTACTACCACTCCTATCCCTTATCCATACTATTGTTTCTACTGTCTTTCTAGTACTCATTTCTTCTCTTACTGCCAATTGCGTCTACTTTTACTCCTACTAACTCCAGCAGTTATTCCTACTTACTCATACTGATGCTTCCACTCTCATTTCTACATACTCCTGCTTACTTTTTGATTACTTCTGTTTTCCTATTGCTCCTTCTCTCATACCTCCTTCTCTGTGTTACCCTTAACTGAACTCATCTTCCTTTGCACACATTCTGGTTTATCTAAAATGTGTACATAGTGGCTTTTCCTAATCTGCTCTACTACTACGTTTTCCTCTACCCATACACCGACTACTATTTTGGTACCATCAACTCTATTTCTACTTTTTTATTCTGTACGTTTCTCTTCACCAAATTCTATCAACTCAGCCACATAATCCTTACCACTGCGGATTGATTCTTGGTCACTCTGAATTTAATCTATAGATCATGAAAGTGGAATTATCTCCGGTTACGTGCTCTGACTTCAGACATTCAGGGAACTCAAAAACTTTCCCGGATGCAAGTTGATACCAAAACACTTTGTACATTTTTATATGTACTCCTACTACCCTGCACTTCCTCTTAAACATAGTTTGTTTGATGACTCTGCATTGGTTTGTTGCTTAAGGTACATGGGGGCTTATTTACAAGCGCTTTGTGAAACTTTTGCGTCATCTTTTACATGGGAAAAGTGACGTACGGGTGGCGCAAGGGGCTTGTAAATAAGCCCCATGGTATCAGTATTATTGAGATCCTGCATGGGAGGGACAATTCAACATGATTAACGCTAATAAATGACTTAGGCCCTCATTCTGAGTCCAGCAGAGTGGTAATTCGTGATCCTTGCTCAGTTACCACCCCATTGGATTATACGTTTTACTGGGTGTGGGAATCACTTGTCGTAGAGGGACTGGCAATTTGAGGCCGGGCACCCATACTTGGAAGAAAACGTGTGAGAACCCGTAACTGAGATAATGATATTGGCCAGAATCTGTCCTACCAGGCCCACCATTAGCACCCCTTCGTCAGGCCCTCTCAGAATGAGGGCATTAGTGTTTCTGTATTATTTAATCCACGCAGCAATCACAACAGTATCAAATTGTTTATGGGTCAAGAGTTGCATATTTCAGTTTTTTATAATGTATATTTATCTATGCAATATGAGTATGTGTACTGTACAAACGTTTATTGAAGTGTAGCTCACACTGGGTCACTTGTTTCTGCGAGAAAAAGCAATGTATATATTACAAAGTTTGTGACCTGCATTAGTTTTAGTTGCCTGTTAAATTTCTTCAAACAGAAGAATATTTTAGACCCGCTATAGTTGAATGTGGACAGCTGTTTGAATGCATATGGCAGTACACACTGTGAATGTGAATGTATGAGTATATGTTTGAATACTCAAGGACATATATGACTGTGGTGAGTTCCCAAAGCGTTTGGATTCACCTGCCCAAATACAAATTTCAGAAAGAATGAAACCCCATCACCTGTTGTACATGACACAGTCAAAAGGCATAAAAAGAGATAAAATATGTTCCTCACATAAAGATATTCATTGGAATCGGTTGTGGATCGCCTTGTGGAGCACCTAGAAGCAGTGAAGGGGCTTGCTGCGTTAGGATCTGGTGATATGGGTCTGTTTCTGTCTGCTTTCCTCCAAGGTGCACTGTTCTTGTGGAAATAGAGAGGTGGTCAGCTTTCCCGAGTGAAGGTTTTACCAAGAGGTATATTCTTTAGCTCTTTATAGAATTTGTGTTTGTTTTGTTTAGATTCTGAATGCTGCATATTTACAACTTCCTGACACACATGTACGACTACACTGAGCATAACTGTGTTTTGTCTGAGAAGCTGTTTAAAGCAATGCAACTTGTGGCAGTGAAAATTGTTTTTGCCATGTAAGATAAAAATCTGTTTTTATATATTAAATAAGTCAGTCCTAAAGTGTGCTGTGTAAGCCCACTGGGCAAGGTACTTAAAATATAAAAATGGTCCATACTATACATTAGGATTTAAATGTCCTCAGAATTAACAAAATGTTAAGTGGATATGGCTATATTTTCTATGGACATGCCTAGGTGTAAATAATCCCAGTGCCTTTAGAAATGCTAGAAAGATTATAAACCTTATTTTCCACTTCGTTTCAAAACTTAATTCACAGTTGAACATAGACTTTTGATCACTCTAGTGAAAAATGAGCCGCTAAGAAGCCAGAATTGAGGAAACTGGTTAGAATCAGTTGACGCCCCACCCTAATCTAGAGTCCCTGTACACATTCCAGGCTGGGAATGACTGACCCTGCTCACAGAGGACAATGGCCTGACCTCTAGGCCCAATAAGGCAGATGTGTTGTCAACAAAAAGTCACTTATCAAGGATTAGCCATCTGGGAGAGGGATAGGAACCATTGGCAGGTCAAATGACAGTCGTAACACATTTTCTTTTCAAGGTGACAAATGGGGCTCCCAGGAACTGATTCCATTCATTCTATTGGTCATGCTAGAAAGTCTGGCTCCAGTCCAGCAGGAGGAAACAGATTTGGACCCTGGTACCTCATCAAAACAGGAGAGAAAAAGAACACCTCTAGGTGGTGGACGCAAACCTCCTTTTTAGATTTAGGGCTTCTGGGAATATTTGCAGTAAACAAAAGGGGAAGTGCTTAAAAAGGAGGTGGGGATTGTGTAAGAGTATAGTCAGGACTAGGCGGCAAAAATGCTACAATCATTGGCTGGTGAAAGAATAAACGTCTCAGCAAACCACCACCTCCTCAGAACGTTCCTGCACCTGGACATGAAAATAGAAGACTTGAATGCTGGAAGATAAAAAAAAGATTCTTGGCTAAAACTGAGGAATTCAAACTTCTCTTCAAAGGTTTCCTTTCCATTTGCCCTCTCTAGGGACACAGAAAAAAGGACCCCTGATTCCAAGAACACCTGACTGACCACTGTGGATTGAACCGTTCAGGACCCCTGGTTGGAGACTGACCAGGTGCCAAGTAACCGTCCCTGAATAGATACAGGAGTAACTTCCCCTAGGAGCATTGTGTCTTAAAGGTGTTTTTTTAATTCTGTCTCTGGTTCTTCTTATCCAATTATGATTTTGTTTTGTTGGATTTCTGTTCACTAAATTTATCTCCGTTTTTTCTAAATTGGCTTTGCAATTTTATTCAGTTTTTTGACCTTACAATTTTTGGTACTTCTTTGATTTAACAAGCCTTTCTCAGAGAAATTGTGTGCTGCTTCTGCCACAACTATCATCATTTAGCAGAGTTCTACTGAGAACTGTCTTCATACCCAACCATGGTTGTTTTATTAAGTTGTCAAGGATATCCAGTTCCCAACTTAATAATCCACTGTGACAACCCCTAGAAAGCTGAAGAAAATACATTCACAACGGTCATCGTTTATAAAAGCATATAGTGGAGTTCTGTTAGCTCACAGCCAGCCCTCAGACAGTGAGAGTGGCAGACATGCCCAGGGCATGGCAGACTGTCTTAGAAGTTGGTCAGTAGGCAAAGTGCTTTGATATGGTGTCCATGTATGACACTTGGAGTCACATACTAAACTTGAGTGAATGCTTTATGTTCTTTAGTAATCATTGTAGTCAGAAATCACTTATTTCCTAGGCAGCTATCAAAATAGATCACTCTTCCCAAACGTAAGCACCCATCTATTGGGTTAAGGCAGTCCACCTAGATCTGAGAGCTAATTCTCTAGCTTTCATCCTACTGGGAAAGTCCCACAGTAGAAGATTTGTCAGTTTGGCCTGGTTCACAAATTACCAAAACTGCAAATTGAACCAGACCATGCATTAGGATTATAGGTCATAAAAATTGTACGCACTGCAACCCAGTTAACTATGGTTAACTGTAAATGGTTATTGGCTGTTCTTTTGCTGCAATGCAGCATTGCTTATGTGGTATCCAGCATAGTTTGTAAACCCCTAGTCTTTAACAATAGCTCATGAAAGATTGTTACTGTCACTACAGTTACATCATAATTTGCTAGTACATTGCTGAAAGGTAGTTTTGGATCACACCAGCATTATAATTACCATTAGCGCTACCCACAGAAAGTCTACAAAAGCACAATGGACTACAAACATATTAATGCCTTTGTCATGGAATTAACATAAATCTTCAGAAATCACATTGCCTTAAATTGATAATTATGACTGGCAAAGTATGGATTTTTCTATATTTAAATATTTTATTGATAAACATAAAGAAATACATCATTTAGAATTTAAAGGTACAAAGTGCTGATTTATGAACCATCAATTCAGTAAGGTGATGTATCAAATTCAGCTGTAGTTGGATCTACTGCCACTCAAATATGTACTCCACAACCCTTCTTTGTTTATTGGCTATCTTAACCTGTGCTGCTGCTGTTGCAGGGATTCTGCTCAGGAACAGAACTATGCTTGTGATGATAGAACGTCAGCAGACAGGGAGTGAGTCACCATACCACCTCAGTACCCATGAGCTCGAGTCCGACTAGCTATAATGTCTCACTTGCCCTCCTAACTATATCCAGAGAAACAAGTGAATTGACACACCAGAACACAACGCTCCAGACCCTCTCAGGAATCGTGGTAACAGGACACCCACTTTTGCTCTCACACTCATACAAGTCCACAATGAGATATAACAGAGACAAGAAGGACGTTTGAAACGTTTTTTAAACTATTGTGTTCTAAAAACAGCATTTGTGCCAGAATCAAGAAACAAATGCTTAACAAAAATACTGTCAGCATAGTCAGTAAACCATATATTATGATAAGCCCTGTCGTATTATAAGGCAGTTTAGCCTAACCCCCCTCCTCTTCTACAGAAGTGGAAGGATTATATAACAAAGATCTCTGGGATTAGTAGCAGACTCCATACCTTAGCATACATAGTTGGACGTTCTGCATCTCAGGTGCAGCCATGATCTCCTTCTCAGAAAATCTTTCTCTCTATGTATGTTACATTGCTGTGCATACCATTATGACAAGGCGGATATGCTCACAAACAACAGCTGCAGTTCTTTGTTGTGTCTAGGTGCTAGTGCCTGACCAGAATGAAATAACAATGGACATTGTTGTTTGACTTTGTCTGCTGTGTTCAGACTAAATCCCAGGAAAGAACAGAACATGAAAACAGCTACAAGTTCTGTGTAAAAATACAATGTGACACAAAGATAACCTGTTTATATAGTAACGAACGCAAAGCAAATGTGGCCTGTATCTTGCAAAGTTAGGCTAACATAGGGAAAACTACAATGGGCCATGCACTGAACACATGACACCCTCCCGTTGGTCAGGAAGGTAGCACAGAAAGGGATAACAGAATTAGGAAGACAAACAAACTCAAAACTGTTTCTAAGAACTAAGTATCAAGAAAGGTATGTAAAAAACAATTTGATATAGAAAGTATCCAATCAATGCATGTCGGAGGCATCCAGTATATGATCAATCATTGTGAAGGCGAAGGACTCTATGACGGAGTCTGATTCCGCATAAGAGGATACAGCCCAATTCAGAAGTTCTCAAGAGCATACATGAACCTCAGTCTCACCTAACGCGGAGACAGTCACCTTGCAACCTGCATTGATTTCAATGAATCTTTGATCCAGTAATCGCTGTGCCATTGCACAGAAATCCTCAATGGCCATTGGCACTAGACTCGGATGGTGTAGAAGTCACAAACCCAAGGAACAGTCCTGAGAATGAGCCACTAAGGGACTCATCAGCAGTTCGAAATCCAGGGCAGCGGGTGTCTGCAAAGACAGGCATATATGCAGTGCCCATTGAAAGAGGCACTGGAATCAGTGAAACACAGGTTGCAAGCAGGTGAAGTAAGCATATCGAAATGTTAAACAACAATCCTCATCCAGTGCCTGCAGCATATGTATCCCAAAGATCTGAAGCATACGCTCATGGTAGTGTTGGAGCGGTGCCAGCTCCCTGGCATCCACAGAAGAAGCATTCATTATGGAACACCAGCAGCAGAACGAGAACGCCACCAAGGAGAAACAGCAGCAACAGGAACCCTCCAAACACGCTGGAAAAAATGGAATGTATAAAAGCCGGAATTACCCCCAAAAGAGTTTGGAAGATGTTACGAGGCCATAACCTACAAGTTTAAAAAGTGGGCTAGGCCCACTGTATCAGAGGCATTAAATATTTGATGTATCAATTCTCCAAAATGCAGAGGAAGATTTGTATTTAACAATGATTGTATTTCACTAGAAGTTCTAGCCACCTGCAATTCAAAGGTCTCGCGGGCAGATGTTAGAGCCACATCTTGTTGGAACAATAATGCTTTGAGTCTGCTTAGCTTGTTAAATCCTGCTTTCAAAGTTGAAATGGAAGGCCACAACAAGCTATCTATAATCCCATGCAAAGGGGGAAACAAGACATTGTTGCAACAAGTGACTAACTGGGAAACGGACACAATCTACAGGATTCCTGCCTGCATACCACAACAGTCTTGATTATTAAGTATGAGATAGATTCCATTTGAAAGTACTGTAATGAAAGGGAGAATTGCGGGAACCAGAGTTCCTTTTATATAACAAGCCAAATTGGGTGCAGAAGCATACAGGCGGCGTGAATTTTAATGTGCTGACAAAAAAGTGAATGTCCTGCAGTAGAGTAACACTCCTCTCCCGTAAGGAAAACTTCCCTATCAGCACGTTCACAGTGATAGGTAAAACGTGCATACCTCATGTATCTAGCTACTCTCCAGGGGTTCATATCTACCTATTGGAAAATGTTTCATGCAAGCTGTAAACTGAAAAGTCGAGATTGGCAATGTAATAATACCATGTATTAACAACACCGCTCCAGGCATTTCGGCTATAGTAAATGGGAGTTGTTCTAAGTTTTCTAAATATAGGATGGTGTAAGGTGCGTCTTTCATAACCATTGTTCGTTGTTTGTGTGTTAAATTGAACGGCAGAAACAAAGCAGTATAGTTCATATAATGCCAAGGAACGTGTCCATTTTTTAATGTTTGAAGCGTCCAATCAAACTGCATAATAGATCTAAGCTGACTTTGACCATGATACAATGTTGACTTAACACTCTGCACAATATCAATAACAGATGACACAATGTTATTCAACGTATAAATATGGGATGACAATGTATTAATACTGTTGTCTTCTACAGAAAGCACTTTTCCAAATTATCTTGATCAATTTGTCTCAGACGTACGGCAGCTTCCATTTGCGCTAGTTTCCAAATTTCATTATACGCAGCATATATAAATCTTTTAGAATGAGGGCACTTAGGACCCACCAAAAAATCAGATAGATTCATGTCCTCGGACAAAAGAGAAAGATGTTGTTTTACTGCAGAAAATGTAGAATGTTGTAACCATTGTTGGCATAGCTTTCCCACTGAATAGGTGGTAATAGTGCTCGAATGGGTTAACTATGAATATCATGGATCAGGCCTACTTGATTTGAACTGTGTGGAGTTAAGAAAATTAGCATGACAACCATTCATGTCCACTGGCCACAATAACCACCCACCAACATTCGAGAACATGAGGCATGCCTAAGGAGAAGGTAAACTGTGGAGTTAAGTCTTGAACAGGTGTGAGGAGGCGTATCTTGTATATTAATAATTGCCCACTTACTATATTAAGTAATGGTAGCTTGAGGTCATTTATGGGTTAGTTATCACCTTGTATATGCCCTGGCCTTGACACTAGAGATGAAATTGTTTTTATCAGATTTATTAAATTGAATAGAGGTAGTTTATGGGACATTTATTATTTTGTATATGCCCTTGAAACTACAGATGAAATGTTTTTTTATTAGCTTTATTAAATTTTAATGTAACATGGATAATTTTAACCAGTATCTATGAAATGAATTTTAACATTTTGTATATGCCTGGTGTTATAAGCTAAAGGGAATCTGTGTTAATTGATTGAGATTTAAAGATGTTTTTGTACTTTTATGGTCTGTATTTTAAACGGATCAAATAAAATTTCTTTGATTGATTGATTGATTGACAAGTTAAATGTACCATTTAGGATCATATCATTTAACTGGGCTTTCAGTATAGTTTGTGTAAGACTGCCAATCATCAAAATAGGCATTTGCGGGAATGGTCGGGGCATTCATTTCTTTAATCTTGGCCAATCCCAGACTGTTGCAGGGATTCTGCACATACACAGAACTATGCGCAAGAATACGGGACCTTGATGTATAGGGGCTAAGCCTTCCTACAGCCCTAGTACCCACAATACCAGGACCAACTAGCTAGGACCTGCCAGGATCTTGTCCCCCAAATTGATTTAAGGTCAATTTTGTCTTTGCAATAATCATCGCCTTTAAGAGCCAGCTGGTCGACAAACGAAGCAGCGTAAATCAGCTAGGTCTGAGTAAGCATATATTTTTTCCGTGGGTTTGGAACCAATTTGAAATAGTATGACTTAGGGTCTGAAATGTCATAGCTCACAAAATATGTATGCTTGTCTATCTGTGTTTTTGAACTTCTTTGTGCGGGAGGTGGACAATGTTCCCATTGTGTATAATTGTAATGGGGATGTGGTCCACATGCCCTCTGTAGAAAATGATGTCCCTAATGGTGGTAGCAGAACATCTCAACTTAATTAGAAGAATTAATACATACATCTTGTAAATCAAACACAGAATAATATTCTAATTCAGAAAGCATTGAATTCACAGTGTCGACATCCCAATCATCTGACTGTAATCCAGGTACTATTACATCACCCATGGAAACTTTGAACACATATGGTATCTGAAGGGTCTCCGTAGGACTAAATATATTGAAAGGAACTTTATCCTAAACAATAAAATCAGCCACTGGAATGGCTGAAATGTTGACAAGGGAAAAGTCTCTTTTTATTTTATGTGAGGAGAAATGAGGGGCCAATACACCGTCAACCAGTTCTGTAGCAGATTGTTCTGGAAGCTAATGGCCATTGATCAAAAGAAAAAAAACTGTTACAAATGTAATCCACATGAATACAAAAATAATGGAAAATACAATCCAGATATATATCCAAGGAGGGACCATATAAGTGTGTTTCAACCAAAAAATAAAAACACAATTCCGCTCTGGAGGTGGATGCAAAACCGAAGACACTGAAGAACTGTCAGAAGAGAAATAGTCTTGATTCATATAGTACCCAGAGGAACTCAACTGGAAAAGAGGAGGCTGTGATTCAGCAGATAGATTTGAAAAATGTAACTCAGAAAGGGTGTCCAATGGTGGATCAGTATAAACGACCTCCATTGCAGAAGATGGAAATGTAGAAATGGTTACTATGTCAACTGAGGCAGAAAAACATGGTAGCCTGGTACGTTGGGCTGAATTCCTTCATGATGGCCACTTTTTCCTGAACAAGGTCTCCAACTTTGGAAAGCCAACCAGATACAGGAATTTGAGTCTCAGGACTCGATGGGAGAGCTGCTGGCAAATGTGTATGGGCCAGGGAGTCACAGCATTTTTGTAGATCCTGTAAGACAGTACAGTGGTTATCTATGTCAAAGGTTGTTGATTCCGCCACATCATGTGGTTTATCAAGGTCTGGAACATACATCTTGATGCCAAAAAGCATTTCATATGGGGTCTGCACACCCAGAGATCTTTTAGGGTGATTATTTCATGCTCGTTGAACCCCATAGAGATGGTTCCACCACCCACGCCCTGTACCTAAAACTCTAGCTGTTAAGGACTGCTTTAAGTCACGGTTCATTCTCTGCACAACAGAATTTCCCTCTGGCCTATACCGAGAAGAAAAAATGCACTTGCACACATATGGACTTTATTGAATCACGGTACGCTTAAGAAGCAAAAACCGGACCTTGATCCGAGTGGAATGCGGGACAGGCATATGTACCGATGAAGACTTACAACAGTTTGAGCGTCAGCCGAGTGCTGCAGCCAAACCCTCAGGAACCTGGAGCAGGAATCCACTGCAACCAAAGTAAATGAGAAAGCAGTATCCAAAATCAAGGGACAGCAATGATCTAGGTAAACACAGCCAAAAGACTGATTAGAAATAAACCGAAGGGTCTGCGGTGGACGAGATACTGTAGAACTCTTAATTTGTTGACAAATATCCTTAATTTAAATTTCCAAAAGACAGAGCATTTCAGGGGGTGCAACGTGGGTGTCTGCGGACTCTACAGTGACAAAAGTTTCAGTTGCTCTCACCTCCAGAAACTGGCGGAGAGTCTGGCACACTATGGTGACTTCTGCCGCTCTGTCGAGGAGAGTCACTGCCCAACTGCTGTCCAGGAGAAGGGTTCTCACCGTGTAGGGCATATTAAAACTGTCAAGGCTGCAAATTTTGTCTTTTGAAAAGGGGCTTTATATGGAAGTGGTTTATCGTCTTTCTTTATCTTCACTTCAAATGAGCATTGTGTCTCCTGTTTAGGTTGCACATACTCTCCTTGTCTGCAATCAGATCGCAGACCTCCTCTGTCGTACTGCTGGTTAGACGATTACTGAATGGAATGAGGAGAATGGGGATCATGAATCTGGTTTTGATCCGGAGTTTTGATTTTACAGTGATCACGAAAATTGCATCACGTTCAGAAGACTCAAGGGGGTGGCAAACCGCCCGAGGTCTACTTTGTTGCTGGGGTTGTTTAGATTTATCCCATGTTTGTTTTAGGAAAATCCCAGGGTGGACAGGCATCCATGTCTGAAACAGGTTTGACAAGTGGTGGAATGGAGGGTCTGGTCCCCAAACTATTACATCCTAAGGACGTATACACCTGAGCTATGATAATAGATAACTCACGTTCGTGGTCTGCTACAGCCACCCCGGTGAGTCACTGAAATATGGCTAAAGATGCTGCTTCACCTTTAACATTATAAAGAATTTCCCCCGTGTTCATTCTGTATTTGTTCAGGGACGTTCAGCGGAACACCCATTGAGGGTGTGCCATAACAGAGAGTATATACAGTAGCAAAAACAGTCCCCCAGGTGTTGCAGTTGGCCAAAGGGGACCAGACCATTGAGTAAACACATAGTCAAAACTCTATATTTTTATTGTGGTCCTGTAAGGGGAAACACAGCATCAAGTTGATAAATTTTCTGGGCAACCCTAAAGAGAAAGTCTTCTCTATTGGTAGGGTGTTTGCCCATAACTGAGTATAGAATGACTGGACTGATAACAAGCCCCACTGCCTGTTGTGCCTGTGCAGGTGCAGCAGCCCTAGCAGGGCCGGCTAGGAAAGCATGAGAAACAAATTGGATCAAGTGTCTGTACAAAAGAATGACCTGATTATACAATGCATGTCTTCCTGCCAAAGTTAGATGAGCTAAATTTGGGTATGGCGCAAATCAATACAGGTGGCCCCCATCAATACTTAATGGTCCCATACAAACAATGCCAGGGACATGGGGAAGGGCACCATTAAACCAAGTCTGGTGTTTATAGACAGTAAGAGGAACTTCAAGAACTGCATAAGGACGATAAAGCTGCGGTGCCGCAGGTGCTGTGTAAGTATGAAACATATTGTCATTAGCGTCCACAGCAGAAACGATGAACCAGGAATAAAAAACCTCAAATCGATACGCTGTGTCCACCTCAATTACAAAAATCACAGGAGCTCCCACATTAGAGACTCCATGCTGAAGTAGGTATTGAGTAACCACTGGGCGGCAATTTACCTCAATCGCAATAGGCTGTGCCATAATTAATTAGCAGAGGATGCCAATGGTATAACAAAGAGGGTATAAACCTTTTAATATTCAAGCTTGAAAATCCAACAGAACTAGGTGATCCCTAAAAACTGTGGAGGATAAATCCCAAACACCATGAACGTCTCCTAAAAGTGGTGTGCAGATCACAAAGAGTCAAGGCAAACCACTCTCTCTCCCAGCCCTCTCCTGTACTCATGGGGGTCCCCCAAGGGTCCGCTCTATCTCCTTTTCTCTTCAACCTTTTCCTGGAACCTCTCGCTAACTCATTAAACTCTATGAACATTCTCTTCCACATGTATGCGGACGACACGCAACTCTATTTGAAAATCTCATCCCTGGGAAACGTCATCTCTCTCAACACTACCCTAACGTTTACTCAAAACTGGTTAACGGAGAACCATCTTCTGCTTAACACTTCCAAAATGGAATTCCTGCTGATCTCCCCTCCGAACCACATCCCCAAGCTAGACCTATGGTTGAGTCACCTCACTGCTTTCAATTGCACTCCTCTCATCATAGACTCAGCCAAATCTCTCGGAGTCACCATGGATAAGCACCTGAATTTGAAAAATCATATCAGCAATGTATGTAAGGGAGCAAACCACTTGTTGAGGTCACTCAGAAATATAAAACCTTTCCTTCCACTAAATGATTTCAAGCAGGTGGTCCAAGCGCTTGTCTTGCCGAGGCTAGACTACGGCAGTGCTATTCTCTGTGGCCTTCCCAAATACGCCCTGGCTCCACTAAGGTCATCACTGAACGCGGCGGCTTGACTGGTCATAGGCACCAAACGATACGAACATATATCCCCAGTCCTAAAATCTCTCAAATGGCTGCCCTACGAAGCACGAATTCAGTTAAAGATTGCCGTTCTGGCGCACAAAGCCCTTCACTTCAATACTCCCAGGTACCTTGCGCAAAAACTTGAACTATCCTGTGGTTTAAGAACCTCAAGAAGCGCCACTACCTTCCTCTTGAAACCACTCATCCTTAACAAAAAAATAACTTGTCACCGAGCCTTCTCCGGCGCTGCCCCAAAGATATGGAACTCTCTTCCACCGGAGGTATGCAGAATCTCTTCAACGAAGGCTTTCAAATTGGAAGCTAAACGATTCCTAATGAACAAATTCTTACCCTAAGAGGGATAGTCTCACTTGCTCTTTGACATTGTTCCAACTATCATGGTACCTCCATTTGTAATGGCTCTTCTTTAATGCACACTGTGACCCCCCTCGTTGCCCGTGTACACCTGCTTATTACCCTCCTGGGCGCAATTGTCCCGCACTCTGCGACCATTCCAGTCTTTTTTTTTTTTTTTCTCTCTCTCTCTATCTACCGGATGTTGATATTGCATTTATGTTCTTCGTCCCATCATATTGTGAAGCGCTCTGATATCCTTCGGGATCTTGTTCGCGCTATATAAAACTTCATAAATAAATAAATAAAATTGTGGACAAGCACAAGTGCTACTCGGGGTTCCTGCAAATAAATACCTGACCAAACTTTGGCAGCGCCATGTTGCAGGGATTCTGCTCAGGAACAGACAGTCGCGGCTCCTGGAGGGAGTGCTGCGGGGCGGTGGGGCGGGCGGGGGAGGGGCAGGTTGGGGGGTAGTAAACTCCGGCATACGGCTGAACGGAGGTAAGTACATAAGTAAATAAATAAAACAAATTACATTGCGCGCGCCGCATCGCCATTTGGCATTGCAGCGCGTGCAATTTAATTAGTTTTAGTTATTTATTTATGTACTTACCTCCGTTCGGCCGTATGCCGGAGTTTACTACCCCCCAACCTGCCCCTCCCCCGCCCCACCGCCCCGCAGCACTCCCTCCAGGAGCCGCGACTGGGAACAGAACTATGCTTGTGACCATAGAATGTCAGTAGATAGGGACTGAGTCAACATACCACCTCAGTACCCATAAGCCAGAGTCCGACTAGCTATAGTGTCTCACTTGCTGTCCTAACGATATCGAGAGAGACAAGTGAATTGAGACCCCAGAACATGACACTTCCGACCCTCTCAGGGATCACAGTAACAGGACACCCCCTTTTACTCTCACACTCGTCCACAATAAGATATAACAGAGACATGAAAGAAGTTTGAAATGTTTATTTAAACTATTGTGCTCTAAAATGCAGCATTTGTGCCACATTCAAGAAACAAATGCTTAAAAAAACTACAGTCAAGTCAAGTCAAGGAAAGCTTTATTCGATTGCCATATCAAACAATCATAAAAGCACATAAAATGAGACAACAATTATTTCATATATTAAAAAAACAACCAAATATGAAATGTTATCTATAAATAATGGCAAATATTGAACATTTATAAAATTGATCATGTTTCAGGTTACAGATAAAAAGAGATTAAATAGACATACATTTCCTTTGACTCAAGACTCGTTTTAAAAAAGTTACAATCTTAAAAACATAGTGCACATTGTCCAAAAATTGTAATACAAGAAGAGCCGGTCGACATTGCCGGAGCCCCAGCAATTTCAGTAAGCATAGTCAGTGAACCATATATTATGAAAAGCCCTGTCGTAGAATAAGATAGTTCAGCCTAACCCTCCTCCCCTTCTACAGAAGTGGAATAATTATATAACAAAAATTTCTGGGATAAGTAGCGGTCCCCGTACCTTAGCATACAGAGGTGGGCGTTCTTCATATCAGGTACAGCCGTGATCTCCTTCTAAGAAAATTTCTCTCTCTATGTATGTTACATTGCTGTCCATACCTATATAACAAGATGCATATGCTCACAAACGACAGCTGCACTCGTGTTGGGCCTGATTCACAGAACTAACTTACGTCAAAAACGTAAAGTTAGTACTTTTTGGTATTCACAGAATACACTTACCCATTTTGGTATTCACAGAATGAACTTACTCATTTCGGTATTCACAGAAGTTAGTAGTCCTAACTTTAGGACTCCTAAATGCCTTCTGTGAATACCAAAAGTCTTAAAGTTAGGATTTTCTCAGTTTAGGAGTAGTAAAGTTAGGACTCCTAACTTTAGGACTCCTAAATGCCTTCTGTGAATACCGAAAGTCTTAAAGTTAGGATTTTTCTCAGTTTAGGAGTAGTAAACTGAGAAAAATCCTAACTTTTAGACTTTCGGTATTCACAGAAGGCATTTAGGAGTCCTAAAGTTAGGAGTCCTAACTTTACTACTCCTAAACTGAGAAAGATCCTAACTTTAAGACTTTCGGTATTCACAGAAGGCATTTAGGAGTCCTAAAGTTAGGACTACTAACTTCTGTGAATACCGAGATGAGTAAATTCATTCTGTGAATACCAAATGAGTAAGTGTATTCTGTGAATACCAAAAAGTACTAACTTTACGTTTTTGACGTAAGTTAGTTCTGTGAATCAGGTCCGTTGTGTCTAGGTGCTAGTGCCTGACCGGAATGAAATAACAAGGGACATTGTTGTTTGACCTTGTCTGCTGTGTTCAGATTAAATCCCAGGAAAGAACAGAACAGCTACAAGTTCTGTATGAAAATACAATGTGGCACAAAGATAAAAGTGTTTATATAGTAAGGTGTGCAAAGCAAATGCAGCCTGTATCGTGCACAGTTAGGCTAACATAGGGAAAACTACAATGGGCCATGCACTGAACACATGACACTGCTTGCTCATATAACTGGAGAAAGGCAGGATCAGGATTTAGGCTATTATGCTGGTCAAGGTGTATGTATTTGATAGCATTCAGTTTAACATGCATTGCTCATTATGGGCCTGTGGCATCACCATGGAATGAGAACCTGGGCACTGCAGGTGTTAGTGTTACTGAAACAACAGCACATATAGCTGGGTTATGTGTCCAGTTGGAGAAAATACATAAGCCACCACCATTTACTCTAAATATAAGGTACAAGCACATTGTCAACCACTGGGTGTCAGTCTTGTAGGAATTTAATGTCAAGCGCTGCTGTTTGCTGCATATGCAAACTCAACTTAATGAAACTCCTAGCCAGCTACACCACTGAAACATCTGAGTTGAGAAAACAACATATGCTTTTGTACATGGAATTATGTGCTACTTTAAATATTTTTAAATGTAGAGCATCTTATTATGCTGCATATTATTGCTGCCCACAAAATTCTTTTGTTAGAGCCATGAAGAACAAGCTTCTCAGTGTGGTCCTCAGGGCTCAGGTCCTGCTGACTCTGCAGCCATTTACCATACCATAAGCCCCTCAGCTCATGCCCTTTTCAAGAATGCTCATTTTAGAGGATCCTCTCCTGTGACTATATGTTGAAAATGTTGGGTTTCAGGGCAGTGGGGTGCTTGGAACCCTGCTTTTGTATCTGGTAACTAATTCCTCTTTTTTCAAAATGCATAGCGTGATTTGCATTAAGTTGCATACCGGGTGTCCCTGGAGTTAGTGGGCATCCATTTGGTGTAACAGTATCTTCATTGTGACAAGACTGATTCTGCCACATGTTGATGACCACAATATATCTTATTCAAGGATAGTCAAGTATGTGTGAAACCAATATAATTTAACCGTACCTCATTTTTCCTTTTCCATTCATGGATATTGGATTTTACATCAAGGTTAATCCTCAGACTGAAACTGCACACAACACAAAAACACTGTGGAGGTAGAAAAGTTCACTAGTCTTACAGTAGGGTATAGTCTGATGAAGGAGCTTCGGGTAACATTCTGATATTAATATCAGTGTTCCCATTGCCTCATAGGTCCCATTGACCAGGTGTATTCTTTCCTGTCTTCTCCTTGATGTACCAATTACCAATACCCCTATTTACTCCTTTCTTTTCTTGTCCCCTGCATGAGTGAAGTGATTTTCCTTATAACCATTGATTGTTGTACCAGCCCACTGCTATAAGGAGTTGTGGCTTGTCCTGTTTCAATGGAAATTACCTTAAACCTGCCACTGGTTGCCTGGTTCATTGTGTTTTGCAGCGCCCTGGGCTGACACTCCCTCCCTTCCTGAGGGGGAGGACCTCACAGGGCTTGGCCAGCCTGATGAGGTCCCTGTCCTCAAGGCTGTGAAATCTTCATGCAGCAAAGCTTGGCTCAGGCTACCAGGCATGTATGCATTAGTATATGTAAAGCTCCTGGCTGATTGACCCTGACGTGGTGACTGTCTATCAGGCTGACCATCGCTCAAACTCACAGACAGTCATCATGCTTTGGGAGATGGAAGGGACAGAACCCCACCTCCCATTATGAAGGGCAACCCTGGAATTTTCCTTGATTTGTCTTGCATGTATATTTTAACCTGTACCAGCTTCCATTATTCATCTTACAATAATACAGAACTCTTGTTAGAAAGCATTTCCTAAAATGAATTGCTGATATAGTCATGGATAAGTTACACACATGGTGGACTCCACGTTTTTATTTTCCCACTGTGAACTCTGCTTTCTTTGTAACAAATATATTCGCAGAGCAAGGGTTTGTGAAAAACAAAATTGAATGACTCTGTTATGAAGAGAATTTTCTCCCTTTGTGTGGTGGCTATTGTTTGTTTACCCTGCCCAGGACTGCCATGTCTTGAATGCGCAATAAAGTGAATGCTCATGCAAGACATGGCAGGGCATGGGCAGGAAAAGTATTCATCAATAGTCAGACCCGAATAGGGCGGACCTCTAGATGCATGAAAGGTGGCAATTCTAAGGTGGATGTGTCACTACCACTTCGGTTGACCACCTACTCCACAGTAAGTCGCACCATTGTCAGTCAGTCAGCAGTTCATCTTCTAAATGAGGTTGGTATAACACACATTTGGTGGGGCAGAACAGCCAATTTACAGCAGATCTCTCATCCTGATAAAATGTAAATGATCTTTGTATGCTTAACGTCTGGTGAAAATATGCTTTAGTGACAAATTCTCACCAGCTACCTGCAGGTTTGTCGAATTCAGATAAAAAACACACACCCTCCAATATTAGTTAATATATATAGTCAAAACTCGTCTGATTTTAAAATATGCTGTTATTTTTAGTTATTAAATGACACATTGCCATATAAGAAAAGTCTTATTGTGCAGGGAAGAGAAGTGCAAAGGCAGTCACAGCATATGCAGCAACTTTATCACTTCTCTTTAGTTCTATATTTAAAGGTAAAAAAGTATTTTATAGGGACAAATGTTCACATTCACAGGGATTCATTTTACACAACATGCTTGAAGAAAATCTGCCTTTTCTGCATGGTCATCCAAGATATTTTGCCCTTTTCTGGATCTTTTTTTTGCTGGTACTTGAACAGGGGTAAAGTGCTTACGCTCCCCCTTTAAATATGGCCAAATTTGATTACCCCTGATTGACATATTTAACTTGCCTATAACATACTATATTATAGTGCAGAAAATGCGCCCAGGAAGTTAAATGCCACAGGCCTGTTATGTATAGCATGCTTGCAGCAGCCTAAAAACCTGCAGTCAAATCTTTCAACATAACCCCGTTTGACAGGCGGAAAACCCTGCTTTTACTTATTAATCAGTCACCCTAAGTACATCTTGTCACCCACAAGTGTAACATGTGCAAAATAAATTGACATATTCTTCCAGTGATTAGACGCCAAATGTTATTTTCACTTGCAGGGCTGTAGCTGGACACTAGAAAACATTAAGTACAGATTATGAATTTAAATCTGTAACTTTTTACAGGCAATGCCTAAAATAATCCTTCAGTTACTATTTTTTACTTTTAGTAATAGTCAATTTCATTGGATGAGTTACATTGTTTCATGAACAGTTGCAAAAAATAATTATAAGAAAGTTACCTTTTGCCTGCCTGCTGCTTCTGGGGGCTAATAGGCATCGCCGCGGAGCTGGGACCGCCCGCCGGTAAGGCGGCGGTCCCGCTGAGTGCATTAGGATGTGCCCGCCACTATGGCGGGCGCATCCAGGCCCCTGAACATTGCGGATGGTGCTGCTGGCTGCAGCACCATTCGCAATGCACAAATGGCATGTAGTGCATTTTTGCGCACAACGTGGCAGGCACCATGCAGTGCCTGCCACCTTGTGCATGGAAATGTAGGGGGGTACCACTGGCACCCCCCTAAGTGCACATAGACCCTCCCCCCACAGAGAGGGGGCCCGCAACGGGCCCCAGAACCCAGCCTCCGCCAACCTTTCCATGGCGGTGGAACCGCCATGGAAAGGCTGGCTGACGCCTGCACTGTAATCTGGCAGGCAGTGCCTGCTAGGCACCGCCGCCATTTCACACATGCTGACCGCTCCACCTGGTAATCATGACGATTGCCGTGGCAGAAGCGTGGAGGGTGGTCATTGTGACCGCCGCGGTCAGTAAGCGATTCCCCCCGCCATCCTAATGTGACGGGGGAAATGGGAGCCAGATGGCGGAGGGACCGCCACCGCCGGCCCGGCGGTGGCAGTCCCTCCGCCATCGTAATGAGCCCCCTAATGAGGTGTGAAAACTGCTCCCAGAGCAGAAAAAGGGTTTAGACCTGGTGACTGGATGGAATGGGTGTGGGGCATTTGATCCCTATTAGCTCAGGAAGGACAGTTGGGGTGGACTAAGCAACTCTATTAACTTGAAAGGGACATAGGTGAGACCTGCCCATTGATAGTGTAGTGTAAGGTGAAATCTGAAGAAGGGAAAGCCTTTGTCCACAAAGTTGACAGTAACTAGGATCTCTACAAACCTAGTGTGAGGGAAGCTATTTCCTGAACTGGTTTGAAGTGGACACTGGGGAGGGGATTGCTCATTTAAGTAAACACACATCTGCGTGCAGAGTAAGAGCTCTACACAGGAGTAAGGTATGTTATGAGATTGTTTGCAGTAGGGCCAACAGCAACTGCCAAATAAGTGGGTAGGGTCGCTCCTTGGCACTATTGCCCCAAAGGTTAGAGAAAGGCCTGGTGTCACCCTGTTAGTTGGCAGAGGTAGGTACCTTTGTCCAAATAAGGACCCTTGCTTCTAGTCAGGGTAAGGGGGATACACACTTTAGATAACCCCTGCTCACCCCCTGGGTAGCTTGGCACGAGCAGACAGACTCATCCCAAAGGCAATGTGTAAAATATTTGTAGTCAAAACACACAGTAATACAGTGATAACACCACAAATGGACACCACACCAGTTTAGCAAAATAAAGTATCTTTATCTAGACTCAACAAAACCAAAATGACAAAAATCCAACATATATGTAATAAGAATATGACTTTAAAAAGGTTTCAAACAACTTGGCCCATTAAAAACTATGGATGCGTGATTTCTCTCAACGTACCTGTAGTTGCGACTAAATTCACAAGACCAAACAGCCGCATAGATGGGAAGCCTTGGAAAGCAAAGAGATGCGTCAGTTCCTGAGACCATGGGGAGGCGATGCAACAGTTCTGCTGCATGCAGGAGAAGTGATGCTTCGAATCCGGTCTGTAGGGGGAAGTGATGCGTCGATTCCGAGACGGTTCTAATCCGCGGGTGATGGAACTGGAAAACTTGCCGCACATGTACGATGCATGGAAATCCGGGATGTGTCGGTGAGCAATGTGGCAGCGTTGAGTGGAGAGTCTTCTCGCACAATGGCGCTGCATCGGAAAAACAGCTGCAAGAAGAGTGATGCGTCGATTTTCTTGTAGTTGCATTGCTTTTCCAGCTCCCAACAGCAGGAACAACCTCCAAAGTCCCAACACAGTCACAGGCGTCTCTTGGCAGGTCAGAACTCCCAGCAAGGAAGTTCAGGGGAGCGGAGTCTTTGTGTCCCTGAGACTTCAGAATAGGAGGCAAGCTCTACTCAAGCCCTTGGTTATCATCCTCAAGCAGGGGACCCAGCACACAACAAAGTCCTTGTCCTTTCCTTGGCAGAAACAGCTACTGCAGGCCAACCCCAGACAGCACACAGCAAAGGGCAGTACTCCCCCTCCAGTTTCTCCAGCTCTTCTCCATGGCAAAGGTTCCTCTTGATTCCAAATGAAGTCTAAAGTTCTGGGGTTTTAATTCTAATACTTATACCCCAAAATGTCTTTGCTCTCGTTGTGCAAGGGTCTCTGAGCCTAGTCCAAACCAGTTCTGTCCTCACTGGTGCAGTATGACCACAGGGGGTGGAGACAGCATTGTGCAAGGGAGACAGGCCCTATTCAGGTGCAAGGAAATCTCCTCCCACTATTATAAATTCAGCCAAGGTCTATTCAGCCCAGCTCTGAGTCATCCAGGAAGGGCCAGTCACACCTCAATCCCCCCAGTGGCTGTCTACAGGGAATGCACATCCCCAGCCCCTTTCACTCCAAAACCAGGCAGTCAATACACAAACAGGCACACAGAATGGTTAAACAAGAAAATGCCTATTTTCTAAAAGTGGTATTTCAAACACATAATTTAAAAACCATCTATACTAAACGTTGTGTTACTAAATTCTGAGTTCAGAGAGCCTAAACTTTACTTCTCTGTCTTGTCCCAATGGGAAGTTATACTTGTAAGATGTTATAAAGCATTTTCCATCCTATCCTATGTGGCAACATAGCCTTTCAATAGTGAAAATGAAATTGGCAGTATTTCACTATCAGGACATGTCACACACACCAGTACATGTCCTACCTTTCACATACACTGCACCCTGCCCAGGGGGGTACCTTGGGCCTACCATAGGGGTGCCTCACATGTAAGAAAAGGGAAGGTTAGGGCCTGTCAAGTGGGTGCACTTGCTAAGTCGACATGGCAGTTAAAAAACTGCACACAGACACTGCAGTGACAGGTCTGAGATACCTTTTCAGGGCTACTCATGTGGATGGCACAATCAGTGCTGCAGGCCCACTAGTAGAATTTGATTTACAGGCCCTGGCACACGTCAGTGCACTTTAATAGGGACTTACCAGTAAATCAAATATGCCAATCAGGGAGAGCGGATTGTAATCATAATTTACACAGGGAGCACTTGCACTTTGACACTGATCAGCAGTGACAAAGTGCCCAAAGCATTTAAGCCAGCAAAACGAAATCCAGCACAGCATCAAAAATACAGGAGGTAGAGGCAAAAAGTCAGGGAAAACAACGCCAAAGATGCCAAGTCAAACACATCCTCAGTCCCTAGCTTGTGGCAACCATAAATGTGGCATCCCATGGCGCCCTCCTTATAACATTCTTTGGACCTGCAGAAGATCAGAGGAGGTTTGGACTTACTAACTGTGACATGAGAGGGCTCCTGAAGGAGTGGACAGGCTACCTTTTGTACCCTGGACAAAGACATTGGCTCCAAAGGTCAATTAGCTAACCTCCTGTGTGGCTACAGGGACACAACTAGCAGCCTTTTTCCTGAAGAGACCAGTTGACCAGTACCAACTTGACCTGAACTGGACCTTGCTGGTGGCCTCTGCTGGAGTAATACCTGGTTCCAAATTACAGTCCTGAACATCCTGGGAGCCTTAGAAGTGACCCAGAGGAGCTGCTCCAGAAGCCTCCAAAAGATGGGATTTAGAACAAAAGAGTCTGATTTTGATGCAACGTCGTCAGATACAGTTTCAGGCTTGCCCCATTGGAGGATTTTGAGCCACATAAAAGAAAACTAAGGGCTTGACTTAAGTCCTGGTGGACTGCATATTGTTCCACCAGGGCACCTGAGTTATTACTCTGTTGCCCTGGTGGAGAGACTGTCCGCCATATTTAGAAATGACCTCCAAGCTGGCGGTCATTTATAAACCATTGGCAGGAACCGCAGTCACAGCAGTTCCTGCCAATACATTTTCCTGTTTGGTTCAGGGCTCTGTTAGCGGGATGGAGCCCTGTACCAAACCGGCTCCTTTTTTAAAAGTTTTTTTTAAATTTTTTTTAATAAAAAATGTAATGCTGCCCTTGCCATGGGAACCTTCTACCAAGGGGAGGGAAGCATTTTGCAGTTTTCACTGCTCTTCTCACCAGGCTTTTTCTGGTGGTGATGAGCAGTGAAAACTGACCTGTATTTCCAGCCATCTAAATTAGGTGGGCAGAATGAAAGGTCGTTGCAATTTGCGACCTGCGATCCATTGAGTTCTACCACTTCCATAGATTATAATTGGTGCTTAGTGCTTTCTGGCACTATTTTTACTTAAAGCTCTAAAAATTCATATTTCCAATTCCCTTTATTGGCGTTTTGTCATTTTGTTAACTCTATTTCACTCTAGTTTTCTAAATCAGTTTGGGTTTTTTACTGTTTGGAGTTTTCACTTTATTAGTGTTTTGGGACTGCATAAACACTTTACATAGTAGCCATTACTGCTCAAGCTAATTTAGTGACCTGGGGGGGTCACCCTGACCAGTTATTGTTATTATTCCTTGATGTGGGCTGTTGCCCATCCCAAATAATAATCCACGATCTTTGAGTCTGAAACAATTTATATAACAGAGGAACAATTCTCAGAATGTTATGTGGGTTCTCTGGGCTACTATGTGGAGTCAAGTTTAAAAGGACATTGAGAAAAGGACACCTACTGCTAACCCCTTTTTGTACATTTTAATCTCCAAACTCATAAATATGTAAATCCATTAAAAAACATATTCGGAGATGAGTACCTGTCTGTCTAGCAAAAGAACCAACCAGAACCAGGTATTGCCTATTGTATTCCAATCTGTGAGCCACTAAGGGCTAATCTCCTTTAGTTTGTTAATGATCAAATGAGCTTTCACAGTGAATATACCTACTCCCTGAATGCTCTCTCATTGATCACAATGGTCCATGAAATCCTTCTGTCCTGCTTTTGAAGTTTTGAGTATAATAATCAGGAGCCTTCCAACAGTGAGGCCTCCAATCTTTAGTCATGAGTTAAATGTGATGTAAAAGATTAACCTAATCCACTGTCTTAAGGTATTCTTCTAGAAACACAGAAGGAACTCTGGAGGGGGCGTTAATTGTGTTGAAACAAGTGCAAGCATTGCAAAGAACTTTGCAATTCAGTGACATGATCTAGCTAAAATCCTGAGAGTAATCAAGCAAATTTTAATGTTTCTTTCACTGGTAACTATTATCCAGTCAAAACAATAGCAGCAAACCTTCTATAAAATCAGTTGTGAATAGCTTTCATCTGTAAGAACTTTGACTCAACGAAGGCCATTCAGGAAAGACTGCTGAGGGACCTGATTTCTGCTTGTGTTTCTGGCAGCATCTTCTCCCACTCAGAAATATTTCAGTCCAAGATTCTGACAAAGTATTGGGTAGTGATGGAACATTTTCAGACTGCATGAAGGCGAGCTAAAGACAGTGGAGAACCGACCAGTGGATTTGCCTCCACCATAAATGTAGCACTTCCTCTAGTAATTTAAGCATTTTTTCTGTTACCACTGAACTCTAAATCAAACCCTGGGACCCCTCCGCAGTAAGCACCCTCCAATTCATCCGAAAAGCTGTAGGACCCAGTCTGTTCATCAAATTCCCATTGATTCACTCTGCTCGAATCAAATGAGTTCCAGAATATCTTATCATTTCAGCAGTAATGAGCATACATCATCCAGGTCCACTTGCAGTTTGGGGTGGCCCTTGACCCAGGTCCTGCTAAAAAAGCCCTACTAATAACATTTTTTACTACCATAGTCTTAAGAAGGCTCCTATCATGAATATGTATTCTATTGAGCCTGTTGCCAATACTACTGAATGGCAAGCACCACATTCTGCTTTAAGATATGCTGCTTTATACAAAGCGTGGTAGTATATGAGATAGTAAACGAGAAGAAATTAGTATGAACTAGATATATAGATGTGTTGATAAATAATTCATTATAATCTTATCTATGCGCAATCCTTAGCTAAGTTAATATTTTTGGCCCCAGAGACCATTTTCTCCTGAAACCTGCTCCATGCTAAGCGAACAAGAAGGAATAGAAGAACCCAGATTGACTGTGAATGCCTGAAACGCTGCTTCTGTCTTCGCTGCACACATCACCGAGGAGCAGGTGCAGGATTCATGCTGCCCAGCACAGCTTGAGATCTGGCCGACAGGACTGGCATATCCCTAAGAGACGTGTTTGATCACAGGGGCTGATTGCCGTAGTCCTCTGTCCTCAGCTGTGCCACAGTACAGACAATGCTACTCGTTTTCTCAATTATTCTGCTGGGAGACTTTAAATCCAGACACACATGCCTCACATGTCTGTAGGACAAGAGAGGACATAAAATGCATTCTCTGTGTGCAGTTAAAAAACACTTGCGTGGCGTGCAGCTAGCAGAGACATCCATATTCCTAGAGGAGCCCTTTCAGAACTCCATTCTGACAGCTCACCTAAGTAAGCAACGAGAAAAACCAACATGCACCAGATATTTTCATTAAGGATGCACGCAAATCAAGCAACACAAATGAGTATACAATAATAATTCAGCTGGCATGTAAAATCTGAACAAGAGCAGATGATGCCCACAAAGATGGATCCGTGGGATAACAATCGGCTTCCAGGGCTAAAAACTCCGATGTGACGTGCTGTTTAAAATCAATTTATATCTATTGCCCTCCAAGCAAATATGAAAGTGGATGGGAAATAGTTTCATGAAGTATTTAAACAAGAGTCTAATGAATAGTGAGTAGTTTCATGGGATGGCGTTTTCTGGTTTAGCATAATTATAAAGAAGGGGGCTTCCTGAGAATAGGGTTAAACCTGCATAGTTTCTAGAGGTAATCCCAAAAGGCAGTTTTCCTAATACTTTAATTACGCTCCAACACTGTGGTTACTTTTCCTTTCACCCATCCACTAAAATCACCTTATTCCTCCCATCACATTTTGACCAAGCTAATGAGCGACAGCAAGGTGCACGTCATAAAGGTGTTTAATCAATCAATCAATCAATCAGGGGTTTTGTATAGCGCGCTACTCACTCGTGAGGGTCTCAAGGCGCTGGGGGTGGGGGGCGGCGGCTCCGGATCAGTTGAAGAGCCAGGTCTTGAGGTCCTTCCTGAATGTGTGCAGGGTGGGGGAGCGTCTGATGTCCACAGGGAGCGTGTTCCAGGTTTTGGCTGCGATGTGGGAGAAGGCTCTCCCGCCGGTCCTGTTTCTGCGGATGCGGGGGACCTCTGCCAGGGCAAGGTCTGCGGAGCGGAGGTCCCTCTTGGGTACGTGGAAGGATACTCTCTCATTGAGGTATTTGGGTCCGATGTTGTGGAGGGATTTGTAGGCGTGGGTGAGGAGTTTGAAAGTGACCCTCTTCTCGACGGGGAGCCAGTGAAGGCCTCGTAGGTGTTGGGTCATGTGCTCCTGGCGTGGTGTTCCCAGGACGAGTCTGGCTGCGGCGTTCTGGATGGTCTGGAGCCTGTGCATGAGAGTTTTGTTGATTCCGGTGTAGAGGGCATTGCCGTAGTCTAGTCTGCTGGTGATGAGTGTGTGGGTGACGGTCCTTCTGCAGTCAGGGGGGATCCACTTGAAAGTCTTACGGAGGATGCGCAGGCAGTTGAAACTAGCGCAGGTGACGGCATTGACCTGGCGGTTCATGGAGAGGGAGGAGTCCAGGATGATGCCGAGGTTCCGAGCGTGGTTTGTGGGGGTGGGTGGGCTCCTGAGGGCAGAGGGCCACCAGGTGTTGTCCCAGGCGGAGGTGCAGGGGCTGAGGATTAAGACCTCAGTCTTCTCTGAGTTTAGCTTCAGGCAGCTGCTGTTCATCCAGGCTGCCACGTTCTTCATGCCCGCCTGGAAACAGAGTCTGGTGTCTTCGGGATTCTTTGTGAGCGAGAGGATGAGCTGGGTATATTCGGTGTAGGATACGATGCTGAGCCCATGATGTCTGACGATGGCGGCGAGGGGGGCCATGTAGATGTTGAAAAGCGTGGGGCTGAGTGAAGATCCCTGGGGGACTCCGCAGTTGATTTCCTTGGGCTCGGAGAGGAAGGGGGGGAGTCGGATCCTCTGGGTTCTGCCGGAGAGGAAGCATTGGATCCATTTGAGGGCGGTTCCTTGAATTCCTGCGTCGTGTAGTCTGGCTGTGAGGGTGCAATGTGACACGGTGTCGAAGGCTGCAGAGAGGTCAAGGAGGATGAGGGCCGCGGTGTGTCCCTGGTTGAGCAGCAAGCGGATGTCGTCAGTGGCGGCGAGGAGGGCGGTTTCGGTGCTGTGGTCGCAGCGGAATCTAGACTGGGAGGCGTCCAGGATGGAGTTTTCTTCCAGGAAGGCGGTCAGCTGGGTGTTCACTAGTCTCTTGGTGACTTTGGCTGCAAAGGGGAGGAGAAAGATGGGCCGGTAGTTCTTCAGGTCCGTTGGGTCGGCCGATGGCTTCTTGAGGAGGGGTTTAACCTCTGCTCTCTTTCAGTCACCATGCAGATGCCCGAGCTGAGGGAGGCGTTGATGGTGCGTTCTAGTTCGGGTGCGATGACGGTGGCGGCCCTGTGGAAGATGTGTGGTGGGCAGGGGTCCGTTGGGGCTCTGGAGTGGGTCTTCTTCATGGTAGCAGTGATGAGTTCGGCAGTGGCAGGGTCCCAGGATGTGATGGTGGGTTTATCTGCGGCGGTGGGTAGGGCGGTGGTGTTCGTCTCAGGTTCACTGAAGTCGTCGTAGAGGGCCTTGATCTTCAGATGGAAGTAGGAGCTGAGTTTGTCGCAGAGTTCTTGGGAGGGTTTGATGTCCGTGGCTTCGCAGGTGGGTTTCGCGAACTGCTGTATGATGTTTAACAGTTCGTTGGTCGTGTTGGTCTGAATTTTGTCTCTTATGAAGGTCCGTTTGGTGTCTCTGATGCGCTGGTGGTATTCCTTCAGGGCGCTCTTGTGGTTGTTCCATGCTGCCGTGGTTTTCAGGTTTCGCCAGGACTTCTCCAGGCGTCTGCAGGAGCGCCTGGCTTCTTGAAGCTCTGTGGTGAACCAGGCGGTTTTCGGCGGGCGTTGTTTTGCAGGGGGGCAGAGGGGTGCGAGCTTGTCAGCGCAGTGGGAGACCCAGCAGTGAAAATCCCTGGCTGCAATTTTCGGGTCTGTCATGGCGCTGGGAGGGTGTTGGCGGAGGGTGGTGTTTAGGAGTTCCTCTGTGACCCTGCTCCAGTTCCGTCGTGGCGGGCGTTGGGCGGGCTTGTGTGCGGAGGTGGTGTTGAAGGTGAAGTGGATGCAGTGGTGGTCAGTCCAGAGGGGCTGGGTGATGTGCTGGAAATGGATGTTAGTTCCTCCCGCGAAGATGGGGTCGAGGGTGTGGCCCGCCCTGTGAGTGGGTGTGTTGACGAGCTGTTTCAGTCCTAGGTTGGCAAGGTTGTCGCGGAGAGCAGTGGAGTCGGGGTCGTTGCCGTTGTCGACGTGGAAGTTCAAGTCACCGAGCAGAATGTAATCCGTGGAGGTGATGGCGTGGGGTGCGGCGAGTTCGGCGATGGCTGCTGCGTGGTGGGTGCGAGGTCCTGGTGGTCTGTAGATGAGGGTGCCGCGTAGAGTGGTTCTGGGGTTCGTCTGGATCTGGAAGTGGAGGTGTTCTGTGCTGGAGTGGGGGTCACTCGTGCTGGATGTGGAGAGGCGGAGGTGGGTTTTGTGTGCGATGGCTAGTCCTCCTCCACAGGTCGGTGAGGACGGTCCTTTCTCTGGATCTTGTAGCCGTCCGGGACGGTGGCGGCGAGGTCGGGACCGGAGGTGGCGTTTGTCCAGGTCTCCGTGAAGAAGGCGACGTCGGCGAGAGGGTGTCGAGCAGGTCCCAGACTTCTATGGTGTGTCGGTGCAGGGAGCGCACATTGAGCAGGATGCAGGACAGGGTTTCTGTGGGGTGTGTGCCGGGAGTTCCTTCGGTGGTCGCTGGGGCTCTGTTGATGGTGAAGGTTTTGCCGCAGAGCCTGCACGAGAATTGTCCATGGGTGGTGATCGGCGAGGCTCTTGCGCAGTCGGCGTGTCTTCCGGGGTTGAGTGCATGGAGTGTGGCTGAGTCGTAGCGGTGAGGCCGTGGAGAGCCAGGGGTCCTGGCGCTGGTCGCGGTGGGTCGCGGACAGGCGCAGACGGGCTTGCCTTAGGCGCGACCGCGCAGCAGCCGCCATTTTGTAGGGGAGGGAGCGAGTAGCTGAGGGGCGGGAGTTGGGGTCAGGGGGAGGGGTTAGGGGTGGACGCGGCAGCGGGAGCGGGGATAAAAACGGCGGGAAGAATGACAAGGACACTCGGCGAATAACAGCGGAAAAACAAGGAATACCAGACAGAAAATAAAATACAGTTAGGGAACAGTGCACAGGGAAAATAAAGAACAATTCAGGCACCAATGTGGAAAAAAACGAGAAACCAGCGGCAGGGAGGACTAGAGCCCTGCACGGAGGGGCTGGCAGGCGGCACACAGCATAGCGGAGCTGCCGGAGAGAGTGCGATCCTGGGACCGAAGTCAGAGGTCTCAGAGGTCTCAGAGGTTTAGAGTTGCGCAGGATAGGTATACACCTTTGGATAATAAACTGGGAGTAGAGATGCCACCAGTTTAATAATACAATGTCTTACTAAGTCAAAACACAGTTCACAGAGTAAATAAAACCTTGCTTAACCTCTGTTAGTAAGGACACAAAAAAAGCACCAGGGTCTTAGCACGAGAAGTGTCCTCCAGATACGTAGGCAGTACAAAAATAATTTTAAAATCAGGAAAAAACACTATAACATTCACAAACAAATTTACTGAAGAGATAAACAAGAATACACAAAAATGGAGAAAGGGAATCAGACATCATTTTTTTAAGTCAAACTATGTGTCAATGGATGCGCATCAATGGGATTAATGTGCGATTTGAGGCCAGCTGTAATGGAGTGGTGTTTAGGTAAGCAAGAAGACCAGATAAACCTTTTACTTTGGAACTTAAAAACTTCATGTAGACCTGACAGGCAGCCCACAAGATCACTAGGTCATCGGAGACTGAGAGCTCCACTCCTCTGATGGCGAATCACTTAGCATACTGTGAGATCACAGCCTGAATAGTAGTCTATTTCACTGCTAGGCAAATTTGTTTTTCTTTTTTTTTTCAAATCAAATATCCAGTGGGCAAAAAAACCCGGACACCCTGAAATTTCCTGCAGAGGCTCCACCATTGGAATCTCGGTGGCTCCCCCACCTCTCTGTGGGCAAGAATAAGTTTGGTTGGGTGAGCGAATTGCCAGTTTATAGTGATTCGCCTGCTCTGTCAATTTCTAAATCACACTCACTAGTCTGTTTTCTTCAAGTCAAACTACTCCAGTAGAGCAAGTTAGATCAGATACACTTAGGGTTTCCTTCAAATGCTTTCAACTTTGCTGCCTTGACCTAACCCCATGTTTTACCTTCAGACTTAGTCACTTTTCTGGAGTCTGGAGTTCTCCAGCAAGGCAATGTTAAATGGCTCCACCACGATGTCTCTCTAAAGCCTTTTCTTCACAAGATCTCTGAATGGAATGTCCCTGGGAATCTTGCCCACCAAATTACACCTTTCCTGGGTGGCTTCAGCACCTTGTCCTGGTCTTCCTGAGATGAAATCATTTTACAGGTGCTGGAAATCTTGCTACTGGTCACTCCTAACACACCCGGACGTTTGGGTGAGAATCCTAGGAACCAACTTGGCAGCTGGTTCTTCCGTACAAGGGGCCCTTCTTCAAAGCCCTCGTACCCCATACAACCAAAGGAGGTTTGCTCACTACAATTGAAGAGCCTTTTCAATCTCTGGCTACAAGACGAGAACAGATCACACCTCAGTCATCTTTAAAAGCAGATTTAGACAGAACGTATTTCTGCTTATTCTTCACCACTTCCAGCTACATCTCAATGTGCTAGCAGTGGAAAGGCATTTAAAAACAACACACTAAGGGGTCGATTCCGATTCGGGCCGGAAAAAGCACCGACCGACTCGGATCCGGAAAAAATACCGACCGACACGTACCAGTGGCGCCCGACACGCCAAGTACGATGCAAGCCGCGATAAATCCGACCGACACGTCAGGAAACCAAGCCGACCGACCGAGCCGCTCGGAAAATAGCAATCCGGCCGGAAAAACACGCGAATCCAACCGACCGACACGCACCCGGAACAAATCCGACCGAATCGTACCCGCCAACTCCAACCCGCAAAGTACGATGCAAGGCGCGAAAAACACGACCGAGTCGGACGGAGGACAAGCCGTACGACCAACACGCATACAAAACCGAGCCGAAGCAACACAATACACCGCGACCGACGCGTACGCAGCATACAAAACTGCACAAACACAGCGTGAACGAAACGGAAAACACCGTACGAGACCAATGCAGGGTCCGACTCGGTCACAAGAACGTTTCCAACATACACAAACAGCACAAAGGAAAAATCTACCAAAAAAAGGCCAAACAAGCAATTACCAAGCCAATAAATACTGGGGGGTGGGGACAGAGAACAAAGACACACCCACAACTCCACCTATATAAAGGACACAAATCACTACCATGAGCCTTTGCAAATGCCATTCCACTACCAGCACCCAAGAGAAAGCAACCACACACCCACAGCTCATCCCTCACACAAGCCACACACCAGCAGCACACCAACAAATACCTACCTCACATACACCCAGCACAACACACACCCACACACCCTCACCTGCACACCAACACACACATCACCCACCATCACCAACCATCACCATGCCCCCAAGAAGAATCCCAAGTTCCTAGATAGTGAATTGGAAGTCATGGTAGACGAGATCCTCAGGGTGGAGCCACAGCTGTTTGGCACTCTGGTCCAACAGACCCCCATGTCGCAGAAAACCAAGATGTGGGAGAGGATCATCAACAGGGTGAACGCCCAATCACCATGTCGGCGCACAAAGACGGACATCCAGAACAGGTGGTATGACGTGCGCAGGAGGGTACGGGACCTGCTGAAGATAGACTACATCAACAGCCAACACACCGGCAGTGGCCCTCCTGCCAAGCCAATATACCTCAGGCCCTGGGAGGAGAAGGTGCGGGCCATCCTTCCGCCAGTGAGCGTATATGGACTAGAGAACATCCCAGAGCCTGGTGAGTACACAACAAATGTACACAATAAACTGCCACAAAACACACACATCACTGTCAAGGGGAGAGTCAAACCATGCACTCATAGCAATTACACAGCAACTAGAACAGAATCATCCCAAAATGTGTATGTCAGTCAGATAAACACAACACATGCCATCAAAAAAGTCACATCCAACTGTGCCAACACATGTACAAACACAACCACAACTACAGCTAGGCAGTGGCACAAATAGAACTAACACACACATCCACACATGTAGCCACCACAACAACACCAACACACAGTGAAGACCACTCAAAGGAAGGAATTCTGTGTATGCTGGCCAAGTCAGTGTAGCCAATAGCATCATGGGAGTCGCAGTCACACATATTGCCCCCCCACAACTGTCCCATCAACACCACCATGAACCATGCGCACATCACAGGGAGTGGAGAAGGACTCACAAGATGGCTGACACTGGCTACTGCTGTGAGGAGCACAAGGCCCTGCTGGCAACTGTGCACCAACAAACAGCAGGACACCACTGACTGACATCCTGAGAGACAACTTACACTCCCTGCAATGCAAGCACGTTCCATGGTGGGATATCTGGCTGGCTGGGTGGGAAGGGGGACTTGCAGCACTGACCATAGTCACCAGCACCTCCCCTCACACCCTCCCCCCAACACAAACTCCACAGTACCCACCTGGTAGAATGCAATGCCCTCCATCCTAAAACAAGATCCCACAAAGCACCACCACCCTGGGTTATGTTGTGTGAAGCACAGGGACACTCTTGGGACTCTTAGCCAAACAACTGCCAGGACAACACTCCCAGCCATCCTGTCAGCACAGCCAGCCCACCCCACAGGGAAGCAGAGTCAAAAGGAAGGAAGCATGGGCATGCTGGGAAGGGGGTGGAGGCAATAGCATGATGGGAGTCGTAGTCACAGACATTGCTCAGCCTCACAACTGGCCCATCAACACCACCCTGAACCATGCTCACATCACAGGGAGTGGAGAAGGACACACAAGATGGCTGACACTGGCTACTGCTGTGGGGAGCACAAGGGCATGCTGGGAACTGCACACCAACCAACAGCAGGACACCACTGTCAGCCATCTTGCCATTGCCCTCACACCCACACACACTGAACTCCCCACAAGAGCAAGTAAGTATGGGAATGCTGGGAAGTGGGGTGGAGGCAATAGCATGATGGGAGTCACAGTCACAGACATAGCTCACCCCCACAACTGTCCCATCAACACCACCCTGAACCATGCTCACATCACAGGGAGTGCAGAAGGACTCACAAGATGGCTGACACTGGCTACTGCTGTGGGGAGCACAAGGCCCTGCTGCCAACTGTGCACCAACAAACAGCAGGACACCACTGACTGACATCCTGAGAGACAACTTACACTCCCTGCAATGCAAGCACGTTCCATGGTGGGATATCTGGCTGGCTGGGTGGGAAGGGGGACTTGCAGCACTGACCATAGTCACCAGCACCTCCCCTCACACCCCCCAACACAAACTCCACAGTACCCACCTGGTAGAATGCAATGCCCTCCATCCTAACACAAGATCCCACAAAGCACCACCACCCTGGGTTATGTTGTGTGAAGCACAGGGACACTCTTGGGACTCTTAGCCAAACAACTGCCAGGACAACACTCCCAGCCATCCTGTCAGCACAGCCAGCTCACCCCACAGGGAAGCAGAGTCAAAAGGAAGGAAGCATGGGCATGCTGGGAAGGGGGGTGGAGGCAATAGCATGATGGGAGTGGTAGTCACAGACATTGCTCAGCCTCACAACTGGCCCATCAACACCACCCTGAACCATGCTCACATCACAGGGAGTGGAGAAGGACACACAAGATGGCTGACACTGGCTACTGCTGTGGGGAGCACAAGGGCATGCTGGGAACTGCACACCAACCAACAGCAGGACACCACTGTCAGCCATCTTGCCATTGCCCTCACACCCACACACACTGAACTCCCCACAAAAGCAAGTAAGTATGGGAATGCTGGGAAGTGGGGTGGAGGCAATAGCATGATGGGAGTCGTAGTCACAGACATTGCTCAGCCTCACAACTGGCCCATCAACACCACCCTGAACCATGCTCACATCACAGGGAGTGGAGAAGGACTCACAAGATGGCTGACACTGGCTACTGCTGTGGGGAGCACAAGGCCCTGCTGCCAACTGTGCACCAACAAACAGCAGGACACCACTGACTGACATCCTGAGAGACAACTTACACTCCCTGCAATGCAAGCACGTTCCATGGTGGGATAACTGACTGGGTGGGTGGGTGGGTGGGAAGGAGGTCTGGCTGTCAACCAAACACAATCAATGCAGACCATGTTCACACCCCAGAGAATACATAGAAATGCCCAAATAATGCAGGACAATGTGCCACACCAATATCAACCCCTGACTGTGACGACTTAGGACAATACAATGTACAGGCCCGCACCCCGAGGCACAGTCACAACTGTCAGGTGTGTCAACCACTGATGCCTGCAGAAACATGACATACATTGTTTGTGTCTCCCAAAAACAGGTGATGATAGGGACACAGCAGCAGACGCTGAGGAGTCCCAGTCCCAGGCTCAAGAGGATGCCGAGCTCACTGGCGTCGTACAGCCTCTGTCCTCCTCGGACGATGAAGAACAACCTGGCACATCCGGTGCAAGTCAACATGCTGCACCAGCAGGACCACCAGCTGCAGCACCAGCAGGTCCACCAGCTGCACCCCCTGCACCCACCCCTCCAATGACTGTCACCACGAATACCATCCCTGCCGACATGGACAGAATAAGGAACAACACCAGCGCAGTGACCCTGGACCAACCTGGGGCCATGGACACCACCACCACCACCAACCCCCAAGGTGGACCAGGGTTATCTGTGCGTGCAACTGCACACACTGCACATGTCAGCAGGGGTGGTGGGAGGGGTGGGAGACAGAGGTCGCTGCTTGCAGACGTTGCTGGTGTGCATGAAGACCCACAACTGGTACGCATAGCTGATGCGTACCAGTCCAGCACCGGAGAGCTCAGCCAGGTAGTGGGGCTCCTCAGAGACATCAAACAGCAGCAGGCTGCCCATCATGCCCGCTTGGACTCCCACATGTCCCATGTGGAGTCACACATGTCACGTGTGGACTCCCACATGTGGACTCCCACATGACCCGCGTGGAGTCCAAGTGGGATGTACTACATGAGATGACGGCGGTGCACAGGGACATTTTACAATGCCTCCGCCAGATGAACAGCAACCAGTCCACACCTCCCTGTGTGCCAACAACATCTGGTACCGAACAAACTGCAACTGCCACAGGGAGGGAGGAGGACTCTGGCGGAGAGTCCCCTGCACCGCAGCAGCCTGCACTTGAGGGCCCCCCCAAGAAGAGGGGTCGTCCGAGGAGGGGAAAGTGAGAGGCTGATGGCCAAGCGCAACTCCCAGGAAGCCTGAACCTGTTCTGGATTTTCGCCTTTGTGCACAGACTGTTCACCCTGTTGATGGCAACACTACTCCCACACATTGCATGGGGAGTACAAGTTGGAACAATGTGTCAGACAACTGTGGCCCCGATACTGGGGATCCTGTCTACCTGGACTTTCTATTCATCTAGGAACTTGGGATTGCAAGATTCATGTACAGCACAATCCATCCTATGCACTATTATCACAGATGTATCACAATAAACACAATAATACACCATACTTGCCTCTGTCGTGATTCCAACGTGGGTGCTGTTATGGGGATGATGAACAACAAAATTACACTGTGTATGCGAACTGCAACAGCAAGGACAACACAGGCATGTGAGTACAGGCAACGTGACACATATGAGGGAGACACACCACCAGGGCTACACAACACATACACACCTAGGCCATCTGACTCATTGCCTACACTGATGTTGCCAGGGAAGACGGTGCAATGCACAGACACCACACCCATTCCCAGTTGTAGTCAAGTAGCCCACAGGTGCAGTAAGCAAATGGCAGTCAAATGTGTGACCACAGACAACGCACATCACTAAGTGAAGCACAGGTTTATTACACAGTAGCAACATGCCGTAACCACTACAGATGCAAGGTAACCCCACCTGGTAGCGGGCACACAGTCAACAACTGTAGACAGAAGGAAGTCCATGGGTGTGGCGAACATCACCTGTAGGGACACAACAGCTACCAGCCTGGATGTGCAATCACGTTGTCGGTGGACACAGTTGACCAAACGAATCTGAAAGTACCCTGTGAAGGACAGAAATGACACACAGTCAAAAGCAATGGAGTACAGGACAGAACAGCAAAACTCATGCACAATACATGTTACAAGATACCCACCCAGAACCAAGTTAGCATGTCAACACTGTTGGGGAGTACAGCCCACCTGTAAGCACACATCGCAACACACATCCAGTCAAGTAGCCCATGGACACACTCCAACAGCACCAGAGCACCACCCACACATCATGCCAACTCACATCATTGACATGACACCTCAGAATACTCACATTCAGCTAAAGAAGTTGGTGATGAGCTGTGTGCGGACATCACCATCACCATCATCATCATCATCGTCACTGGCATCGTGGTCCAGGCCAGGATCCTCCACAGGTGGCGGATGTTGGTCATCGTCATCCTGGATGAGAGGCAACTCCTTCCGCACTGCCAGGTTGTGGAGCATGCAGCAGACGATGATAATCTTGCACACTTTCGCAGGGGCATATGGGAGGGACCCTCCGGTCTTGTCCAGGCAGCGGAAGCGGCTCTTCAGGAGACCAAAGGTCCGCTCAATCACTCTCCTGGTCCGACCATGTGCCTCATTGTAGCGCATCTGGGCAGGTGTCACAGGGTTCCTGAGGGGTGTCAGCAACCACGGCATGTTGGGGTATCCCGAGTCACCTACGGACAGACAAGTGCACATCAGCTGACTTGGAAAAGTGGGCGGAATACTACAGATCAGATCACACACAATGGCACAAAGTCAGTACACACCGACAAGCCAGGCACGCTGGTTCTGCATCTGTGCCATCAACCTGGGGATGCGACTACTCCTCATCACAAAGGCATCGTGTGCTGAACCAGGGAAACGGGCACACACGTGTGTGATGGTCATGTCTGCAAGACACACCACCAGTGCATTGACCGAGTGGTAGTGCTTGCGGTTCCTGTAGGCCTGCTCCTGGGCCTGTGGTGGTACCAAAGCCACATGTGTCCCATCAATGGAGCCAATGACATGCGGCATCCTCCCCAGGGCATAAAAGTCACTCTTCACGTCAGTGAGTCGTCGCAGTCTAGGGAAATAGATGTACCGGTTCAGGAAGAGCAACATTGCCGCCAAGAAATCGCGGAGCACACGGCTGAACATGGTCTGTGACATCCCACCAGCAGACGCCACAGTATGTTGGAAGGTACCGGTGGCAAAGAAGTGTAGGGCTGCCATCACCTTCACCTTGGGGGTCAGCGCTGTAGGATACGGCCGGCCAGGCTGCAAATGTGGGGACAACTGCACTGCCAAATCCTCAATCAGCTGCCTGGTGAAGCGGTACCGTCGGATGCTGTCCCGTTCCACCATCGTTGCCAGGTCTGGGAATGGCCGATGGACAGCAGGAGCCCTGCAGTGCAGAGGAGAAGTAAGCAAGATCGTCAGTCACCCCACATATGCGGCATTGAACACACTCAAGATCCCAACATACATCATCATGAGGCACAACTACATGAAGTGTGCAGTACCGGAACGACATGTATGGTACATACATGGCCAACATCTGTCAACACGGTCCTACAGGTGGCATCAATTTGTCCCAGGTTGGCCCATTGGATATCATGATGCTGTGTCACAGTCACCCCCCAGTGACATGTGAGGACAGATGTGCCCCAGGCACCACAGCTCAACGACAGGCACATTCCCAGGGACCCTGTAATGCCACATGGACACTGGCATCACCTGGAGTATCATGTGTACACCACAACAAAACAAACATGACCCCCACAGGTAGTGGCCACACTTACCATGGCAGGAGAGCCATGGACGTCTGTGACACACACGCACAACATCAGAGTCCATGCACACACAACGTGGATGTGGAGACTGTCTCCCATTGTGCACATGAAATCAGAGACATTGTAAACACTACATGCACAAAGACTGTGGAGGGCCATCACTATTGTGCCACTGGGACACCCTGGCTCAAACATACCGTCCCACATGGGACTCACGGGGTATGTGACATGACATACACAAACACCACTGTGAAATGTGACCATGGCACATGCACAGATATGAACAGTTGCACATCACAGTGGTCACGTACACGTAACACCCAGGATCCTGTCCCCATTAACACGTGCACAGCCTGGGGGTGGCTGCCCACAGGTGACACCCACAGGACAACATGTACACCAACATACACACAATAGGAAATGCAGCCTTACATGCCTTATGATAAGGTGTGGACAGGCTGTCGTGATGTAGGTGTGCCCCTCACTCCCTGGGAGCTATCTGTGGCTGGCATATGTCCATCTGAGACAGGCATGCTGACATATGCCAGTCACATGTACAGTGATGCGTTGAACAGCAATGGACCGATCGGTGCCTCCGGCCGGCCCATTGCTTTCAATGTGTGCGGGTACGCGTTGTACCCCTGTGCGCGTTGTACTGCAATGGACCGATCGGTGCCTCCGGCCGGCCCATTGCATTCAATGTGTGCGGGTACGCGTTGTACCCTGTGCGCGTTGTACTGCAATGGACCGATCGGTGCCTCCGGCCGGCCCATTGCATTCAATGTGTGCGGGTACGCGTTGTACCCCTGTGCGCGTTGTACTGCAATGGACCGATCGGTGCCTCCGGCCGGCCCATTGCATTCAATGTGTGCGGGTACGCGTTGTACCCCTGTGCGCGTTGAACAGCAATGGACCGATCGGTGCCTCCGGCCGGCCCATTGCTTTCAATGTGTGCGGGTACGCGTTGTACCCCTGTGCGCGTTGAACAGCAATGGACCGATCAGTGCCTCCGGCCGGCCCATTGCTTTCAATGTGTGCGGGTACGCGTTGTACCCCTGTGCGCGTTGTACTGCAATGGACCGATCGGTGCCTCCGGCCGGCCCATTGCATTCAATGTGTGCGGTGCAGCGTTGTACCCCTGTGCGCGTTGTACTGCAATGGACCGATCGGTGCCTCCGGCCGGCCCATTGCATTCAATGTGTGCGGGTACGCGTTGTACCCCTGTGCGCGTTGAACAGCAATGGACCGATCGGTGCCTCCGGCCGGCCCATTGCATTCAATGTGTGCGGGTACGCGTTATACCCCTGTGCGCGTTGTACTGCAATGGACCGATCGGTGCCTCCGGCCGGCCCATTGCATTCAATGTGTGCGGGTACGCGTTGTACCCCTGTGCGCGTTGAACAGCAATGGACCGATCGGTGCCTCCGGCCGGCCCATTGCATTCAATGTGTGCGGTGCACGCGTTGTACCCCTGTGCGCGTTGTACTGCAATGGACCGATCGGTGCCTCCGGCCGGCCCATTGCATTCAATGTGCGCGGTGCAGCGTTGTACCCCTGTGCGCGTTGAACAGCAATGGACCGATCGGTGCCTCCGGCCGGCCCATTGCATTCAATGTGTGCGGGTACGCGTTGTACCCCTGTGCGCGTTGAACAGCAATGGACCGATCGGTGCCTCCGGCCGGCCCATTGCTTTCAATGTGTGCGGGTACGCGTTGTACCCCTGTGCGCGTTGTACTGCAATGGACCGATCGGTGCCTCCGGCCGGCCCATTGCTTTCAATGTGTGCGGGTACGCGTTGTACCCCTGTGCGCGTTGTACTGCAATGGACCGATCGGTGCCTCCGGCCGGCCCATTGCTTTCAATGTGTGCGGATGCAGCGTTGTACCCCTGTGCGCGTTGTACTGCAATGGACCGATCGGTGCCTCCGGCCGGCCCATTGCTTTCAATGTGTGCGGGTACGCGTTGTACCCCTGTGCGCGTTGTACTGCAATGGACCGATCGGTGCCTCCGGCCGGCCCATTGCTTTCAATGTGTGCGGGTACGCGTTGTACCCCTGTGCGCGTTGTACCTCAATGGACCGATCGGTGCGCACCCATTGACAATGGGCTTGCCTGGCAACGGACGCGTTTTCGAATATTCGAACGAGTCGGTTGCTGGAAAATCAGTTGGTCACCCACAACAATGTTGCAAAATCATGTATGTCATGAAGTTGAAATTTTGAAGGATGCTGTGGGCGTGTTTTGGTGCTGCTATTCCATGGATTGGCCAGATTCAGAAGATGCAAACAACTTGGACCTATCACTTTGGACACAAGGGACAGTATCTGCCTCTCCAGCACATATATATTGCTGCATGTTCCCCTGAGAGCCCACTTGCCTGCACTACATGCTCCAGGACGACATCTGCCACTGCACTGCTGCTGTCTCTGCCCCTCTGGACCCTGCAATGGCACGTACTGTGGAGAGAGCCCCAGCCTTCAGCCTTGAAGAGAACCAGGCCCTGCTGGACAGCCTACTTCCACAGTACAGCAAGCTGTATGGGACACCAGGGGAGCAGGTGAGTGTTCTGTGCACTGCCTTTCTGAATGTGCATTTTGTCTGACTAGCAAGGCTGAGAGTCAGCACACCACTGGCTAGCAGGCTCACTGAGTAGTTGTCACCCCCATAGTGTGTAGTGACTTGCACTGGACAGGTATGGTGCAGTGACAGTGCTTCTGAACAGGGTTTTACTCCCCATGCTATGATACCATGTAGTGACTTCTGGAAAACTGTCCATGGGCAGCCGTGCACTGCCTGGGTACACCATGTGCCCCTGTGATTGCGACATGTATATGCAACTGTGTCATGCACGGATATGTTGCATGTGTAGTAATGTCCTTATCACTTTGTCATCCTGACAGGCTTCTGCCCATCGGAAGCATGAGATCTGGAAGGACATCGTCCGGGCTGTCCGGTCCGTGGGGGTCTACAAGCGCCGGATCCGCAACTGCCAAAAGAGGTGGCAGGACCTTCGGGGCTGGACCCGGAGGATTGCACGGGTCCAGCTGAAGCTGTCGCCTCCTCGCAGGAGGGGCGGAACACGGACCCTGACCCCCACATGCTCAGGATCCTGGCGGTGGTCTTTCCAGACCTGGATGGGCAGCTGAAGGCCAGAGAGCAGCAAGGAGGGGGTGAGTCAAAGACTGCACTGTGTACTCTGTCTAACATGTTATGTGCCCTCCTCGGGCCAGGTTGAACTGCCACAGTACAGCAGTCATGTTGTCCAGGAGCCATGTCCCTCTATTGTGCACTGCCCACTCCTCATCTGATACCCAGGTGTGGCCCTTACATGCAGGGAATTCTGTCACTTAGGACTGTGTCCTTGCAGTTTGCTTGACTCAAGGTGGGAGACAGCATCTGTTTCCCTGACTCTGTGGTGGGCATCATGGGTGGGTCCATTGCTTACACAATGCCTGTATTCTGACATGTATTCAGCGTGTTACTTTGATCTGTGGTCCAATTGCTGAGCTGATCCACCACATGTGGCTGGGGTACCTGGCACACACCCATGCTGCGGGTGGGAACAATGTTTGGGCCCCAGGAGTATGTATATGACGTGTGTCACACATACTTAGCCAGCTGCCTACAGTCCAGGGCTCATCCCTCATTCATGTGGGGCTGGACAGTCATGCCTACTCCAGGCCATACAATACACTCTGTACTCCCACTCCCGTGTATCAGAGGACACATTGTGCACAGTGATTTGCCCCTCAGGTGTCTGCCTCTGTGTCAGTGTGCTGTGGATTAGTCGCCAGGACTGCTGTGGAGTTTCTTGGTAGGGGCTCAGCATGCCACTGGAGATGTGACCATAGGAGACGATACTTGTGTGACACATAGGTGTCTGATCAGCTGCCCATGCAGACTGGGGCATGTAAATGTGAAGTTCAGGCAGCTGTTCCCCATGCACAGCAGAGTGTGAGGGGCTCAGGTTCAGAGGGTAGTGTCACAGGTCTCCCATATGTCCAATAGGTATGACCTGGACAGATGAGGGTTAAGAGGATGTGTTGTGGGGGGATGTACATGTGCACTTGTGCAGCTCCAGGACTTGCATTCCCCATGACCTACTATTGTGACACAGTGCAGAGTGTTGTTGTCTGGCTGCAAAGTCATACATCACTGAGACAGTGATGTATGACTTTGCAGTCATGCCTCCGCCATGGCATGTGTCTACTGATTGGTGATCCTGCAGGGGAGTGACATGTGCTACATGCACACCATAGTGGCGCTGGCTATCAGGACATGGGTGCATCATGGTGTCTGTCGCTGGTATGCATCACATGCATTTCCTATTTGACTCTGGGCATCCCTTACATCCGTAAACCTGTACTGACTCAGTGGCAAGAGCTGTGATGTGTCCACACCGTGTCCTCTGCACTGTCCAACTACTGTGTACTTGGTGCATGTGTCAACACTGGGGTGTTGCAATCCAACAGACACCAGACAGATGGGTGCAAGGCCATGTGGGATGTGAGTGCCATGCTTGGCATCAGACTGACAATTGACTTCTCCTGTTCAATTAGTGCACTTTTAGCAATGTACAACTAATGATGCCAGGGCTTGCTCTGTGATGTGCTGTGCTCACAGTGGTGTGTGCGTTATGTGCAGGTGACTGATGTCTGTCTGTTTCCCCATTGTTTGCAGATACATCCACGGCCACGGAAGGGGACAGCTCCACGGACCAGGAGGAGCCGGAGAGCCAGACTGGGTCAGCAGCCGAGGAGTGGTCGGAGGGACCCAGTGGCACGGAGGGCGAGGGGAGCCACACCGAGGAGTCCTCAGCAGCATCCACCTCAGCTGAGGACCAGAGCAACTCGGAGGATGACTCCCTTGTGGAGGCGGGTGTCAGCAGCCACCACACCCCAGCTAGTGTTGCTGTCCCCGCCACCACCAGCACCACCACCGCCCTCCCATCGGCTCCCATTCCCCAGGTCGGTGGAGGCTCCCATGTCCGGGAGCGTGTCTCCTTTGGGCCAGGCACCGCACCCCCTGCCCCTGTGTCCCCTGCTGCCCTGAGTGAGGAGTCTGTGTACCTCCTTCGCCAGCTCCATGTAGGGCAGACAGCCATGCTGAGTGTCCTCCATGCGCACACCGCGCTGTTGACTCAGCTGGTGTCGTTCATGGAGGGCATCTCATCGGGCATGTCTGACCTACAGAGGGGCAATAGGTCCATGGACTCCTCCCTGACGGCAGCAGTGTCCCTCCTCAAACGGTCCCTCACCCCTCCTGCCTCTGCTCCATCCACACTCCCCAGCACCTTACCCATCCCAGGCACACACACACCGGCACAGGTACACACCAGCACACACACATCCAGCACACTGACACACACGCCAATGACAAAACGCACACGCACGCACATTCAGGGGACTGAAGCCAGACTCACAGGGGATGGGGCCCTGGAACACACACACGCATCCACATGCACTGCGCAGTCCTCAGTTCCCTCTCCCTCCAAAGCACCCTCCCTTGCCTCACCTGCAACCCCAAAGTCACAGCAGCTCTTCCTCTGTGACCTCGGCCTCTTCCCCACCGATGAAGCTGCTCCAGCATCCCGGGGGAAGAGGAAGCCCACCCACACGGAGCAGAGTGCCCCTCGCCCCCGGACACCCTCCCCCAGGCGCAGACGGACTGAGGCCCCCACCCGCAAGTCCCCCGGAGTGCTAAGAGCAAGACCCCGCCACCGCCCTGCAGCTCAGGCACAAGGTCTCCGTCCTCCATCCCTCAGGCCCCCACTGCACAGGTGCCCCCACCACACCCTGCCCCAGGTTCCCCCACCCACAGATATACCATCCCCAAGATGCTCCGGCCTTCTCCCCCTGCCACTTGCTCTCCCAGCACCACACCCCCGCTGCGCTTGTCTGTGCCACTGATGTGGTGAGGGTGTCCCCCCTCTGTCCAACCCACCTTGCCTGTTCCCCATTCTCCTCCCCTGGAGGTAGGCACTGCAGTGGAGTCCACTACCGCCCTGTCTGACTTGGGCACTGCAGTGGCGGACCTGTCCACCCCATCTGCAGGGTCCACTGCAGTTGTGCCGGCACCCACGACATCTGTGTCATGCCCCCAGTTGTGCCGGCACACACCATGTCAGACACCTCCACTGCAGTTGTCAGTGGCTCTCCAGCACCCACCACCCCTTCCCTGACTCCCCTGGTGAGCCCTGATCCTGTCCCTGCGGTGCCTGGCCTGCCCCCCGGTTGCCCCTCCTAGTGGATTGTCCCTGGTATTGTGCAGGCATGCGTAGGGTGACATCTGCCAGTGTCACCCTGTTTGAACTTTGACAATGGACTGGCCATTGGCCTTTGCTCTTTTTTCAGGACTTCGTTTGGCCTCAACACATATGCTGAATAAAGCAACTTTCTTTTCTCTAGTGCTCATGCTTCAGATGTACATGTTGTTGGTGCAGCTAACCATGCCCTTGCTGCAGTGATGGTGATATCTGGTCTCATGATTATGAAGTGTTACTGTGCAGGAACCCATGTGGTCCAGGGGGAATGTGTCCTATCATGTGGTGTATCCATGTCATCAATAGCAGCATCTGAGGGTGTCATGTGTTCAGTATTTGGCAATGGGTTTCCTACTTACATTGGCAATTTCATATCTGTGGCTTCCACCCCTGCACATCTGTTGTGCCTGCCATCGTTGCATTTGTCTACTTCCCTGACCGTGTTGCCATCTCCAGTGGACATGCAGGTTTGGGCATCAATGGGGAGGGACTCATCCGTGTAGTCAGTGCAACATTGCTATACAAGTGTGTTGGATCTGTGCTGATGATTCCGTTGGCACATCCATGACCAGGCTGATGTGATGGGAGCCCTCATTTGGTGCTAATTGTTGATTGTGTGACCAAGTGCTCAGCTGACATGATGGGGCCCTACTGAGGCAACATATGGCACAGCTTTCCTCACACAGGAGTGGAGTCCCCTCATGGCAGTGTGTACACGTGTGACATTGCCTGCGCCCAAGGTGTGTGTTGTATGTGCATGTCTGTGTGTTCACTTCCATTCATCTGCGCATGCTGTGATCCCTAGTGTTGTACCTGTTTGTGATGCTTGCTGACTTGAGCTATGTTCCCCCAAAGTCTTCTCCCTGTGTTCTCTGTGATGTGGGTGCATGGCACATTACTGGTCATCAGGGTGTCACCCATAGGTGTGTTTGCTGTCAGGGCAGAGTTTGTGTGCTGACGCAGATGGGTCACAGTCAGGTTTCCCTTTGGCACTTGTTGTTTGCCCCTGTCATGTGATTTCCAGTTTGTGTTATCTTTCAGTGATTGTGACACGTTGTGTGTGTGACTGCTGGCACTCCTTAGGGTCCGGGCTGCAATGTTGGTTGTTGTCTATGTGTGTTCTTTGTGGGTGACCTTGGCTTCTTCATTGGTGTGTGACTGTGGCTGGGATCCCATTGGTCGGTGTGGTATTGCCGTCATGTCCATGTACAGCGTAGTGTGCAGTGTGTCAGACATTCAGGAGTCTTGTTGAGTGTCCATGTGTGATGTGTTTCTACACCTTGGTTCCCACCCACCACCCTGGAATAGTAATGGGTGCATGTGCAATGTCACCAGTGCATGTGTACTTCACTGCTGCACATTGTTGGAGGTCGAGGGGTGTGGTCTTGAGTGTGTGCAGATGAGAGTTGTTGCCCGGCTAGTCCCCTGCCTCCATGTTGGCCTTGGCTTACTGGCCATGCTGATTGATTTGTGCTTGTGTAGGTGTGATGGTAGTTAGTTGCTCAGGACACCTGACTGTGGTTCACAGTGTGAACGACATTTAGCTTTGTCATCACAGTGGTATTTTTCTTCAGCCCAGGGTCACCACATTGTGGGGGCCCTGGGGGTGGTGCTGTGGTGTGTCTGTGACTTGCTGTGTCAGTTGTTGTTCCTACGTGCCTGTGTGACATGTGTGTTTTGTGCTCCCTCTCACCTGTCAATGCCTGCTTGCCCACATAGGGGATTTGGATCCATGAGTTACCTTAGTGTGGCAGTGTATGCACATCTGTATGATTGGTATTCAGCTCTCCTCATGTGTTGTGTTGTTGCCTGGGGACACTGGCACCCCCACCCCTCACCTGCTGTGTATGATGACAGTGTTGGTCTGCCTGTTTGTGTTTGTGCATCTGCACCACTGCATTGGCATATCTTGGGTGTGCCATTGGCTGTATGTTGTTTGGTGTGTTTCCCCTGCTGTCCCTGGGACTCCTAGGTCATCGGTCAGCACAGTGATCATGGTTTGTGTGTCCCATTGCTGCCATGGTATGGTATCTGTTCACCTCACATCTGCTGTCTCCACAGGGTATCTGCATTTGTGTGCCCATTGGTGCAAATATGTGGGTCTGCATTCTGATGGTCACTTCTGTCATTGTGTCATTGATGACTGTTGACGGTCTCAGCCCCCATGGGTGTTGTTTGTCTGCACATGGCCAAAGGAATGTTTCATTTGCACTGCAGTATTTGGCTCCGCCAATTTATGTTGCAATGGGACACATACACTACTTTGCCACAGATGAGTTTTTGGTTCTGTGACCAGGAATGATCCATGCAGTTTGGCAGTTGCAGCTCTTTCTTTGTCAACAATTACCTTTTGGTCACTGTGATGATGAGGGTGTAGACCCCATTGCCACAATGGTCAAAATGTGCTTCAGCTATGGACCCCACACTTACCTTTTGGTCACTGTGATGATGGGGGTTTAGACCCCATTGCCACAATGGTCAAAATGTGCTTCAGCTATGGACCCCACACTTGCCTTTTGGTCACTGTGATGATGGGGGTTTAGACCCCATTGCCACAATGGTCAAAATGTGCTTCAGCTATGGACCCCACACTTGCCTTTTGGTCACTGTGATGATGGGGGTTTAGACCCTATTGCCACAATGGTCAAAATGTGCTTCAGCTATGGACCCCACACTTGCCTTTTGGTCACTGTGATGATGGGGGTTTAGGCCCCATTGCCACAATGGTCATGGGCTGCTTGCATTGTGGGTGCCACACACATATATGTGTGGCACATGTGCTAGGGGGTCACATTGTATGTTCAATGTCATGTTCGGTGTTGTAGGCATTTGACACAGCCTGCTCACACGCTTGTCATGGTGGTGGGGGGATGTCTTAATCTTGCATTCCCTATGTTGTGGTGTGCTTGTTGTGTCATGCATTGTCCATCCTATGAGTGGGGGTGGTAGTAGTGGTAGGCATCCAGCCCCCTGGCTAAGGGTGGTAGTAGTGGTAGGCTTCCTGCCCCCTGGGTGAGGGTGGTAGTAGTGGTGGGCATCCTGCCCCCTGGCTAAGGGTGGTAGTAGTGGTGGGCATCCTGCCCCCCTGGGTGAGGGTGGTAGTAGTGGTGGGCATCCTGCCCCCTGGCTAAGGGTGGTAGTAGTGGTAGGCATCCAGCCCCCTGGTTGAGGGTGGTAGTAGTGGTAGGCATCCAGCCCCCCTGGCTAAGGGTGGTAGTAGTGGTAGGCATCCTGCCCCCCTGGGTGAGGGTGGTAGTAGTGGTAGGCATCCTGCCCCCCTGGGTGAGGGTGGTAGTAGTGGTAGGCATCCTGCCCCCTGGGTGAGGGTGGTAGTAGTGGTAGGCATCCAGCCCCCTGGCTAAGGGTGGTGGTAGGCATCCAGCCCGCCCTGGGTGAGGGTGGTAGTAGTGGTGAGGCATCCTGCCCCCTGGCTAAGGGTGGTAGTAGTGGTAGGCTTCCTGCCCCCTGGCTAAGGGTGGTAGTAGTGGTGGGCATCCTGCCCCCCTGGGTGAGGGTGGTAGTAGTGGTAGGCATCCTGCCCCCTGGCTAAGGGTGGTAGTAGTGGTAGGCATCCAGCCCCCTGGCTAAGGGTGGTAGTAGTGGTGGGCATCCTGCCCCCCTGGCTAAGGGTGGTAGTAGTGGTGGGCATCCTGCCCCCCTGGGTGAGGGTGGTAGTAGTGGTGGGCATCCTGCCCCCTGGCTAAGGGTGGTAGTAGTGGTAGGCATCCAGCCCCCTGGCTAAGGGTGGTAGTAGTGGTGGGCATCCTGCCCCCTGGGTGAGGGTGGTAGTAGTGGTGGGCATCCTGCCCCCTGGCTAAGGGTGGTAGTAGTGGTGGGCATCCTGCCCCCCTGGGTGAGGGTGGTAGTAGTGGTGGGCATCCTGCCCCCCTGGGTGAGGGTGGTAGTAGTGGTGGGCATCCTGCCCCCTGGCTAAGGGTGGTAGTAGTGGTGGGCATCCTGCCCCCTGGGTGAGGGTGGTAGTAGTGGTGGGCATCCTGCCCCCCTGGGTGAGGGTGGTAGTAGTGGTGGGCATCCTGCCCCCTGGCTAAGGGTGGTAGTAGTGGTAGGCATCCTGCCCCCTGGCTAAGGGTGGTAGTAGTGGTAGGCATCCAGCCCCCTGGCTAAGGGTGGTAGTAGTGGTGGGCATCCTGCCCCCTGGGTGAGGGTGGTAGTAGTGGTGGGCATCCTGCCCCCTGGCTAAGGGTGGTAGTAGTGGTGGGCATCCTGCCCCCTGGGTGAGGGTGGTAGTAGTGGTGGGCATCCTGCCCCCTGGGTGAGGGTGGTAGTAGTGGTGGGCATCCTGCCCCCTGGCTAAGGGTGGTAGTAGTGGTGGGCATCCTGCCCCCTGGGTGAGGGTGGTAGTAGTGGTGGGCATCCTGCCCCCCTGGGTGAGGGTGATAGTAGTGGTGGGCATCCTGCCCCCTGGCTAAGGGTGGTAGTAGTGGTAGGCATCCTGCCCCCTGGCTAAGGGTGGTAGTAGTGGTAGGCATCCTGCCCCCTGGCTAAGGGTGGTAGTAGTGGTAGGCATCCTGCCACCCTGGCTAAGGGTGGTAGTAGTGGTAGGCATCCTGCCACCCTGGCTAAGGGTGGTAGTAGTGGTAGGCATCCTGCCACCCTGGCTAAGGGTGGTAGTAGTGGTAGGCATCCAGCCCCCTGGCTAAGGGTGGTAGTAGTGGTGGGCATCCAGCCCCCTGGGTAAGGGTGGTAGTAGTGGTAGGCATCCAGCCCCCTGGCTAAGGGTGGTAGTAGTGGTAGGCATCCAGCCCCCTGGTTGAGGGTGGTAGTAGTGGTAGGCATCCAGCCCCCCTGGCTAAGGGTGGTAGTAGTGGTAGGCATCCTGCCCCCCTGGGTGAGGGTGGTAGTAGTGGTAGGCATCCTGCCCCCTGGGTGAGGGTGGTAGTAGTGGTAGGCATCCTGCCCCCTGGGTGAGGGTGGTAGTAGTGGTAGGCATCCAGCCCCCCTGGCTAAGGGTGGTGGTAGGCATCCAGCCCGCCCTGGGTGAGGGTGGTAGTAGTGGTAGGCATCCAGCCCCCCTGGCTAAGGGTGGTAGTGGTGGTGGGCATCTGGCACCCCCTGGCTAAGGGTGGTTGTGGTGGTTGGCATCCAGCCCCCTGGGTTGGGGTGGTGGCGCGCATTCAGGCCCCTGTGTGCATATGTGGCATTGGTGATGGGCATCCCGCCCCTATGGTGCTGCTGTTGCAAGTATATTCAGATTCCCAGTGTATGTGTGTGATGTGTCGTGTACGTGTTGTATGTGTTTTGTGGTTGGTGTCTGACTTACCTTCTGCGCCGTACGCGTCCGTGCCTGTTCCGGTAGTAGATGTAGAATATTGGTATGATCGGGACGAAGGGATTCATGGTTGGTTCGTGTCGTTCGTCCTTCTCGTTGCTTCGCGTCGTCCTCGTCGCTTGGCTTCGTCCTCGTCGCTTCGCGTCGTCCTCGTCTGTGCTGTGTTCGTCTCGTAGCCGTGGATCGTGTTGTGGCGCGATTCGGAGCTTATGTGCGCCTCTCCCGGATGCTTTGACGTGCCGTGTGTAGCGACGGGTTCGGCGCGTACGGAAAGCGCATCGTACTTGTCCGGCCGGACGGGGCTGCATTTTCCCTTCCGTGCGACTCGATTCGGCGTTTCCGGATTCGCCTCGGTCGGAGAACAGGACCTGGTTTGGGTGAGTACGGCTCGGCCGGGATTTTTGCTGTTGTGCGCATCGTACTTGCTCGTTCGGTGTGCTGTACGGATCGGTCGGGAAACTGGCTTTCGCATGGCATTTTTCCCGACCGAATAGTATTGGGTGCGCCTCCGACCAAGATCGGAATCGGCCCCTAAGTAGATATTTTTTGACAACCCTGAATCAAAACCCTAAAGAATTCCTCAGTTCAGTCTGTCTAATCTATCTCAAGTTGTTGCTGACTATTGTTAGCAGATAGTTCATGAGCTTCTAAACTCCACCCAGGGCATGCCATATTGGCCTGAGGAACCACCTCTTCCAAGTCCTCACTGACTGGTTTTATGAAAGGATCCTCCTTCTACTCTGAAAAAAGACAGGAAGTCTGGGAGAGATCCCAGTCCAAAAATCGTCCTAACCCTCAGCCCTGTTTAGGGTAGTCATTTGAAAATGGCCAGATCCAAGCCTTGTTGTTTGGGATGACATCTGTGTCCATTTCCTTCTTTCATTTTCAACTATAAGTGACCATTGATTACTTGTCTCTGGCCTCCTGCAAGAAGAGTGGGGTTTATTGTCTCTTGGCAGAGAAGTATTTCATACCTCTTCAAAGGGCTCATCACTGTCAAGAAGCAAGAGCTGAACAGAACTGAAAAATGCTAAATTACACAGCACAGAGTAAAACATAACAAAATCACATTTGTAGTATATTTAGTAAACACATCCACCTTCACCACTAAGCTCGTTTTTGGATAAATATTGAAAATAAAGTTTGAAAGCACTTTCTGCCATTTCCCATGTCAGCATATAAAAAGTGACATTTAATCAAAAGAATGGCCTCTCACAAAAAAACACAGTAGAATATTGTGTTAAAATTGCAATATGTACCTAGGGGCATATTAGCAAGGGCACTATCGCCGCTTTAGCGGCACTTTTTGCCGCTAAAGTGGCGATATTTTTATCGCCCTATCAGCAAACTGTCTCTAACAGCAGTTAGCGACAGTTTTCGGGCATTAGCGCCCGTTTGTTTACCGCTTTGCATGTCAGCGATATTTATCGCTAATGACATGCAAAGTGGGCGTTCCTCACTAAAAATACATGCAGACAGTCGCAAACACAACTTCACACTATTAGCAAGGCCCGCGAAGCGATAAAAATGTGCGTTAACCCCGATTAGCGCTGGATTTTAACACCTGCTAGAAACCTGACTTAGCCATTATAGTCTATGGGAGGTGGATTCTACGGTTAAGTCCCCACCTGCCTATTAGCGAGTTTTTCCTTAGCGATAGGAATTTATCGCAAGGAATTCTCGTGCTAATGCTGGGAATCGCCGCTATCGCTGGATTTGTTTCGCATTGGAGATAAAACGTTGCTAATAACGCGTTATCTCCGCAAACGAATCCAGCGATAAAAAAAACGACGCTAACTGTGGTTTGCGTTAATTAACGCACGCTGTTGGTAATAGGCCCCCTAGTTACTATATGACATGCTATCCCTAATAATACGCATGTCCAACTTGGGGGTAACTCAGCTACTGTTTGTCTACATGTCAAAGAAGTTTTTTATGTGCTGCTTCAGTGCTTTAAGCATCAGCTAGTTAGGCTACAATGCGTGCTAGAAGCCAATATTTTGCAATCAAACGTGGGTGGTGTAAATGTACACAGTAGCCTTAAAGTCACATTTAACTTCTATGCCACTGGTGCATTCTTTGCACGGAGTACTGTCTGTCGCCTTACCTGAAAGAAAAATAGGCCAATTGCATGTAGCCAAATATTTACCTTTTTGTGGATAGAATCATAAAACATTCACTGGGAGGCCAACTGACAGTCTTGCAGTGCACAGAGTTAAAGGGAAAATTTGCCAGCATAATCTAATAAAAATGTGAGGACTTCTCAGAAAACATATGAATATGTACTATTTTAGGGAGCTTTTTAAGCCTAGTAAACCTTCATAGAATTTGCAAAACCTCCTAGGTGAGGTGTATCCAAAGTCCCCTTGACAACAGTTGACAGAAAGTGGGCCTAGGACCATGCCTATTCATCCTTTCAATTATTTGGGTCAGTCCCTCTGCCACAGCTTGGAGACAGGGACAGTCATGTTGTGGATCAATTCAACGAACTATGGGGCATATTAGCAAGACCGGCGATAAAATTATCGCCGTTTTAGCGGCAGGAAACTGCCGCTAAAGCGGCGATAATGGGCTTGCTAATATGCGTTATGGAATTCAATAGAAGCCCAGGTTAGATGTCCTGCACATCTAACCTGGGCTTCTATTGGAATTCTATAACGCATATTAGCAAGCCCATTATCGCCGCTTTAGCGGCAGTTTCCTGCCGCTAAAACGGCGATAATTTTATCGCTGGTCTTGCTAATATGCCCCTATGGGCCATATTAGCAACAAAATGCGATAAATAAATATTTTATCGCCAGCTATCGCTGGAATATATCACCACGCTAACGCTGTATTAGCAACAATTAGCGCTATGGCGATGATTATTCCAGCGATAGCGGCAAAATGTGAGAATATCGCTGGAAAACCAGCGATATTCTCGCATTAACGCTAAGGTGGATTCAGCATTAGAATCCACCTCCTATACTTCAAACAGGTAAGTCATCCTCACAAGCAGGTGTTAAAATCTAGCGATAAACGCGCTTAGCGCGAATTATTTTATTGCTTCGCCTGCCTTGCTAATAGGGGGTAGTGGTGTTAGCGACTGTTTTCAGTCGCTTTTAGTAGGGAACGCCTTCCTTGCATGTCATTACGATAATTATCGCTGACATGCAAGGCGATGGAAAACGCGGCCTCTAACGCCTGAAAGCTGTTGCTAACGCCTGTTAGCGACAGCTTGCTAATAGGGCGATAAAATGATCGCCGCTTTAGCGGCAAAAAGTGCCGCTAATGCAGCGATAAAGCCCTTGATAATATGCCCCTATATTTGTATCTGTATCACCATTAGGCTTTTGGCAATGATTATTTTATTCTTCACCAAAGAAAGTGCTTCCACTCCAATGAATGCGGTGTATTGTTTGAATGAAAAGCAGCAACTGGTGGGAACTAATTTGAGAATACATAAACCATAATGTAAAGAAGGTATCCCATAAAAGGAATGCATATATAGTAATAAAGAAACAATTGCTTTAAGTTTGAGCGTCCGTGGATTACAATGGAGTATTAATTTGTGCAACAAACAACGTATCAAAATACAAAAAATTATTTGACTGGCACGTATTATACCGTGTTCACATCCGTAGTTACCTTGCTGTTCAATTAAGCAATTTTTAATCATGCAGATTCTTTTGATTACTTTAGGAAATGGAACCCTTAAAAGATGACTTTGGTGTTTTGTTTATGTGCCCCCAGATATGCAAACCAGGCACATGACTTGATCGGTGCTATCTATCTTGCAGACATGAGTTTCTGAAAGCCTGTTACGTGGAACGTTAAAATGATTTTCTTAGTATCACAGTACTGGACCAGGACTGCAATCATCTTGAAAAAATAAATGCCATGGGGTAGGTGCATAATACATATTTCTCAAAATGTGGGATGTAATAATGCCCGCCTGACCATAACAAGGTACCGCTGTTTTATGGTCTTGTTTAAATGTCTTATCTCTCTTTCTATGACATGATTGTGCAGGGTGGGTAGGGCACAAGGCATGCATATTGGTTCAAATCAGAAAACGAAAGAGAAGCTATGACTCAGCCTGGGTTAGGTAAGATGTACATGTTTAGTGTATGCTTAAAAGGGGCTGTCAATATGAATGAAGCACAGGCTGTTGGTTCAAATCTAATAACCTAAGTAAGGAGTAGGAGGTAATAGCCTGGAATTAAGGACAAGATAAAACTCCCCATTGATAATAATTGGAGCAAGAGGTAATTCTCAAGGCCGACCAAACAGAAATGTGAAGTATATTTAAAGATGTCTTTCTTTTCTTTCCGAATGTCTGGACTGTGCCTACTCCCTCCCATGATGTTCAGGTGGGTGCTTTGATGCTCTCTGCATCATGTCTGGCCCCCGGGAACAATTTGTTGCTAGGATTAGAGAGAAATGATGGCGGGGAGAGTGAGGTGGAAAGCAAACACATCTGTTTGCATGCACTGCTAACTCTGCGTCCAGAGGTCTTTTCAACCCTCACGTGGGAATTTTTGATGCATTTTTTGCAACATTTGTTTAATTATTTCCAAAGGTTGTGTATAATCTTTATAGGAGATGACATTAACAGTTACAGGGTCAGTAACTAAACATCCTTTCTTCATAAATTCACTGCTCTCCTGGTCTGAGAAGATTATGGGGAGAGACAGACGGAATGGTCTAAGGACGATGGAGTAGGAAAGAGACGTAGGTGGATAGGAGCGGTTGGGGTGGCAATAAAGCGGGAGAGGGTGACCGGTGGACAGGGAGGCGAGGGACGAGACAGGACAGAGACAGGCGACTTTAAACATAGCCTAAACAATCAGCAGAGTCTCTTCCCACAGTTATCTTGAACGATGCAATAGGGGGACTACCAATAGAACAACAACTACATTGCATTATAATGTGTAATGGGCAGCTGAAGCACTTTTCGACACTCCAGACCTGTATGTCTTCCATAGAGAATAAGGGAGGAGTGCTACATAGGGTGTGTGTGGGCCATAGTAATGAGGAATGATCAGTGCTCATGGTTATCCATATTTACTCTGGTACTCATCAACATATTCCCCTTCAGATTTACACATATATCATGAAGTTCCTTCTAAATTATTGAAGAGTGAGGATGACCACCCTGTCCCTCTCAAACACATAGGGGCCTATTGCGATTTCGGACGTAATGCCTCTGACCTCAGGTCAGCGGCCTAACTAGTGGCATAGTCAGTTTTAATTCCGACCGGCTGATTTTGATTCAGCCGGTCGGAATTGAAACCAGCCAGTCATTCCAGCTGGCTTCCGACGGGCTCAAGGAGCCCGTTGGCCAGTTGGAACCGGCCCGTAATCCAAATGGACAATGGTTTATGCCGTCCGGATTATGATGCACGGTTTCCGGCAGGGTTTCCATGCCGGCCTTTCCGACATGGAAACCCTGTCGGAAAGCATGTTTGGAGGCCCCTAGCAGGGCCCCTTTTACTTTGCCACCTCTGGTTGGTGGCCTAGGGGGCACTCTTTAAATTGTTCTGCCCCCTTACAAACTACTCTTTGACCTTCAGTTTAGGGGAAAAAAGATCTTTGATGGTGCCTGATAATTTATGTGCATCAGCAAACTCCCCAATAATGTGTCCCACTGCTCACCTCAGTAATAGTGATGATAATCAAGGAGCCTGAATGCCTTTTCAATCCTTGCCTAGCCTCATAAAAGATTCAAACGTTGTCAGGCTCCACACTGAGGCACAGACTCACATGCACAGGAACCTGCACCCTAGCAAGGAGGTCAACATCATCCGGGTCCTCCTTCAGTTAAAAAAAAATTCCAAACAGGACATGGCTCTTTGCCGGTGCACAGAGAAATACATGCCTGTACACCACTGAGGAGTCCAAATGCCACTCTAACTCCTTCTTAGCCTCGGAAAGATTCCACACTGAACCTAGCTCCCTACTAGTGCACAAATATCTATGTCTGGGACTCGGTCCATCCGACACCAAGCAAAGCATATCAACCCCAGACATTGTTTAACACTAGACACCTTGAGGAGACCTGGGTGGTGTGGTGTGGCTTGTGGCAATGCCACCATATCTCCTTACCCATGCTCCAAACACATCTCAAACATTGATTAAGAAATGGATTTATTCACATTTCTGTGACGGAAAGCCCCATCCCCCCAAATGTCCACCAATAAAAGCAGTACCTCACATGTGTGGGTGGGACTATTGTATTTAATAGGAACAGGCCAAATAGGTGACAGGGCGAAGTCAATATAGCATCAATGTGGTTCTCCATATGTTCACAACTTTGGACGAATCCCATTCCATGCATTAGTCCGCCTATAGCAGAACAACTGTGGAAATACTGAATGGTAGGACCACTGACATTTGGCAGAGTTTGTGGAATCCCCCACCACAGCGAAGGGATGAAATCATGATTTTTACTGTTACTTTTAAATTTACAGCAGATTCTGAATAACAAAACATGTTGGGATTCATGGAAGCCATATCACTGTGAAGTCCCTTGTTTTTCTAGATTTTTTAAAACTTCTTTATTTATGCATGTTCCAAAAACAAAACAATCAACAAACACAATGCTCATGGTATTCATGTGTCCATTTGTAAGCGAGTCATGTAGGTCTATATATCTCTTCCCCCACCCCCTTTGAGACAAAACAGCACCTAGATATATAAATCTTGTGCCAACAATAAGTATAGGCATACACACGGCAGCAAAAGGGCCTGTACACTGACAACTTACCTTAGGTGTATGCATTTTGCCAGTGCTCAGTCACTTGATAAGGCAGTTCCTAAGACGCCACCTTTACATCACTGTCTATAGCCTCAGCAAAATGCTGGAGGATAGTCCCCCAACTTATCAGATCACCCCCCACTTTATTGTCCCTTCTAGACATTCTAAGATGTATTTCTTCAGCTAATTCCCATCCTAATGTGTCCCTCACCCATAATGTGACACTGGGGTGTCCGTTACCCACCTGGCCGATGGCAACAAGACTTTTTGCCAACAATAAGGCCAATGCAAGAACCTATATTGCATTATCTTCTGCTGCCGTGGACCAATAAGGCCCAATAACTAGAGAAGAGGAAGAAGTGGTATAGGAATTCACATCAAGCATTGTATCTTTGGCCTGACCTTGACCCAGTAGTCAATGACTCCCAGACTGGATTAAACCATTTGCAGGAAGGATGCTCCCTCTATGCTACATCTCAGGCAATCCACAGATATAGACAGGTATATCTCGCTCAGTGTACTTGGTGTTAAATAAATGCAATCAAAGAAATTGAAATGAGTTAGTTTGAATCAAACATTCCCCAAAACCCTCCTGACCAATTAATATACCATTGGCCAGTTCCTATCAAGGAGTGGGGCACCCAAGCTCAATTCCCATGCACACCTAGCCTTTCATATGGGCCTAGGCCTATCAGATTTCATGGCTTTGTATTAGTATAATTAATGTTGCCATTTCAGTGAGTTTGGCAAATTGAAAGATTGTCCGGGTCCAACCCCAAAGGAGGCCTGTAGCTCCTGGAAGGTAATGAATGTTTCCCAAGAGTATAGATGTTCTAGTAATTGGCACCCCCTCCCTCCACCGAGCAATTACTATATTGCTACTGATGCATCAGAAGGGCTTCAAGTCCCAAATGTTTAACTCTCTGGAAAAAGTTGAGCGCCTGATAACCTCATAATGGTCCACTCCCTGATCCGAACAGTCTGCCACACTACATGTGGCAGCATGGAAATCAAATCACCACCCCTCATGAGCAGGGTGGAAATAGGCTCCCCACCACACGTGCCCTGCATTAATAATTTTTCCAAATTATTTTCATAAGCGAGCCACTTTGCAGAATACTGTATATGGGCTGCATAATAATATAATTCCAGGTTTGGGAGGCCCAAGCCCGCCAATTCCTGGTCTAGAAATAGCACTTCCGATGCTACTTCTGCAAGGTCACACCATAGACACTAGAATGATGTTTAGCTGTTTAAAGGTGTCATGTTCAAGAGGGCACAATGCATTTTGTAGATGGTACACACATTGTAGCAACAGGACCAACATAGCCATACCACCAGTCCCATGATGGAGGGCAGAAGTGTGCTCCAGAATCATACAAATGTGCCTACCCCGTCTATCACCTTTCCCATGTTATATGTGTAATGTCTGTTGGCAGGTAATGGTATGTTGATGCCCAAATATCTAAAGTTGTCCACCTCCAGCCTAAAGCCTAGGTCAGGGAGCTGCTCCCTCTCATGCTCGGCCAGCACCCCCCAAGGGGAATAGCATGCTCTTATGTTGATTGACCTGGAGACCTGAGATCTAACCAAACACCCTCAATAGAGGCACAGTTTCAGTAGTGAGATCCGACGCTCTTTCTGATAGAAAAGGGCAGTATCAGCATACATTAAGACCACATGTGTTATGTTCCCTACTCCATTCACCCAAATATGTAAGTCTTTCAAGTTGTGCCCCCCGTGTGCATCCACATGGCATGAGGCACCAGGGGGCCCTGTAGAGCCCCCTTTGTTCCCTCACCGCCATGAAAAGTGTGATGATGAGGAAACTTGCAATGTGCTTGGCAGGGCCGCAGCCACCCCGCCAAGCAAATTGCAGCCTCAAGACCGCCGTCCCACCGCCTGGATCTCTGATCCCTGTTGGTTGCGGTGGTCCAAGGAAGACCGCCACCGCCGCACCCCTGCGAGTCTGACAGTCCGTGGACCACCAGACTTGTAATAAGCCCCTTAGCCATTTAGGGGACGGTTTTGGACACTAAAGGGGTGACATTTTCCATTCCCACTCCAATCTAAGCCATTTCAGCGAAGGTTTTGGACACTAAAGGGGTGACATTTACTATTTACACTGTTTTGAAACTTTCGAACGCTAATCTAATCTAATTTAATCTAATCTAATCTACATTTAAGTGTTGAACACTAAATAAAACACATTTTATATTTAACACTCTCAGCAATATATATTAAGAACTAAATAGTATGATTCCTAAAAATAATCAAAATAATATAAACAATATAAACAAATCTAATAATTTGTTAAAAAACATTTTGAAATCTTAAAAAGGCAAATAAAACATACAATAATGCAAGACTATAACATCAAATAAACATTTTGCATAACACATATTCAAATACAAAAGTACATTAAAATATAACAAATAATGAAATATATATGTAAAATACAACCTACCTAAGGATAAAACTATGAATAATCAAAATAATTTTTTTGCAATACAATTTAAAACAAGTAACTCGAATTAAACATATACATTACACAAAAAAGCATTTATTACTATACATGTTCTACAAATAAGAATTAGAAGCCACATTACACAAATAAAAATATAATATATAATTTTTTAATCATATATAACATTTACAATTAAATTGTAATAAATATTTAAAAATCTATACATGTATTCATAATTCATAATATAAACATTATAATGAATCTACACCTAATATGTATAATTGTAAACAATATTTTTTAATTTTTAACAAAATGTAAAATAATTATGCAAATGTAAAACATTACTTTCCTATAAATCACTGCATAATGAAATGAATAAAATGTAACCTTGATCCGTAAATATATAACATTTCTCCTAAAACAGAATAAACATTTCAAAATAAACAAATGTTTATAAAAAATAATATTTTAAATCAAAAATGTTAATTTTTGAAAAAATAAAACAAAAACATTTTGCAACATTTTTACTAAATGATATATCACATTTATGAGAAGGGAATAAATTACAAATATTAATATAAAAATGTAAAAACATATTACCAGTAAATCAGAAAATATTAAATTTAAAGTTTCATCTTCAAATTAAAAAATGTCATATCATAATTGATACATCAAATTTTACGTAAGCATTAATACAAGCATATTTTGAAAATCTCTCCATGCTTTTCTGCATAAACCCAACATCCTTCTCCTATAACATTATAAAACGTATAAAAATACAAAATGAATACTCAGCAAATTAAATATGATGTTTATCATTTACATGCAGCACTAATTAAATACTACAAAAACATAATAAAATAGCCATAAAAACAATATTATAAACAACGATAATTTAGGAAACAATATTTTTACAAAAATACTAAAAACAACACTTAACAATATTCTTACCTTGGATATTTGATATTTTGTCCAAACACTGCATTAAGAAGTCCCTTTGTAAAACTGAGAGGGAGAGGATACAGAAATTGCTTAATGTACCCAGGTAAGAAAATAAGTTCTTGGGAAGGATTATGTTTTTTTTGTTGCTGTATGTTGTTGGACACCATTAGTGGTTGTTCCTTGCTACAGAGGGTAAGGCAGTACATAGTAAATACATATACTGATGAGAGAATGGGTACTGCTTAGCCTGAACACGACATTAAAGGATGGGAGGGTTGTGCATGGTCATAGTCAGTTTTCCCACACTGGTTGCAGGGGGTGTTCTGGACTAGAGTGGGTAAGGTAAGTATATAACCTACTTAGCAATACATGACAAGTAAGCTCAGGAAGGGAAAGACAAAAGACTAGAGAGAGCGAAGAGGATGTACACTCTAGGAAAATTACTTTGCAATGAGACAGTTATGGAGGACAGCCTTTGTCATCACTATGCTGGTTGAGCTTCCTATTAAATTAACAGTGATGCTACAATAACTAGTACTGCAAAGACAGATATTCAAGGAAAAAAACAAACCCATTTATTTGAATGCAAAAGATAAACTCTAATCTTCTTCTCTCGCCACAAGCCCACCCCTCACTGTAAAATACCCCAAAACATCCAAAAATGAAATAACCGTGTCCTCAGTTCTCCTTTCCACCCTCTCGATCCCAAAAAAGGCCTATCCTCTCAACCTAAAAACCCCAAAAGTCCAAAAATGAAACAAACCTTTTGCCAACTGTTCCCACCCCCCTATAAAACTGACCTCCACAACCTCCATCCTCCTTATAAGTTACTGCTGACTCTACTTTATTTGAACTATGTCTTAAGTGATTTGGTGGAGAAGGACAGAGTCTGTAGTTGTTGGGGGTGGTTTCAGTGGCTGGTAGCCATGGCAGCGGTCCCATTCTCCTTTTCCTCAAGGACCAGCAGCCGATGGAACTCCACCGCAATTGCCTCCATTTTCTGGAGACACAGCCGAGCAACTGTCTCCCACCGGAAGTGGGCCTTCAGGGCAGGTTCTCCGGAAGGAGCACCTAGATGATCCAAGAAAGAAAATAGAGCATTAATTGTAGCACTCAATGCAAACACTTGCTTATCGCGCCACAGACTAGCAATACATTGCTGGTTCCATAGAGCCATTGCAAATTTTGATGTGATTCTATGTCACAGGGCCATTTTTTCACATGAGTGCTTCTAATTATGCAGTAGCATTATGTGATATGTATAAATCCATGACCACCATCATAATGAAAACTTTTTTTTGGGGTTGTAAAAAGTATAAAAAATTAAGATGATTTCCTGTGGTGATACTTGCAACACACAAAGGGCCTCATTATGACAGCAGGCGGTCAGGAGAGTAACCAACAAGCAGGTGGCAGTCCAACTGACCAATAGGACGCGACAGCCGGGCTGGCAGTCGCAAAGTGCTCATTTTCAAGGCGGGTTTGTGCTGCGGCCCAGGAAAAGGACTGAAGCACAAGCTGCCGTGAACAGGAGCACTTCCTGTACATCCATGGATCATGTTCCATGATCATTTAAACCACTACATATGTGGTAATTCAAGGTTAATCGTGTGCAAGATAGTGCTAAAGTGCTTAACTTCCAACCACTACATTTGAATAAGGGCCAAAACTTAGCATTTAATTCCACTCTGTATGGCACGTGCAAATCACTCCTGGCTATAAATGCAAGAAGACTTAGGTGTTTACCATTAGGTTATCATCTTTTGACTTCATTAGTAGTTGCTATTTCACGATAGGGCATAAATATATTTTTATATGAGAGCAATTAATAGGAAGCCACATTAAAAATACTAGCTATTTATGATACCGATGTAAACATTATTTCTACCTCAGCCAGAAACTTAATAAACCTGCAAATCAAGGGAATTGACATGCCCAATAAACATAGCATAAGAGGTTGGCAGCATGTTCTCACTCCTACTTTTAAAAACAATGGTTTTAAATTAATTTGAGGTGTGTATAGCAGGTTAGAACAGACACAAACTATATGCAATAAAGTTTCTTGGGTATACCTGCAGAGTCTGCAGCAACTAATTGCCCATTGTTGCAGCCATCTTTGAGTGGTGTCCTCAGTTGGGTATCTGCCAAATATAAAGAAATGCATCACTCATACGCAGTGGCGTAACAAAACTTGAGGGGGCCCCCCTGCAAGGTACGTGGAGGGGCTCCCTCTGGCCTCAATCACGAGCTCTCCAGCCGGCATACTGTGCTGAGGGAGCCCTCTGGAGCTTGGGTGCCCCCTGCACCGCGGGGGCTGCGGGGGCCTGTGTTACGCGCCTGCTCATACGTGATAGGAAGAATGTAAGCGTATAAGGCTGAACTTCCAACTTCTTATATGAGTTGTATGTATTGGATTGCATATTTGTATAGTGCTTACTACCCCTATGTGTGGCACTGAAGCGCTTAGCTACATGGGCAGCAGACTACGCCATACAGGGTGGTGTGTGGTTGGGAAGGATGTTGTCTTTGTTTTGTGATCCTAAGCGGGAGAATTTTCCATGTCATGTGTGATGACCACCGAGATGTGGTTATCGTGTTTTGAGACGCAGCACGTAGCGGTGTAGTGGATGATGAGGTGTGTGAGACACAGACGTGCAGTCTATGGTGTTTCAGTTGCTGCCAGCTTTGAACAGCTCTGATGGTCCCTTTATAGTATTTCTTATGATCATAGTATGTTTAACTGGTTACTGTGGTGCAGTTTGATTTATATTTCACGCAATGTAGTAAGGCAACTTGTTGCGCTGCATTCTGTGAAAGTCAGACAGCAGAAATGCGCCATATTTACAATGATATGGTGCATTTCTGCTGTGTCCTTGTGCAGGCACATTGTGTGCTTCCTAATGCCAACACTGGTACCCTTGCACCATGGTGCAAGGGTGCCTGCGTCACACGCAGGATTGTTTTTGTGCAGAAAGAAAAACCTTCCTGCACAAAAACAATCCTTAGAGGCATATTCATCTTTCTATTCTGCAGCACATATAGAATGAGGAAGTAACAAGAAGAAATAAAGATATTTCTCCTTGTTAAGCTTCACTGGGGAAGACCTAGCATTTTGACGCATTCCCAGGTTTACTAGCTGTAGTAAATCTGGGAATGCACCAGAATCCGTGGTAGAGTCATATTTTGCCTATGCAGGTGTGCCAAGGTATAGGCTGCTGGCATAGTCAAGCTTGAGTTTAGGAGTGTGAGGATGGCTTGCAGTTTCTGTTGGTATCTAAGGTATGAGAGGATGCAGCATCGTGTTTTCATTGTGTAGAAGGTACTCTGGTTTGCGTTGTTAACATGTGGTGCCAAATTTAGGTCTGAATCCATGATTACCCCTAGGTTTCTAACTGCTCTTGATATTGTTGGAGGGGCCTCCTTTTCCTCTGGCCATATGGTGGTAGGCTGGTATTTTTTTGCCATTATCCGCAGGTCATAACATCCGTCTCTGTGCTATTCAGCTTTAGATGGTTATTCATCATCCACGTGTTTATGGTACGAAGGCAATCAATATGTTCACAATTGTGGAGGTCTTCCAGACTATCCATTTAAAAAAAATGATTTGTGTGTCAAATGCATAATTGTAACAGGTGAGGTTGAATAATTTAATCAGGTTTCGTAAGCAGGTTATGTAGAAGTTGAATAATAGAGGGTGTATGACGGACCCCAGAGGAACTGATATGAAAGATGGTATCAACACTAATTCGCTATCACAGCTGAGAGGCCAAGAATTCAATGGGCATTATCTGAACTCCCTTTTCCTCTCACACATATTGTATTGTATTGTAATTGCATTTGTATAGCGCTTACTACCCCTGACGAGGCGTCGAAGCGCTTTTCGGCGAGTAGCACGCTACTCCGGGACCCATAGAGGATTATTGTTGAATTAGTATAGTGAAACATGCAAGTACATTTTATGTGGTGGATATGTTAGTCAGTTATTTGGATTCGGAAGGATAGCAGAAGGATAGAAGAGGAAAAAAGGTTTGTATTTATATAGCGCTTCTTACCCCTGATGGGGTTTGAAGTGCTTTTTTTTTTTTTTGGGTGATTAGCATGCTACTCCGGAAACCCATAAAGGGTTAGTGGTGAATTAGTATGGTGAAATATGAAAGTAATTTGAGTGGTGGATATTAGTCAGTTATTTGGAGTGAGAAGGGTTGGGGAGGGGTGAAAAAGGTTTGCAGTTATATAGCGTTTGTAACCCTGATGAGGTGTTGAAACGCTTTGTTGGCGAGTAGCACGCTACTCTGGAACCCATAAAGGATTAGTGGTGAATTAGTATAGTGGAATATGGAATTAGAGAAGTGAACATGTTAGTCTGTTATTTTGATTGAAAGGGATAGTGGCGGGATAGAAGAGAGAAGGATTTCTTTTTTAGGTCATAGCAGTAGGAGGAGGCTTTTGGATGAGTAAAAAGGGTTTTTGGAGGGGAAGAGTCAGAGGGAAGAGTTTAGAAAGGCTTGTTTTGGGGGATCGGTATAGTAAAAGAGGTGTCAGATGATGCAAGGAGGGGTAGAGTAGGAGAGAGTCAAGAAAGGGTTATTTTGGGGAACATAGTAGTGGTATGGGGTTTGGGATACATGAGAGAGTGGGTGTAGAGGATATAATGATAGATGTATAGGGTGAGAGATAGGGTAGTGCATTGGAAAGAGTAGTAGAAAGAAGTTTGAGATGAGTCAAAAAGTTGGGCTAGAAGATATATTGAGAGAAGTATAGGCTGAGAAATAGGGTAGTGCATTGGAAATGCTAAATTAGAAGTGATAAATATATAGATCCATAAGTACATTGAAAGTATATAGATGCATAAAGGAGGTAAGTATACGCAGATTAAAGATATTGATAGAGGTACAGGATGAGAAATAGGGTAGTGCATTGGACATGCTTTTTCAGGAGAAAAGTAACAGACACACAGATCCAAGTACATGGAGGCACATAGATGCACACTGGAAGCAAGTACATTTAGACCAAAGATGAATTTTCTTTTTTTTATAACAACATAATTATTCTACATGTTTATACAAAGCAATACACGAAGATAGGTACATATCTATAGTGAAAATAAATGCTTATATACAGAGGGACACATACATAGGGTGGGTATTAATGAATGGGAAACTGGGCAGCATTTCTGGCCCAGGTCCCGACCAGTCTCGAACAGGCTCAAAGAGGCACTCACCCTTCTCCTCTCCACCCTTAGGGCATCTCAGCCCGGGCGTCGAGGCTAAGCCTTGGCCGTTTATAGCCCTAGTAGTCAGGTGACCCCTTCAGCCAATGGGAACCCTAGCCCTAACACTATCCAATCACAACACTAGCCCTAAAATCTAGAACCATTAGGAGACCAGGACCTTACAACCAATCTTAGCCCTAGTACAAGCACCATATCAGTTTCAAAAATCCTGAACTCTACGTCCAATAGTGGCCCTAGCCCTACCAGTAGTCCCAACCCTAGTCCAAGCAACCAATGGCACAGGAAGCCCTAGTCCCTACTTCCAATAGAAAGCCTAACCCTAGACCTAGTCCCACCCTAGTCCCAACAACCAATAACACAGGAGGCCCTAGTCCATACTTCCAATAGAAATCCTAACCCTAGCCTGTTTACCGGTTTGTGCCCCCTTCACCCTCCCCCCTCTTTCATGCTCTGTCTCTCACCCTCCCCCACCGCTTTCCCTCTTTCATTCTTTGTCTACTTCCTCTGCTCCTATCCCCTCTCCCCTGAATCTCTCCCCTTGCCTTCTACGCCGCCTAGCCCCCTGTCCCTTGTGCCCTTTAACTAAGCACTCCTTCTCCCCTTGTTGGGGAAAGATCCAATTATGTATACTCTGGAGTCTCAGTGATCCCTCTGAGAGAGTCCACAGTGCCAAGGGAGCCACTCTCAGTTGAGGTATGGTATTGTGCCCCTTGCCAAAGCACTCCCTCTCCCCTTTTTGGGAAAGGATCCAGTAGGTAGGCCTTGGAGTCTCAGAGACCCCTCTGAGAGAGTCCACTGCGTAAAGGGAGCCTCTCGCAACGGAGTTGGGGGAATGATACCACTTCCTCTGGGATCACAGCTTACCGGACCTTGGACGTGGCTTTTACCCGTTTACCGGTTTATGCCCCCTTCACCCTCCCCCCCTCTTTCATGCTCTGTCTCTCACCCTCCCCCACCGCTTTACCTCTTTCATTCTTTGCCTACTTCCTCTGCTCCTATCCCCTCTCCCCTGAATCTCTCCCCTTGCCTTCTATGCCGCCTAGCCCCCTGTCCCTTGTGCCCTTTAACTAAGCACTCCTTCTCCCCTTGTTGGGGAAAGATCCAATTATTTATACTCTGGAGTCTCAGTGATCCCTCTGAGAGAGTCCACAGTGCCAAGGGAGCCACTCTCAGTTTAGGTATGGTATGGCACCCCTTGCCAAAGCACTCCCTCTCCCCTTTTTGGGGAAGGATCCAGTAGGTAGGCCTTGGAGTCTCAGAGACCCCTCTGAGAGAGTCCACTGCGTAAAGGGAGCCTCTCGCAACGGAGATGGGGGAATGATACCACTTCCCCTGGGATCACAGCTTACTGGACTTTGGACGCAGCTATTACTCGTCTACCGGTTTGTGCCCCCGTCAACCTCCTCCTCTTCTTTCATACTGTGTCTCTCACCCTCCCCCTCCTCTTACCCTCCTTCATTCTCTGTCTACTTCCCCTGCTCCTACCCCCTCTCCCCTGAATTTCTCCCCTTGCCTGCTTTTTCCCTTACGTATATTGTCCTTATTGTTTGGCTCGACCTAACATGTAATTATGTAGTTATGCTCTAATAGCTGTGCAACCTTTGTAACGATGTAACCTGCAACTATGGTCTGATTCTCATGTAAAGCGCTCTGATACCTCCGGGTCTAGCCAGCGCTATATAAAACCTTTCAAATAAACAAATAAATAAATAAAATAGTCCCTACTTCCAATAGAAATCCTAACCCTAGCCCTAGTCCCACCCTAGTCCCAACAACCAATAACACAGGAAGCCCTAGTCCCTACTTCCAATAGAAATCCTAACCCTAGCCCTAGTCCCAACCCTACATTGATTGAATCACAGACCCAGAAACCAATCAGAACCATCAAATACCCAACCAATGAGGACACTAACCCTAACCCAATAGAAACATCAGATACAACCACCAATCAGTGTACACATGTACCAAACAATATCAGACTATATAAGGTCTCAGCTACCTCAGACAAGGCTTGCTGGCCAGGGAGTTGAAAGCTGCTCCTCTATTGGTATGGCAAACAATAATTTGCTGCATGTAGAGATTGCACAACTGAACAGGACATTGAGTCATGTTTTTCTTAAGCCAGTAACTTTCATGACATCCTCTATTCCTGATAAATAAGGGGTTGTCACTGCCTAATCCTACCAGTCATTCAGAAGCAATGTCCAATCAATAAACTCCAGATTCCAATATGGCATGTTGCTTTGATTAGCCTATAGTGCTCGTGCAGAGTTATCACAAGTCAGGTATGACTCACATTTGGTTGACATTGCTCCAGCCTACATTGACCTGTTGTGAGATATAGCCTGGTGAGATAATGTATCTGCTCTACAGATGATTATTTTGTTACAGAAGAAAGACAATTTGTTAGGTTAATGTGTCTACTGCAGAGGGCTTCCAATACCCTAACTAGCAGTAGTGTAAATCTGAAATGACCGAATATAGCCTGCTATGTCATAAAGGGCTGCTATAACAGACTATCGTTCAAAAATGGTTTAATATCCAGATAACCCTGCCCGGGTCAACACATTGAGGACTCATATCCTTGAACCAAATATTGTGCAAACCATAATCGGGGCATCGGAGGCTGAAAGCATTTGTATTATAATTTGCCTCTCTAAACATCTGTGCACAACATCGACTAACATTTTCAGATTTTAATTTAAGATCTGTGTAGTATGAATCTGCTTTTTAAATGTATTGACTTCTTTGGAATTCTGCCTTATCTAATTTATGGCCAAAGCATATAAATTGCTGTTATGAGCTCCTATGTAATTAATATACTAAATGAATGTGTATTTTATGAACATTCGGGGTAGCGTTTTTATTGGGAGAAGTGTGGGGACACTGGGTGGTTGGATTTTTATGGATCCACACAGATTCTGGAATTTTCCATCATAGAAATATGAGAAAAATCTGTGATTAACCAAAGTATTGTGTTTGCAGGACATCTGGGTAAACAAAAGGTATTGGGGTCCACATGAGCTACACCAGACTACCCTAGATAACTTGTTTTCGGAAATGTCTGGGCCTGGTCGGATTACCAGGTGCTGCCCGAGCCCTCGCCTAAAAACCACAGGTATCCACATCTCCAGAATTGGTCAATTTGCAAGGCAAAAGCTTGATATTCCCTAGCGTCTGATGGGCCGTAGGGAATCTTTCCTTTCATTGATGATAGCTCAGTCACACAAGTGGGGTACTATTGTTATCAGGAGAAGTGTTGAATGCTGTGTGGTAGGACACTTGTGGATCCCCGCAGATTGCATTAGCGGGGTCTGCTTTGAATTTTGTTTTGCTGTATAGCGTCAGTGCACATAAAGTGCTACACAATACAGCAAGAGACAAAAATCAAACTTGGGGCTTGTGGGAAGCATTCTCTCACATGCCGACTAACCCTGGGCAAAGCACTACGCTACGCTCGCGTAGTTTGCGAAGTTTGCGCTACTTCGCACAATGCGAATTGCACGTAGCACAGTGCAAACACGCGTAGCGTAGCGTAGCATAGTGCAGCGGTCATTTTGCTTGCTCGCGGTCCTCAACGTCAAGTTGGCGACCGCGAGCAAGCTAAAATGACATCCCGGCGAGACTTTTTCTCGTTCGCGATCAGCAACATCAAGTTGCCGATCGCGAGCGTGGAAAATAAACCTCCCGGGGAGATTCTCAACGCGGGGAGGTCAGGTTTCTCATTGCGAGTGGTCGCGTATGCTCGCGACCGCTCGCGATGAGAAACTACCAGTCCGCGTTGAGAAAGCTGCCGCTCGAGTAAAAATCTACTCGAGCGGCAGTAAAAGACAGCTCGCACTGTGCAAGATGCCGTTTTCAATGATTGCACAGTGCGGACAAGCATCCGGCACTGTGCAATCATTGCGAACAGTGCACTACGCAGTTCGCGTAGTGCTACGCGTAGCTCGCGTAGTGCGAACTGCACTTTGCGTAGCCTCGCGTAGCGCTACTTCGCGAACTACGCCCAGGCTTAATGCCGACTTTGATTTTGGAAAAGAAAATGTTTCTGGTGTTTTTACCAGAAACATTTGCTTTTCCAGTACTATTGATGAACCGTTAAATTCAACTGCACTGTGAAAGTGGTGTGGTGGACGTCAGCGGGTTGTCGGCTGCCCTAAAGCAGCTAGATCCCCAAAAATCCATGCAGCTCAATGCCCTGTACAAAAAGTATTGATAACAAGCTGCAGAGATATGATGACCACATTGCACTAATTTCTTTAGTCCATGATCGTATGTAACGTCTTCAGTTCCAGGAGGTCCCACATGATGGTAAGGGGACACTAAAAAGCACAATTGTCAAAGAAAGGTAGCAGCTACTGCTAATGGCCATGCACAACCAAGAAAAAAGTGTCAGCTACCATGCATGGTCTATACAGATGAGGGCTAGAGAGAGATTTAAAAAATATTGAGAATTACAAAGAAGATACAAGAGTCGATTGAGAGGAGAGGTTCTCAAAAAGGCAAGAGAGAGCAGGAGAAACTGGAATGGTAAGATAGATGCAGCAGCAAAGAGGAAAGGATACTGGGGAAAGGTTGATAGAGGCAGTGGGTGCAGAGATAGGGAGATTGGGAGAGAATAGACATATTAAGAGAAAGCCTTGAAGATCAAATTGAGAGCTAGATAGAGAAATGGTGATTAGAGATTTTAGTGGAATTTATATTTTATAATGTTTTGGCCAACACACCTGGCCCAAAGTGATTTCAAAGCACAATTCTGCACTTTATTTTGTAAAAGAGATCTTAGTGTAAAATCCAAAAATCACCTTGCATAGTGGTCTTTAAAATCCTGATAAGGGGGGCGTGGCCAGCCAACATGGCCGATCGGACGTGACTCCGACCGGCTCCGTCCCAAGCCCGTAATTTGTATGTCCTGAGGCGTATTGAAGCGTACCCGACCCCCCCACGATGCAGCTAGGCGTGGGGTGCTGCTACGCGCTGGTTTCGTGCTCAGAGGAGCCCCCAGGAGGAAGCGGTTGAGCACCAATAGACCGCGGCCAGCCCGGGGCGAGCTGTACAAAATGGCGGATCTCCCCGTCGGGCGCGCCGCATAGCAGTGCAGCAGAGCCCCTTGTGAGAATCTGCGGGGAGCGGAGCAGTGAGGGCTTTGGTCGTGACCCCTTGTGCGCTCCTGAATTGCTTAGTGGGACGACGACGCCTTTGGGAGCCAGCGGGATGGCCCTGCGATAATCGCCGGAGCCCGGACCTAACAAAATGGCGGGGCGCCCCTGCGGACACGATGAGCGGTGCTAACGGAGGGGCCCAGCCGAGGACAAGCCGACCGGAGCCTCCACGAGACCATGTACGACCTGATGCACGCCCCTGCCGCGCTGAGATGAGGCGTGGACGGGGCCAAGACTACTCGAGACTGGGCTCCTTGTGAATGAACAACTTTTCCTGTTGGGATCGTGGAGTAAAGTGCAGCAGTGTCCCCGAGCCCCCACAGGGCCACCAGGTGAGCGCTGCAATCGGGGCCCCCTAGTTAGGCCGGGGGGCAGAGCAAAGTGGCCGGCGACCGCATCAGGAGCTGCAGTGGGGGGCCACGAGCAGTGCTAGGCCCCCGGGACATTGATTTTCTTTAACTGGAGGCTCGCACCGGCGGGGGGCCTGGCAAGCGCTGTGTCTCAAAGGCAGACTGCAGTGTGGGGATCTACACTACGGCGGGGTCCAGAGGGAGACCAAGCAGGGCCCATTGACCACCATGGACCACATGGCGCCTGACTTCAAGATGGCCGCCGTGGCAAGAGCATGACAAAGTGCAGAACCAGGGAGTAGCAGAGGAGCGGTGGGACAGGCACACTTATCAGTCAGTCAATAACTTTATTTCGGCCGCTAGGACCATAAAAGTACATCATTACAAAAACACAGCAGACATTAAAAAATAAAAAATATGTACACTCGCAATCGTATATCTACAATCACGCAGATTATAAAATGTCATCCTCCAGTTTCCTTAAAATCCATAAAAAAGCAACCATTAGGTTAATGACAGACTAAAATATTCACAAATAAAAATGAAAAAAAACGAAAAGCTGAGACATGGTTCACTATTTGCTGCACCCTAATGTGACCTTTTACAGTTTCATTACATAGTACATCCCAGAGTGTTACTTTAGGAAACCCCGCCGCATATGCCACATAGTATTTAAAAAACATGATACAGCAAATACGATTGGAGGATAGGTATCGTATTTTAAGACTCTATAGGCCTCTAAGCAATGCCCAAACCCTAGGTTTCTACATATTTGAATTAACCAGCGTTTGCGAGGCAGGTGGTATGCAGGGCAGAAAAACAGTACATGGATTTCAGACTCTACCCTGTAATTGCACGCAGGACAATCTCCCATGTTCTCTATAGCCCATTTACTAGTATGGCTCATTAGTGGAATGTTCCCTAGTCTAAATTGCATATACAATTTCCTGGCCAGTGGGGGATAGATCACATCCAGAAAGTGTTCTTTTCTATATACATCCTTTACTTGTAGGAACTCTGCTGTCATCCGACCGCCAGTAGTACTTTCCTGTAGGGACATTAAGTTGGATTGCCTATAGTGTTGCACTAGATCCGGCCTAGATATAAGTGGGCATGATGTCTCAGGGGTTTTCCAGAGGTCCTTCCTGCCTAGCCTAGCAAAGAGATCCCTTATGTGGCAAAGCCACGGTATTTTCTTGGTAGTTGAAATAGACAGGATCTCCTTAAGCTCGGCTTTATAGAAGGACAACTCCGGAGTCACCCACACCCGGCGCCAGAATGATATAGGTCTAAGGGCAATCTCTTCGTCAATAGGCCTCATGCCCAAGTCCATACGGAGAGGAGCTAAGGGGGTGCTACGAGGAAGGCCCAATAGCTGCCTCATGAAGTTGTTCTCCACTTTCGTGAGGTTAGAGGAAGAGCAATGCCCCCACAGTTCCGCCCCATATAGAGTGGCCCCCCTTGCTTGGGCTTTATATATTTCCAAAACAGGGGCAGCTGGCTTGAATGAAGAGATTCTGTGCAATTTCATAATCCCACCCACAGTCTGAGTTAACCTAAGTCTTGCCTTGGCCATCTGGGACCCCTACTCAAAGTACTCAGAGTAATACCCAGATACTCAAATATCCTGACCCTCTCCAAGAGTGTACCATTTAAGGAAGGATTTGGACGAGTGGTTTTGGGGGGATTGAAGACCATATATTTGGTCTTAGTTAAGTTGATCTCCAAGCCCCTCATGTTGCAGAACTCCGCAAAGCCATCAAGAGTTCGTTGTATACCCGTTGGCGATTTGGACAGTAGCAGGGTATCATCCGCAAACATCAACGCGGGAACCTTCCCCGAGACTAGCTTAGGGGCATCATTATCCTTGATGTTATTAAGGTGGTCTATGAGCCCATTGATATAAAGACAAAATAGAGTAGGGGCGAGAACGCATCCCTGGCGTACCCCCTTTTTGACGGAGAAGCGTGCAGAAAGTTCCCCGTGTTTTCCACATCTTACTTGTGCATAGTTCCCTGAATGGAGCCTCACTAGCACATTGAGTAGGTACTGTGGAATCCTAAGGTCACTTAGTACTTTCCAGAGTTTCTCCCTGGGTACAAGGTCGAAGGCCGACTTCAGATCAACAAATATATGGTAGAGGCTGCCACCCTCTATGGTCACCGTTTTCCAGAAAAGTAGTTGTAATCTGAAAATCTGGTCTACGGTTGACATATTTGTTCTGAAGCCGGCCTGGTAAGGACTTAGGATCTCCTCCTCCTCTATCTAACCCTGTAAACGGTCCAAAAGGACCCGTCCCATCAGTTTTTGGGTGATATCAATTAGACTGATGGGTCTATAATTTGAGGGTAGAAGAGGGCAGCCTTTTTTAAATATGGGAACTATCTCTGCCCCGCGCCAGGTGTCAGGGGGATCCGTGCCCTTCATGATAGCATTAAATAGGGCACACAGATAAGGGACCCAAATTTTGGGTTCCTTCCGAAAAAGGTCCCCTGGAAGTTTATCTAGACCTGGCGCTTTGTTACAATGCAGATTGTTGATAGCACTTCTCACTTCAGTCATGGTGATCTCCTGCATCCCTTCCTGTTGGAACTCCAAGGGTGAGCTCTGTGGGCCAATGATAACACCTACGCCATCCTCCCCGTCATACAATGACCCAAAATGCGTCTCCCAGACTTCGGGCGCTATGTTAGGCTCTATAGCAGGTCGTCCTTCCCTATCCCCTGAACTTACTATTGCCCAGAACGATTTCAAATCTTTGTCATTCAGGGCTATCCTAAGTGCTTCCCACCTATCTAATTCCCAGTTTTTCTTTTCTTGCTGGATGGTCCCTTTATACCTGGCCCTGGCAAGTTTAATTTGTAGCCTGACCTTTGCCTTCACCGCATCCAGTAAATCCTGTTTGGCTTTACGACAATTAACGTTAAACCAAGAGCATTTGGGACGTTTGTTATCCCTCAGTTGCGACACCGGGTAGAATACCTCAATCAATTTTGCAATTAACTCCTCGTGTATTTTGCATGCCTTATCTCGACCCCATGTGTGAACCTCCGCCTGTCCTACCTCCCACATTTCAGTTAGCATAGGTAATGCTAGCTGGTAAACTTTAGCCAGCTTTGAGGGAGAATGCTGGATATGGTTCCATCTAACTCTCCTTCTATTATTAGATAGCGTTAGAGCGTTGGTCTCAGTTGTAGTAAGGGGTGACGAGTTGGACATACCCAAGTTCCCTATTTTTAGGATCACTATCAAGGCATTGTGGTCACTATCCTCTCTCTGCTGGACATAGAAGTCGGAGACCTTTTCCCAGGATCTGGTTTCCACCAGGATATAGTCAAGCAAAGAGGCCTGCCCTTCTCTATTAAATGTAAACTGGCCCGGATGGTCGGATTTAGTCCTCCCATTACATGCCCTCAATGAGAGGGCCAAAGTAAGTGAGTGGATTTGCAGTGCCAATGGTGACCATACTTTGATTGGAGTTATCTGCGGGTCAGGTATTGACCAGTGCAGATCTTCTTCTGTGGGCGCGGACAGATTTGGATCGGTAAGTGGCTCAAATTGACAATTAAAGTCACCTCCTACGATCAACAAGATCGCTGGATCCAAGGTTAGTATAAATCGCCCCAAGTGGTCTATGACGACAGATTCCTGTCTGTTGTTCACGGGTCTGGAGTACACATTAATTAAAGCTATTTTCGTCTTTGTGGGAAATGTCAGCAGGACACATTGAATGTCGTTAGTGGGAGATGTCCTCTGCTCGGCTCTACAACCAAGGTGTGTGCCTACCCAGATAGTTAATCCACCGGAGGGTCTCCCCCTCCCCCTCGTAGTGGCCATGATGTTGAAAGACGCAAAACCCACCCTCTGGAATTCCTCCCTCGCCCAGGTCTCTTGAAATATACAAATATCCTGGTTATCCACAAAACGCCCCCATTCTGGGCAGGGCAGTTTGTTTTTGAGTCCTGCCAGGTTCCAGGACAGGATCCGGAGGCCGCCACCCTGTGCTCTTATCCCACTCGGTGCCTCAAAGGCAGTGACACGGGGGGGCGGAGGATCACCTGGTTTGGCCTCGGGATTACTGTCGGGTACACCGCCAGGTTCACCTTCTCTATTTATACCCATCAGAGGAAGTGAGGGTGAGGCATCAGAGACCCTACTCGGTTGTGTCCTGACTCTTATCGGGCTGATCCGCTGGGCATTGTCCGAGCTACTACCCCCGACTGGTCGGCTCCCACTACGCTCTACTTCTGCCCTTTGAACCTGCCACAGTATTTTAGGATTATCCCCATCCGGGGGCCCCTCCCCCAGTCAATCTACCTCCTCCAGACTTTCAAACCTATTATTCACCGGGATGTTGAATTGGGGGCGCCTATTAAATGTGTCCCAGCTTCCCTCCATTAGAGTCCCTGGTCCCATCATTTGGATTACAGGTATTACACTATCTCTTATGGTTATTTGCTGTTGAGGATAAAAGAAGTCTAAGGGACGGAGTCTAATTCCTGTTGGTGCGTTGTGGCAATTAATGGTAGTGTTCAGTAGGTTTCTAACAGTGTTAGGATTTTTAAAATTAATAACAACACACTCCCCTGGATCTGTTTTCCGGCAATTTCCCAACCACCCTACTCTTCGGACCATTATGATATCCCCTGCTCTAGCATGCTCAAAGTGTTTATATCTTGCAAGCTAAAACAGGCATTTGTTTCTAAGTTCGAGTTAGGTTTCCTTTGCATTGGGTGTGATTGACGGGGTTCCTGTCAATATGACTACATATGGGGCACATGCCGGGGGAAGATTTATATTGGGCAAGTGGGTATCAACAATCACATTCCTCTCTACGTTATGGCCTTGCACTGGTTGCCTACTCTTTTTTCTAGTAGCATCCAGGACTGGGGGGTGAGGTTTATCACTACTTCTATCAGCAAGGGGTGCGGTTTCAGCACTAGGCTGGTGACTAACACTCCTATTTCTCTTCTCCTTGCTGGTACTCGCTTCCCCTGTCTCTTGGCTAGTAGAAGAACCCTCAGTGGTACGTGCCCCACCCCCGGATGAGTGTATTGTGATTGAAATATCCGCCTGGCAACCTATTTCAATCCCTCCTCTCACTTTGTTAGTAGAATGATCTTGTCGTGCTGGTGGCCCTACCTCCCCTGCTGCCAGTGCTTTCTCCAATTTATCTAGTCGACTAATTAGGGGGGCTAGTTCCTCTTTAATAGTGGCTCTCAACTTGTCATAAAGTGCTGCCATCAAATTCCGTGCCCACGGTGGGTGAGTCATATCTACACTGGCAGATTGAGGGCTATCCCGATTGTGTTCTTCCTCAATGCCCCCCTCGAGGTCAGCTGTGGTGCCCTCACAGAATTTTTTTTTCTTAGGTCCGACCTCAGTTGTTAGTTTGCGTTTACCATTCTTAGGGATGTTTATGCATGTTCTACCCTTGCGCAGAGCTTTCTTTGGTGGGACATCCCGTGGGGGTGACATGATGGGCTCAACTAACTGTAATTGAGTCGTATTTGTCGATGTGGACGGATCCGGCGCTTGGATGAATATGTCAGGGGTGAGTGACAGCCGCCGTTCTGTAAGCTCAATTTCAGTGTCCATCACCCCAATAGCCCTCTGTAGCATTTTATCTATTGATGTTGGGGGAAGTGAGGAAGCGCTAGTGATTTTATTTCTACTTATGCCTACCCTTCTTCCCATTTTTCTCCACCTGTCACTCAATTAATACACACAGTTTCGCTTGAGATTGGGCAAAAAGAAAACACCCAGCACCACAACTAAAGCATTAATCAATGTCAAAAACCGCACCACTACCCTCCCTAGACTTTCTTTTTCCCGTGGGTCAGATGTCTGGAAGAACTAGTACTCAGACTAAAACAAATACTGTTTCGCAGTCTGCCCAATATTTGGTAAAACCAACCTTGGGCTCAAAGTTCCATAAGTTATTTGGCAGACCGTGGGGGTGACATCAGTCTATGGAGATCAAAATCCGGTTTAGTCCTTCATACAGGTACCCAGGATAGGAGAAAATAGGATAAGACACACAATACCTCTGAAGCAGAAGGAGATTTGCAGGGGTAGTCCAAGTCTAAGTCTGTGGGGCAGATGACAGAGGGGTGGCCCAGCCCAGCCTCATCCGGTCACTGACGGGCAAGGACGGGCCCGCCCGGGCGTGGCCCGCGCGCATCCCGCGTCGCGGGAGATCGTTGGCGCTTTTAAGCGCGTGAAGCAGCCCCTCCTCCTGGCAGATAAACAGATTTGTGGGGCTTGAAGTCCCAAAAGTGCAGCAAACAGGGCTGTAGCATCCCGCGTCGCGGGAGATCGTTGGCGCTTTTAAGCGCATGAAGCAGCCCCTCCTCCTGGCAGATAAACAGATTTGTGGGGCTTAAAGTCCCAAAAGTGCAGCAAACAGGGCTGTAGCATCCCTTATCACTGAGCCCTGCAGGGAGTTAATGGTCTGAGCAGCATGCACTAGAGGGGGCCTGAAGCCAACTCCTACGCTTGGCACTGGGCGCCAGTTGCCTGACCCTAAGATGGACGCCAAACACTGAGGAAAGTCACTGGAGAGCTCCGACAGCGATATCAGAGCTATTATGCAGGCCCCCCTTCCTATTGAACACAGAAAGGAGCCAGAGTAATGCGGAGAGCAGCGCCAGCGGCCGCCACCTTTCTTGAAGAGACCCAACATTAGCACGCAAGCTGCCTTCACTGAAGGGGCCCTCTGATCAGCTTTTGGAGCCCTAATAATCAGCACCGGGGGTACACCCGAAGAAGATTGTGGGCGGCGTTGGTCCCTTAGTTGAACGAGGAGCGCACAGCTTGGTTCCGCACGGCAACGGGGGCGGCCAAGAGCTGACCAAGCAAAGCACCCACCTATGCCACCGAAAAAGGTCCCCAACAATAAGGTCTCCAACTACTTTGCCGCTTCAAGTGCGGCATTGACCGGTGAGGAAACGGCGCAGCCTGTAGGAGCAATGGCGCTCACTAGAGAGGACCTCCTGGCTTCCCTCCGGGAGTTTAAAAAAGAGCTCCGAGCGGACATTAAGACTGGACATGGATGCCTCCTTCGATGCATTTCGGGCAGGAATGAGGGAGAAACTGACGACCCTACAGGCCGACGTGGACTCGGTGGGCACCAGAACGCTCGACCTCAAGGCAAAAGTGCAAGAATTGACTGATTGCATTCAACCCCTGTAGGAAGGCTCTGCGGACTTAAGCGGTCAGGTAGGAGCCACCTTGCTCAAGTGCGAAGATTTAGAAAATAGGTCCAGCCGGGATAATATACGAGTCCGTGGCCTGGAGGAAGACTGTGAGGGACCTGATCTGGAGGCCTTCATGGTGGGCCTTTTCTCCACGGTCTTGGGAGAGGATAGCCCCAAGATCCGTTTGGAGAGAGTTCACAGAGTGGGACCGCAGCTCTCTGGGGAGGGCAGGAGACCCTGAGACATTCTGGCAAAATTCAGTTCATTTAAAGTTAAAGAACTGGTCCTACAAAAAGCTAGAAACACCGACAAAGTCTCTTTCCAAAACGCAACGTGTACACTCTACCAGGACTTGGCCCAAGCCACTCTTATGCGCCGGCAGCAATTCCACCCGATCACCGACTGCTTGAGAGAAAAGAAGGTCAAGTACAGGTGGACCTATCCATTTGGGATTGCCTTCCAATGGGAAAACAAACACTTGCATTGCACCGAGATGGCGGAGGCGACGGACATCTTGGGAATCAAGATCCCTGTGCCCAGCGACGCAGCAACTTCAAGGGCCACAGCAGGGGAACGGCAGCGAGAGCGACAGGGGGCCGGCCAGTGGCAGAGGGTAGGGCGAAGGAGCAACAAATCTCCGGACTGAGTCTTAGGAACGAAGGGTCCCACGACCGGACTATTTACAGATGACACGGTACTCTACCCCCCGTACCCAATGGGGGCAGCCAAATGTTGTTGTGGAGAGATGGATGGAGCGGAGGACTTGCACTTCACACGACTTTGGTGAAACCATTAGCCTGGTCACCTCCATGTAGTCTTGGGACTGATGCTTGTGGCCCGTGGGCCATTTGGACGAGCTGCGCTTGATGTGTACGAAGTGAATAACTGCCTCTCACTACTGTGGTAAGGAGATTACATTGGGAGGGTGGCTGGAGTGGAAGACTTGCAATCTTCTGGCCCCTTATGGAGCAGTCGGAACTGACAGACTTGAGTAGCTAATGCAGGGGTGCTCGGGAATGTGTCAGCCTTTGGGTGGCTGTATAATTTCACTATGCATATGCCTTAATAGTTGATGTCATAGGGGCTGGGGGAACGGGAATGGTTACGTTCCTCGAGTCTGTTTTGGTGAGGAGGTTCCCCTCTGCGAGGGGGACTCTCTGTACTCGATTTTACTGTTTATGTTGTTTTGTTAAGTTAGTTAGATGTCATGGTGCCTTTTTTATGCTTTTCATTTGCAGGGTTGGGGGGTGGAGGGGTGACCGGGGCCAATGCCAGGGCAGGGGGCCCAACGTGGGAGGCGGGGTCCCATCAAAATAATTATGGCAGTCCGGACTTTAACATGGAATGCCCTGGGCCTAAACTCCCCTAAAAAGAGACAACGCCTTTGGAAATACTTAATTGACCATAATATCCAAGTGGCGGCCCTCCAAGAAACCCACCTCAAAAAACCTGAGGAACACCGTCTGAAACATAAACCTTATCCTCTTATATTCAGATCCTCTCACGCCTCAAAACAGAATGGGGTGGCACTGCTTTTCCACGCGGGGGTCCCATTTCAAGCCCAGGACACCAAAGCTGACAAAGCAGGGAGGTACATTATGGTTCGGGGGGACTTGAGGGGTCGGCAGTGCACGTTTGTAGCTATCTATGCACTAAATACGGGACAACAGGACTTTATACTCTCCTTCCTTATGGCCTTGGAGAACTTTGCACAAGGGGACATACTCCTGATGGGAGATTTCAATCTTGTCTGGGATCAGGGGCTAGACACGACTCATCCACATAGGGCGGGAAGGGTTTTTTTTGGCAAGGCACTTAGGTCACAACTCCAGCACCTGGGCCTGGTGGACGTGTGGAGGGATAGCAATCCTACTGTCCGCGACTATTCCTTCTTCTCCCACTCCCACAGGACATACTCCCGCATTGATCACATATTTGCGAGCCAATCTCTGCTCCCCTCGGTACTACAGACACACTTCCACCCGATATGCCTGTCTGACCATGCCCCCCTCAAGCTGGCCCCCACCTGGCCGAACCCACGTGCGTTGGTACTTCCCCCACTTCCTTTGCAGGGATAGACTTCTGCGAGATGAACTTAGGCAAACCATTAAAGATTTTTTTGAGCAGAATGATCCCGAGCTCACCTCTCATGCCACTACCTGGGACGCATTCAAAGCGGTAGTCCGGGGTAATTGCAACGAGTTGGCCACCACCTTGAAAACACAGCAGCGAGAGGAGTGCCTCATGTTGGAAAGGGAATTACAGACTGCAGAGACTAGCCCCTCGGCTCCCGCGGTGCGTAAAGTAACTGCCCTCAAAGGGAAGCTGCAGGCCATATACACTAACAGGGCGGAAAAAACCATCTTACGCTTACAGGCCAGAGGTTATGAGGGGGGGAACAAAGTGGGATCCCTGCTCGCACGTCAACTAAGGGCCAAACAGGAAAGGGAATACATAAAATTGATAGTAGATAACGCGGGTGTCTCACATAAGACAGAGGATGGGAAGGCGCAGGCCTTTGAAGAGTTTTATCGTACTCTCTACACTTCAGAACACCCACGGGCACAGGACCAAACAGGGTATCTGGACCCCTTAGATCTCCCACAGGTCCCGGCCAACACCAATGAGGACTTGGCTAAACCCATTACTGCTGAGGAGGTGCAGCAGGCGATTGACGCACTTAAATTACAGAAAGCATCGGGCCGGACGGGTTTACAGCACACTTTTACTGCACCTTCGCTCCGGAACTAGCCCCCTTTTTGACTACCTTATTTAACATCATCGCCTCTACACAGTAGGTCACCCCCTCCATGGGAGAGGCGATTGTGGCGGTAATTCCCAAACGGGGGAAGGATCCCACAGCCTGTTCCTCCTACCGCCCGATCGCCCTTCTGAATCTGGACGCCAAGATTTACTCCAAAATCTTGGCTACTCGCTTCGAATCTGTGCTCCCAGGCCTTATTGACCCGGACCAATCAGGCTTTATTAAGGGACGGCAGACCCATGATAATTTGCGGCGCATCATCCATATAATTGAGAAGGCCCAGAAGAAAAACATCCCAGCGGCTCTTCTCTCGCTAGACGCGGAGAAAGCATTTGACTGCGTGGAGCGGACCTTTCTATTTCGAGTGCTCCAGCGCTTTGGATTTAACGAGGCTTTTATATGGATGATTCGCGCCAATTATCACTCCCCTAGCTCCCAAGTCCTGGTCAATGGCGTTGCTTCCCCCTCTTTTAGCTTGGCACGTGGGACGAGGCAGGGGTGCCCGCTGTCCCCCCTCCTTTTCGTCTTAAGCATAGAACCCCTAGCGCATAAAATTAGAGAAAACCCAAACATACGGGGAGTTCAATTTGGCACAGACGACCATAAGATTTCGCTCTTTGCCGACGACGTGCTTCTTCCGGTCACAGAGCCATCCACCTCTCTACCGGCTATTCAGGAGGAGCTTTCGCTGTTCGAGCAGGCGGCGGGGTTCAAGATCAATTTGGCCAAGTCCTTCTTACTTAATCTGACCCTATCTAAAGAGGAGTGGTGACGAGTGTAGAGCGAGTCACCATTTAGCTGCACAGCTAAGGAGATTACCTATTTGGGTATCAAGCTTACCCCCCGTATTTCAGATCTCTATAAGGCTAATTTCCCTCCCCTTCTACGCCAATTGAAAATTGACCTGGGCAACTGGAGTGCTGCATACATCTCCTGGCTGGGAGGTATTAATGCCATCAAAATGAACGCGCTCCCCGATTGCTTCACCTCTTCCAGGGGCTACCCATTCCAGTGGAAAAAGGTCTCTTTAAGGAGTTGCGACAAATGATTACTAAATTTATTTGGTTGGGGAATAGGGCACGCTTGCCCTATCGCCTGCTCATGCGGCCACGTGGGGAGGGGGGTCTGGCGCTGCCGGATTTTCAGGGATATTGCAGGGTGGCTCAGCTGTGCGTAATCACAGAATGGTCACTGCGTGCCTCTGAGAAACACTGGCTTCATGTAGACAGACAGATAACCGACCGCACCATATGGGATCTATTGTGGAAGCCAAAACATGACAGACCGCCCAACGCCTACATCAGTACACCCACATCCACCACATTAAGGGTATGGAATGCTCTCACTAGGAGGTTGCAGCTGACCACCTTTCCATCTCCCTACACGCCCATACATTTCAATGCTGCCTTCCCCCATGCGCTCCAAGAGGGACCCTTCGAGGCATGGCGGGTGGGGGGTTGTCTCACGATTTCCCACCTATTTCATAAAGGAGAGATTCTTACCTTTCAAGAATGCATGAAACAATTCACACTAACTGCCAAGGAGGAATTCCACTATTTGCAGCTTAAACACTAGGTACAGCAGCCCCTGGTGCAGCTGGTCGCCACCAGGGACCTGCTCCCCATAGAGAAGTTTGCCCAATCTGGGTCCTCCTCCAAGGGATGCATTTCCTTTCTGTATGCTCTCACACAAGCTCTGAGCCCCAGGACGACCCTGCGATATAAACGCTTTTGGGATGCACTTTTAGATACTCCTTTAGCAGACAAACAGTGGGAGCATTTAAGTAAAGACATAGCGAAATTTAACCACTCGATGTATCTAAGGGAGGCGCACTACAAAATCATGTATGACTGGTACTTGTATCCCCAGAAACTGCACATGATCTTCCCCAACACTTCGGATAGATGCTGGAGGGGTGTGGTCTATTGGGCAACTTTCGTCATATCTGGTGGGACTGCCCCTCCATACAGCCTTTTTGGAAAGAGATCCTGTCCCAAATTAAACTCATGTTGGGCTACCCAATTCCCCATTCCCTGGAACACACCTTGCTGGGGGTGAGAGATACAACCCTGAAATGCCAGACGCAGAGTGATAGGTCTGTCATGTGGCTTTGCCTGGGGGCAGCTAAAATGGCAGTAGCTGCCGCATGGAAAAAACAAGAGGCACCGTCCTTAACCCAATGGCATGCCCAGCTATGGAGGGCGTTGGCTCTGGAGCGCATGGCCGACATAGTGGACAACACCAGAAAAGGATTTGAATATATATGGTTCCCGCTGGTGAGCTACTTATCGGAAGGGCTCCCGCTGACGGCGTGCTCCCCACGGCTAAGGGCCCTTAATCTGCTTCATATTTAATGCCACAGCAACACAGATGGCAGCCTGCAGCTAGGAGGTTGCCTCGTCCTGGGCCCAGGCGCCCATCCCTCATGACCACTTCATTATTATTTGCACCATGACATCACGGTTTTGTTGGTTCTTTTAGAGTTGTTAAGTTTCCTTTCTATGTTCCTCTCCTTAGCGGGTGGATTGATGGAAGGTCGTAGAATACTATATGCAACATGATATGATTGTAACTATCAATACGTTTTTCATGCCACAGAACTAGTGAACAAGCTGTAACCTACATGTGATTTCTGTAACTCTTGGCCTATCTTGACAACTGTTGCATGTGTACTACATTTCTGTATCAATCTTAAAACTCAATAAACAGAATTTGAAATAAAATCCTGATAAGTCACTGGAAAGTACAACCTGCCTGCAGATTCTATTAAGGAGGTGGTTTTGCTTTCTAGTGTACATTTAAATATGGCAGTCTCTTAACTGTTTCATAACCTGAAGCTTGACTTTTATCTGCTCCTGTAGTAATGCCGAACAATCCTTTCGAAAGTTATTCTTTTCCACATCTAGTACACATGGCTGGCATCCATTCTTTCTATATTCACCACCCAGAAAAGTGCATGCTTGTCCAAGCAATGTTAGCCACTTAGAGGGTGGCAACTGAGGGTCCTATGCAAGGATTCTACTGCATGTGAAAGAGTAGAAAATGTCCATAATTCTGGAAGCGGAGGACTCTGTAGCATCCAAATGGGAGTTACCATGCAAGCAGCATCAAACAGAGATGCTATCATAGAGCAGGATTCTAGATGCAAACTGTGACACCACGGGTACTCTAACTGGAGATGGAATTAAGGTCCTCAGCCAGGCCTCAAATTGACGCATCCTGGGCTCACACACTCACCCATGCTTTACCATGCTTACCGGTCTTGCTTGTAGATATCTAACGAAGGCCTCCTTTTGTACACCACCTATTAGAAATGGGGGTCTCTGGTTGGCAGAGGTAGGTACCTTTGTCCAAATAGGGACCCCTGCTTCTAGTCAGGGTAAGGGGTATACACACTTTAGATAACCCCTGCTGACCCCCCTGGGCAGCTTGGCACAAGCAGACAGACTTATCCCAAAGGCAATGTGTAAAGTATTTGTACCCAAAACACACAGTAACACAGTGATAACACCACAAATGGACACCACACCAGTTTAGAAAAATAAAGTGTCTTTATCTAAACTCAACAAGACCAAAACGACAAAAATCCAACATACATGTAATAAGAATGTGACTTTTCAATGGTTTCAAATAACTCAAAATGTCTTTGTTCTCTTTGTGCAAGGGTCTCTGAGCCCAGTCCAAACCAGTTCTGTCCTCACTGGTGGAGTATGACCACAGTGGGGGTGGAGACAGCATTGTGCAAGGGAGACAGGCCCTATTCAGGTACTAGAAAATCTCCTCCCACTGCTATAAATGCAGCCAAGCCCCTTTCAGCTGAGCTCTGAGTCATCCTGGAAGGGCCAGGCACACCTCAACCCTCCCAGTGGCTGTCTACCCTTGAATGCACATCCCCTGCCCCTGTCACTCCAAAACCAGACAGTCAATGCACAAACAGGCAGAGGCACACATAATGGGTAGACAAGGAGATGGCTACTTCTAAAAGTTTTATCAAGCAAAGAATGCAACACTGACAGATCCTTTACAATTTTACTAAATTTGTGGCCACTTAAATCAATAACAGCGGTCACCATTTATTTTTTAATCTTTATTTCTGTATATAAATATAATACGACCATTTGTTGACACACACAGAAGGTCACATACAAAGTATGTCCACACAAATCCAAACAATACAATAGACATAAACACAATTTGAAAAGACTACAAATGACAACGAATACTGCAAAACAAATGAGGACTCACAAGACAAAACAAATTATCATTTCACATTATTTACAAATCCAAAAGACAGCTTGAAAATGATTATTATTAAAGTTTTGAATACAATATAACAATTCATTGCATTGCTCTCATATTAATGGACAAGGCACCTCTGCAGAAGCATGATTTTAACAACCAGGATATGATTTAAAACGTTTAACATTGAATAATGCCCTGGATTACACTGATATTTTCTAAATCATGTAATCAATGATTCACAGTAGGTGCTCAAATGATGGTCAACACGTTTCGAACCCTCTGAAGTTTCCTTATTAGAGTTCTCCTAAGGACAAGGAAATGATGTCTGTTTCTCACAAGACTGATGATTTAGTCACACAGCAGGTTTCAGTTATTTTCACTTGAGATACGATTTTAAGCACCAATACTACTGGGAGTGATATTCATGGCAAAGGATATGCATGGTGGAACAATTTGATAGATGTTAACTCTAGTCCTGCCGCGGCGTGGATTCGGAGGCGACCTACGGTTCCTCAATAAACAGCAACCTTCTAATAGTGGCATTTTCAAACACACAATTTAAAAACCATCCTTACCAAAAGATGTGTTAATAAATTCTGAGCTCAAACTTTATTTCTCTATCTTGTCCCAATGGGAAGTTATACTTGTAAGATGCTACAAAGTATTTCCCATTCTATCCTATTGGAGAAATAGCCTTTCAATAGCGAAACACAAAATTGTCAGTCTTTCACTATCAGGACATGTCACACACACGAGTGCATGTCCTACCTTTCACATACACTGCACCCTGCCCATGGGGGTACCTTGGGCCTACCACAGGGGAGTCTTACATGTAAGAAAAGGGAAGGTAATTGCCTGGCAAATGGGTGCACCTGCCAAGTCAACATGGCAGTTAACAAACTGCACACAGACACTGCAGTGGCAGGTCTAAGATACATTTTCAGGACTACTCATGTAGGTGGCACAATCAGTGCTGCAGGCCCACTAGTAGCATTTGATTTACAGGCCCTGGCGCAACTTACTAGGGATTTACTAGTAAATCAAATATGCCAATCAGGGAGAACCAATTGTAATCACAATTTACACAGGTAGCACTTGCACTTTGACACTGATCAGCAGTGGCAAAGTGCCCAAAGCATCTAAGCCAGCAAAAACGAAATACAGCACAGCATCAAAAATACAGGAGGTAGAGACAAAAATTCTGGGGAAACCATGCCAAAGATGCCAAGTCTAACACGTGTCTCCTCCAGCTGAAAGATGGGGAGAACTACCCACCCTCTTGGGAGTTCTCATCACTAAGGCGGAAGAATCTAGACAGACCATAAGCATTGCCGTGTTCTGTACCAGGGCGATGTCCACCGTAAAGTCCATTTTTTGTAGGGAGATGGACCACCTCAACAGTTTCAGATTCTCACCCCTCATCTGCATCAACCATCTGAGGAGCCTGTGGTCTTACTGTACCCGGAAGTGAGTCCCAAACTATTAGAGTCTTAGCTTCTTCAGCACCCACACCACAGCAAAATCTTCTCTTTCAATCTCACTCCACCTCTGTTATCTGGGATGTAGCCTCCTACTAATGAAAGCTACGGGTTGGTCCAAGCCCTCGACGTTCAACTGTGAGAGTACTGCTCCCACACCATGCCATGAAGCATCTGTCTGTACAACAAATTCTTGGGAGAAGAAGGGTGCCTTGAGCACAGGTGCCGTGCACATGGCAGATATCAGGGCATCAAAAGTGATCTGACAGGCACGGACCAGATCACTTTGCTTGGCTGCTTCCTTGAAGTCAGCTCTGTCAAGGGGGCAACACTGGTGCCATACCCCTTGACAAACCGTCTGTAGTACCTGGTGAGTCCTCAAAAGGCTCTCACCTCTGCCTGGGTCTTGGGGGCTTCCCAAGCCAGATGGTGTCAATCTTAGGCTGTAGGGGTTCTACCTGGCCACTTCCTACCTGGTGCCCTAAGAACACCACAGATCCCTGCCCTATCTGGCACTTACTGTCCTTGATAGTGAGGCCTGCTATCTGCAGAGCCTTCAACACTTCACAGAGGTGTTGCAAGTGTTCCTCCCAGCTGGAGCTGAACACAGCAATGTAATCCAGGTAGGCAGCGCTGAATTCCTCCAGCCCGGACAGTACCTGGTTGACTAGTCTCTGGAATGTGACTTGAGCGTTTTTCAACCCAAAGGGCATGGCACTGAACTGGTAGTGCCTCTCTGGCGTTAAAAACGCAGAACTCTTTCTTGCCCCATTAGTCAAAGCAATCTGCCAGTACCCAGATGTTAGATCAAACGTACTAAGATACCGGGCAGCTCCCAGCCGATCAATCAGCTCTGGAGTTGGGGTGAGTGTCAGTCCTGGTGACGGCATTGAGCCCACAGTAGTCCACACTCTACTGGAGTTCAGGAGTGGCACCGGGTGTAGCAGCTTTCGGTACCAAGACTACTGGGCTAGCCCAGGGGCTGCTGGAGGGTTCTATCACCCCTAGCACCAACATCTTGGAACCCTCTTCCTTGATGCTGACCCTGACTTTGTCAGTTACTCTGTAAATGTTATGTTTTACAGGTAAACTGTCCTCAGTGTCCACATCATGAACACACCAATTTGTGATTCCTGGAGTCAAAGAGAACAGGGAGGCAAACTTTCCCAGCACCTGGCGACAGTCCCGCTGTTGCTCTGGGGTCAGGGTGGGAGAGAGGTTCACTCCATCCACTGGCCCATCATGTTCCTTGGCTGACAGGAGGTCAGGAATAGGCTCACTCTCCTCTTCCATCCCATCATCTGTAGCCAGGAGCATTGTCACTTCAGACCTCTCAAAGTGAGGCTTGAGACGGTTCACGTGCCGGACCCTCAAAGGGTTCCTGGGAGCCTGCAAGTTAACCAGATAGGTTTCATCACTCTTGTGCTCCACCACCTCAAATGGACCAATCCACTTGTCTTGGAGCACAAAAGGCTCCACTGGTGCCATCACCCACACTTTTTGGTCAGGCTGAAACTGAATCGGAGTGGTATTCTGGTCGTAACATCGTTTCATCTCCTCCTGGCTGGCTTCCAGGTACGCCTGAGTAATTTTCCTGAAGCACAGAGTCTGGTTCCTGAAGGCCAGCATGTAGCTAAGCACATCTTGGGGGTCATACCAGGAGTTTTCTCCCAGGCCTCCTTCACCAGACTCAGAGGTCCTCTCACAGAGTGCCCATACAGCAATGCAAAGGGATTGAAGCCTAAGGATTTCTGCGGTACCTCCCTGTGGGCAAACAAAAGGCAGAGTAGGAAGATGTCCTACTTATGTCTCATGGGTTCTGCAAGACCCTTTATCATGCCTTTCAGGGTTCAGTTGAATCTCTCAATCAACCCATTACCTTGGAGATGGTAAAGAGTGGTGAATTTGTACATAACACCGCACTCCTCCCACAATGACTTCATATACCTAGATATGAAGTTGGTATTACAGTCAGAGACCACCTCTCTGGGGAACCCAAATGGGAAAAGATCCCCATCAATGCACGACTCACCACAGGGGCCATGATTGTCCTAAGAGGGACAGCTTCTGGGTACCGGGAGGCATGGTCCACCAAGACCAAGATAAACTTGTTGCCTAAGGCTGTCTCGGGTTCCAGTGGCCCCACAATGTCTCTGCCCACCTGCTCGGAAGGGGTGTTCACCAGAGGAAAGGGTTGGAGGGGAGCCTTACACTTCCCTCCTCTCTTGCCACTTGCCTGGCAAGTCTGATAAGATCTACAAAGTGTGCCGTCGTGCCTCTGCATTTGGGGCCAGTAAAAGTGGGTGACAAGCCTGTGATAGGTCTTGTCACACCCCAAATATCCTGCCAAAGGCACATCATGAGCCAGACCCAGTAGGAAGGTCCTGTAGCACATGCACTGGCTGCCCTGTGTTCAGCAACCTTAAGCTCACTATAAAAGAGACCATTCTCCAAATAAATCAAATGTGGCATCCAGACTGACCACCTGCTGCCTGGTCTGCAGCCTGCTGCCGCAAAGAGTGGGGCATTCCATCTGCGCCTTGTGGACCGGGCCTGGGGGCTGTCGGGAAGATTAAGCGAGCTATTGCCCAGAGTCACAAGGTGCTGGGCTAACCTGCCGCCGGCACCGGGGATCGAACCGTGAGCCCCTGTGTTCCGGAGTCAGCAGCCCTGGCTGCTGCACCACACCTCTTCCCACTGCAGGTACTTTTTAGTGTTGTCTGGCAGGCAGGTTTCCTGGACCAACTTTGTATCTCCTAATGAGATAAGGGTCATCACAGCTAGCTCCCCACCCTCACTACGAACCAACTCCTCCCTCAGAACTACACTAAATAACCCCAGTGACAGTGCACCAGTGGGTGCTGGTGGTGCCTTGGGGCACTTGGGATCATTCTGCATGTGACCCTCCTGACCACATGCATAACACTTGGGGGGACCAGTGTTGTCTGGCCTACATTTAGGGGGCCATGGCTTCTTAAAACTGGGGAACTGGGAATCTTTACCCTTGGAACTACTTTGGCGCCCTTTAGAGAACTCCTTTTGGTTACCCTTGCAGCCCCCACTCTTCTGCTGGGAATCCTGCCCACCCTTGGCTGGGTTTCCCACATACCCCTTGTGAATCCTGGAACTCGTCCAGCTGTCTGCCTCCTGAGCAAGCTTCCTGGGGTCAGTCAGCTCACTATCCATTAAATACTGGTGCAGCTCTGCAACACAAAGACTACTAAAGTGCTCCCAACCAATAAAGTTGTAAAACCCCTGGTATTCAGTTACTGTGCTGCCCTTTATCCACCCATCCAGTGCTCTGCAATAACGATTCACACACTCAACCACGTATTGGACTCAAGCTTCTTGAAAGACCTGACTTTTCCCGGTACTGCTCCAGTGTGAGCCCATACCTGAGGCATAAAGCATAAAGGCTCCTTCATATTGAGGTAGGTCTGAACACCCGCCTCCTCCAAAGGTGTCAGGTTGTTCCCCCCATTGGCCTCATAGTGTCTCCACAGGCCCGACCCCCAATTCTTCTCAGGGACCTCATTCATATGCAATGCTGCATCATAAGATGCAAACCAAGCATAAATATCCTCCCCCTTCTGGAAATTATGTACTAGGTTCTTGGGAATGTAAACTCTACCCCCTTGCACTGGCTGTACGCTGCCACCATTTGTGCTGGACTCCGCCTGCTTGGCCCTGATGTCCAGCTCTCTCATGCTCAACTCTTGTGCCAAGATCATTGTTAGACCTGGCATCCTTGGCATGGGTCTCCCTTCCATATTTTTTCATAATACCTCCACTGTTGTTGATATGTTTTTGCTGGACTAGATGCTCATGGGCACTTTGCCACTGCTAATCAGTGCCAAAGTGCAAGTGCTCCCTATTGTAACTTGTGATGTGAATTAGTGACTCCATGTTTGGCTTATTTGAATTACTGTCAGACCCTAGTACAGTGCACTGAGTGTGCCCAGGGCTTGTAAATCAAATGCTGCTGGTGGGCTTGCAGCACTGGTTTTGCCACCCACAGAAGTAGCTTGTAAAGTGTGTCTCAGGCCTGCCATTGCAGAGCCTGTGTGCAGTTTGTGACTGCCATGTCGACTTGGTAAGTGCACCCACCTACCAGTCCCCAAACCTTCCCTTTTCTTCATATCAGACACCCCTATGGTAGGCCTACGGGCAGGGTGCATTGTATGGATAAGGTGGGACATGCCTGGTGTGTGTGGCATGTCCTAATAGTGAATTACAGCCATTTTCGTTTTTCACTATTGCAAGGCTACCTGTTCCCCATAGACCAGAATGGGCAGTTTGATTATAACATCTTATAATCCTAAACTGACTCAGGGAACTAGGTAGAAATTCGAGTTTAGTTTGCCTGAACTCAGAATGATAAAATACATCTTTTAGTGAAGTTGGTTTTAACATTCTGTGTTTGAAAATACCACTTTTAGGAAGTGGGTATTTCCTTGCCTAACTATCCAGCCTGCCTCTGCCAGCTTGTGTATTGTGTGTCTGGTTTGTGCGTGACAGGGGCTGGGGGTGGCCACAGGAGACAGGGTGAGGCAGCCCAGGGCTGAATAGAGAGATCTGCATCCAGAGTGGAGGGAGGAGTTGCATCTGGGTCTGAATAGGGCTGTGCCTGCCTGCCACAATGCTGGCTCCACCCCCTGCCGGGCGTCTGAGTACCCTGCCCCACATTCTGATAGGAAAGAAGGAGTCATGTACACAGAGTGCTCCAAAGCTGCACAGAACTGGTTTAAGCTAGGCAAAGGCCTCTCTGCCTCCAGAGAACAAAGAGAATCAGGGTATAAGAGGGGCACCCAGACCCCAGGAAAATTAGATCACTTTTGGGAACAAGAAGAAACCTTTGCTGAGGAGCGGAACCAAGAAGAAACTGAGGAGAGACTATCCCTAAGCTGAAGTGCTGCTTGGGGGATTGGCCTGCAGTGGTTTGCCTGATTGCCAAAGAAAGGAGAAAGGAACTTTTGCTTTGCTGTGACTTTCATCAACTTGTGAAGGATCTCCAAGGGCTTGGAAGAGAGCTTGCCCCCTGATCGAAGTCCCAAGACCATTGGACTTCACCCCCTTTGTGAATTGCTGCTGGAAACTCTGTTTCAGTGGCTACAGAGGTAGGGAGCTGTGACCGACTCTCCCGACCGGCTCGGTGTCCTGTTGGCACCGCATCGAGCAACGCCTGCATCTTGCAACGCACGGCCTTGGTCTCACCGACTCCGTCAATGAGCCACTGCCTGCACCGTAACCTGTGAGCACCGCACCTTGCAATGCCTCGCTACACCGAATCCATGTGGTCCGACCCACATGGTCACTGTTGCTGAGTTCGAGTCCTGTGACCGCACTGGAGTTGGGCACCGCCTCGCAAGCTTCGCGACGCACTGCCCGACTCGCACCGCTGTCCGGACTGATCGACGCCAGCTCCTGAACCTGGCTCCGTCGCCGCACCGCAACCTGCCAGCACCGCATCGAAGCACCGTCTCTCCCTGCAACGCCCGGCCCTGGTCTCACCGACTCCGTCTCGACGACGTCAACGAGCCGCTGCCTGCACCGCATCGAGGGACAATGCGTCCTGCAACCCTTCCATTTTTGCATCGCGACCGCGACGAACAGCCATCCGGCTCGCACGCCCGTGCCTGCCGCTTCAAGTAAAAGGTACTAGTCTGTGACCGAGTCTGTCTACGCTGTGTTGGCCCATCTTGACGCGGTCAGCTGGATTTGTTAGACTCTGTTTGTTCTTGACATCGCCGTAGCCGGAGGAGGCTACCGACTCGCACAGAACCTTGAATTAAGCCTTTTTGATCAGAACTAAGCAGTCTTGACAGTACTGTGGATTATTTTTGTCGTTATGGTCTTGTGATAAATCTATATAAAAGATACTTATTTTTATAAATATACAACCTGTGTGGTGTCCATTTGTAGTGTTGTCACTTGATTACTGTATGTGTTCACAAATGCTTTACACACTGCCTCTGAACTAAGCCTGTCTGCTCGTGCCAAGCTACCAAGAGGGTGAGCAGGGGTTATTTCAGGAGTGTACCTACTTTCCCTGACTAGACTCAAGGGTCCCTATTTGGACAAAGGTACCTACCTCTGCCAACTAGAGACCCCCAAATCTAACAATCATTTTCTATTCCTCCAAGGCACAAGCATTCTTGCTCTCCTCTGCCTTGGTCTGGAGCCCCAAGACCTCCAACTCATGATCCCTGGCTCTTTGCATTTCCTTCATTTCCTCTGGAACCCAATTCCTGGAAGAATGATTGCTGCCAGCCCTAGAGGCTGCTCTCCCAACAGGCAAATCCTGGGATCTGAAACCGCCTTCTGGCACACCCCCATCCACATCTGCGCAATCTGTCTCCCCAGCTTGTCTGGCCTTCCACCAGACCCCTAAGGCCTTCTGTAGCTCCTCTTTCCTAGATTTGCTCGTCATGGGACATCCAAAGCTGCTGCAGAACTACTTGAGTTGCTCTACTTTGTAACAACTTAACATTTCAATGTCAAACTCCAATTCTGCAGACTCACTTGCTGGTTTACCATTCAGAGACATGGTGCGTGGATACTTCAAGGGTCAGATCAAACATAGAACCAAAAAAATAAAACACAGTATGTGGCTGCGTAGTGGTCTGCACTAAACTAGTGATGTACACTAATCACTGTGGGTCAAGTACAAATACAAATTCAAATTCTCACTGCTGACCACCAATGTTAGAAATGGGGGTCTGTAGTTTGCAGAGGTAGGTACCTTTGTCCAAAGAGGGACCCTTGCTTCTAGTCAGGGTAAGGGGGATACACACTTTTGATAACCCCTGCTCACCCCCTGGGTAACTTGGCATGAGTAGACAGACTTATCTCAAAGGCAATGTGTAAAGTATTAGTACACCACAAATGGACACCACACCAGTTTAGATAAATAAAGTATCTTTATCTAAACTCAACAAGACAAAAACAACAAAAATCCAAAATACATGTAATAGGAATATGACTTTTCAAATGTTTCAAATAACTGGGTCAATAGAAATCTATGGATGCGTGATTCTACACAAAGTACCTGTAGATCCATCAAAATTCACAAGGCCAAACAGATGCAGAGATGGGAAGCGTCGAGAAACAAAGAGATGCATCAGTTCCTGAGACCTTGGGGAGGTGATGCGACAGTTCTGCTGCTCGCAGGAGAAATGACGTGTCGCGTCCAGTCTGTAGGGGGCAGTGATGCATCAACTCCAAGACGGTTCTGGTTCGCGGTTGATACGTCGGGAAAACTCGCCGCACAGGTGCGATGCGTGGAAATCTGGGATGCGGCGGCGACAAGAAGTACTGCATCAGTTTCTTCAGCCGCAATCCCATGATGCATCAGTTCTTGCAGCCACGACAGGCTCTACGTCGGCTCAGCAGCGGCGCAGTGATGCAGGAGATTCTTCTCCCACAGCAGTGCTGCATCAGAAAAAACAGCCGCAAGAACAGCGATGCGTCGGTTTCTTCAGTTCTTTGGGTTTCTTCCAGCTTCCAACAGCAGGAACAATCTCCAGAGACCCACAACTGGAATAGGCACCTCCTGGCAGGTCAGAACTCTCAGCAGCAGAGTTCAGGGGAGCTGGGGTGAAGTCTTTGTGTCCCTGAGACTTCAGAACAGGAGGCCAGCACTCACAGGCCCTTGGAGATGTTCTTCAAGCAGGTTCAAAGCAAAGTTCCAGTCTTTATCCTCTTCTTGGCAGAAACAGCAACTGCAGTACTCCTCCTCACAGCTCTTCAGCTCTTATCCTTGGCAAAGGTTCCTCTTGAGTCCAGAAATGATCTAAAATTCTCGGGTTTTAGGTGTAATACTTATAGCCCAACATGTCTTTGTTCTCTTTGTGCAAGGGTCCCTGAGCCCAGTCCAAACGAGTTCTGTCCTCACTGGTGCAGTATGACCACAGGGGGTGGAGACAGCATTGTGCAAGGGATTCAGGTGCAAGGGATTCAGGTGCTAGGAAATTTCCTCCCACTACTTTAAATGCAGCCAAGCCCCATTCAGCTTAGCTCCATGTCATCCAGGAAGGGTCAGGTACAACTCAACCACCCCAGTGGCTGTCTACAGTGAATTTACATCCCCAGCACATGTCACTCCAAAACCAGAGAGTCAATACACAAACAGGCAGAGGCAAACAGGATAGTTAGACAATAAAATGCCTACTTTCTAAAAGTATGAGAACAGGAGAGTGGTTTGGACGTGTATTGATAATTACTGCGTACAAAATAACCACCTTGAAATCTAAATTGGTTATGGTGCTTTTATTCCACCTTTTCTTATTTCATTTGTTTTTGAGTACACACACGATGAACATTTAGTTCATGTCATGAAGAAAGATACAACGTGAAAAAAATTAAACTTAACAATAGTGACAACATTTGAAACATTTCACAAGGACATCAAAAGCATACAACTACATGTGAATGACACAACATAACAAAACAAGACAAATCAGTCCTTAATTTCCACTTGGTGATGTAGTACCGATTGAGTTTGTGTACTAGATGAAACAACCTGCAAAGGAATAATATAAAATAAAGAGGCATTATTGCAGAATTAATAGCCCCCAAATGAAAAACGAGGATCACTCCACAAGGTGGACTGTTTATAAGGCAGTATTCATTGCTGCAAGTAGTAAGTAAAGATGCTATAAAGGATATAAAAATTATAAAAACACTGTGATTAATACAATGTGACTTTGTGGATATGTGTCAGGGCTCATAGTGAAGAACAAGTAGGTGAAGAGATGTCACACAATTGAACACACACTGTGACTCACCTATCTAGTATAGTATATGGCTTCATCAGCAGCAGTAGACTAAAGAAGGAAGGAAGCAGATTTCCTCATAACAAGTGAACCCAAGACCCCATATTTCTATACCCTTCCAAAAATTCATAAGGGTACCACACCGGTTCCAGGCAGACCAATAGTTTCAGGTTTGGGCTCGATTTTGTAACCACTTTCACAACTCTGTGACCACTATCTTCAACCATTGGTGATACTGACCCCCTCTTATGTCAAAGACACCACTGATGTCTTACGCATAATAGGCGAGATAACTGATTTCCATGACATTGACTTCCTTGTAACTCTGGACGTGGAACAACTATACACGAATATCCCCCAGAGAGTCACATTAACTGTTCTTGACACAGCCCTGAACCAGGTGGAGTGGACTTCTCCCACACCTATTTCCTTCATAATGGAATGCGCGTGACTTGCGTTGACAGAAAATGTCTTTGAATTCAAAACCCAACTCTTCCACCAGTCTCAGGGGACTTCGATGGGGAGTACATTTGCCCCTAGTGTGGCTTGCCTCTACATGGCGGCCTTTGAGGAGGAGGTCATTTACCATCACAACAACCCCTTCTTGGGTAACCTGAGACTGTGGAAGAGATTTATCGACGACATCCTTATCTTCTGGAAAGGAGACTTAGACACCTGCAAAAACTTTTGCGAATGGGAAAATTCCAAAAATGATCATCTGAAATTTTCTCACACAATCTCTGCTACCAGCATTCCCTTCCTAGACCTTAAAATTAGCAGAAACAGTACACAGCTCACTACGACACTCTATAAAAAGCCCACGGATAAGAACAGCCTGCTGCTATACAGCAGCCACCATCCCCAAGCTTTGAGAGACAACTTGCCCTTTGGACAATTTCTCCGCATCAGGAGGAATTGTAGCTCTATCGATGACTTCAAAACTGAGGCACAGATCCTTTCAAAGAATCTAATAAGGAGACAATATCCCCCCGAGGAGTAGCAAGATCGCTCAAACGCGCAAGGAATAACAATCGAGAGGCCTTACTAGAAATTCAGCAAAAGGAACCCAGTGATATCCTGACCTGTGTAACGTCTTTTACACCTAGATCCAATCGATTGAAAAAAATCATTAATAAACATTGGAATATCTTAAATACAGGCTCACTGGTGATTCCCAGACCGAGATTTGCTTTCAAACGCACTCAAAACCTGAAAGATTTACTCATCCACACCAGACCGAAAAAAAGTGGCCCCAACACACAAAGACAACTGTGGAACCTCCCTCCTGTGCAGGGACACTACCCCTGCGGTTCCTGCGCAGCATGTCCACAAACCAAAACCACCAAAGAATTAAGCCTCACACAGTCATTCACATGGAAAATCATGTCTCATACCAATTGCAATACTACTCACTGCATATATCTGCTGATATGCCCATGTGACAAAAAATATGTGGGGATGACAATGAGAGCGATCAAAATAAGAGCAATATTAGTTGCCAGAAAGTCACCACCAAACTTTACACTCACTGTAAGGACCATCAACACACCCCTGAAAGCATTAAATGGCTTGTTCTTGAAACACATCCGAGAATAACTCAGTCAGCATTGTTCCGGATTGAACAGAGGTGGGTCCACCGGCTTGGCCTAGACTGCCATGGATTGAATGACGAAATACAGTGCGGTTCTTTGACTTAAACCTTTATAATCATAGTTGAGCCACAATCACTCTGATTACCCTGTATATGATAAGCTATGGCAGCAACCAGTATAACATATTTGGTAGCTCCTTGGAGGGCCGCTTGGAAAGAGCGCTATCCACTCCAAGATGGCCGACACGTTCCAACGAATCACTATGCCCCTGCGGTAATCACTCACCTGAGCACAATTGCTGCCCGCTTGATAGGCCATTAGTATAACATACGAATTAGGACGAATATGACACATTAGTCTACACTTGCCGCTTTTTACCGTTAAGATAATAACCATTTGTTAGCTCCCTTGAGGGCTCTTTGGGCAGAACGTTGTCTACTCCAAGATGGCCGACACGTTCCGTACAAATCACTATGGTCCTGTGGTAACCACTCACCTGAGCACAATTACTGCCCGCTTCCCGCCCCCAACGCTCGTTAGGCGGTGTATAAAGAGTGCAGTCAGATCTTCACCAAACACCATCGCGGCAGCAGCGGAACGGGGTAGGTGCTACGCGGCGCTTCTATGAGAAGCTGGTAAGTTTTGCACGCCATCCAACTCGGAACCAGATCTATGGGCCTTCCTGGTATGTATCAGTAGGGAACGTGGGGCTTGGCGGGTTGGTTGTTCAATTGGTGACCTCCTCCCACGGTGACCGGCTACTCAACCAGGGAAATGTCTGGCTTTTGTCATCTTTATGGCGAGGTCCTTAAATGCACACCTGCACACAGGGGGTTTATTGCCAGCCTGCGAGACTACTAATGCCAGTAGACCCGACCCACAAGTGGTGAGACACCCGCCTTGGGGCAGGACACTAATTAGATGCCAGACATTGACTCTGGGTCCACCTGAGTCGCCGGAACTACCCCACGATACTGGCACCACGTTAGAGATACCTGTAAATTACCGTTTACTCACAATACTTGCAATACCACTAACACCGATGGTGATTTGTCCCTTTACCCCCTCTTAAGACATCGCAGTTCTGATGTCTTTAGTCTACTGCTGCTGATGAAGCCATATACTATACTAGATAGGTGAGTCACAGTGTGTGTTCAATTGTGTGACATCTCTTCACCTACTTGTTCTTCACTATGAGCCCTGACACATATCCACAAAGTCACATTGTATTAATCACAGTGTTTTTATAATTTTTATATCCTTTATAGCATCTTTACTTACTACTTGCAGCAATGAATACTGCCTTATAAACAGTCCACCTTGTGGAGTGATCCTCGTTTTTCATTTGGGGGGCTATTAATTCTGCAATAATGCCTCTTTATTTTATATTATTCCTTTGCAGGTTGTTTCATCTAGTACACGAACTCAATCGGAACTACATCACCAAGTGGTAGGTAGGTTACACCACACCACATGTGTAGATAGCTTGCATATTTAGGTCCTGATGAATCGCCGGCAGATCCCTTCGACTGATTAGGCGTGAAACATGTCGACCACCTAGGAGGTGAGCGTTCTCAGCTTCATTTCAAGCTTACTTATCACCCACTCCTATAATTTTAACCAGAACAGGGAACCTACCAGAATAAAATTGTTCAAAGGATTCCTGTATCTGTTTTAAATTTCTTTCACATCTACACCCACCTGGCCCCTCACTTGCACAACACCCATACGGCCGGAACAAAAGAACTCCGTTAAAGAGCCCCGTCACGGGAGCCCGTCGGGTATTGCAGCGCCCGACCCGATGAGGAGCAGACCCAAATGATGAAGCATGACACCTAGCTTGCTGGGTGTGTGAGGGCCCTAGTTCCAAAAGGAGGAATCCCCCTTTGGTACTCCACCTGCACTTGTCACTCCACTCCTACAAATCCAACAGAATCTATTTAGATCCTTTTGTTTTTGATTGAGGAACCTCGTATTCTTTTGTGCTTGTACCTTGGGCCTACCATAGGGGTGTCTTACAAGTAAGAAAAGGGAAGGGCTGGCAAGTGGGTGCACTTGCCAAGTCGACGTGGCAGTTAACAAACTGCACACAGACACTCAGCCGCAGTCCGTGCAGGTAACAGCAGTGAGGCGGTGGGGCCGGGTGATTATTTATTTAATTTTCCCTCGGCATCGTCCCTCGAAATCCCCCCCACCCTTCCCCACCGCCCCACCGCTGTTACCTGCATGGACCACGGCTGCAGCCACTGCAGTAGCAGGTCTGAGATACCTTTTCAGGGCTACTAATGTGGGTGGCACAATCAGTGCTGCAGGCTCACTAGTAGCATTTGATTTACAGGCCCTTGCACACTCAGTGCACTTTACTAGGGACTTACTAGTAAATCAAATATGCCAATCTGGGGGAACCAATTGTGATCACAATTTACACAGGAAGCACTTGCACTTTGACACTGATCAGCAGTGGCAAAGTGCCCAAAGCATCTAAGCCAGCAAAATCGAAATCCAGCGCAGCATGAAAAATACAGGAGGTAGAGGCAAAAAGTCTGGGGAAACCATGCCAAAGATGCCAAGTCTAACACCACATTCCGCACAACCTGCCTGTAACTCTGAGTCGTGTATGCCAATGTCGGAGCATGCTTGAAGTCCATGTAGTTTTGGCTGTTGCTTTTGATGGCATGTAATTGAACTGTTCATCATTTGTCACAACCTTATAGTGAAATTCATTGTGGAACGATCCCAATTTCCCCTGTAAAATGACATTTAAATTCTATTTAATTTTCACCATTGTTGCATCCCTAAACTGTTTAAAGCACATTGATCGCCACTAATTTCTCAAAATGTTCATGATGGATATGCTACAATATTTCTGTACAGTTATTTTAAATAAGGAGTGAGTTAAATTAAAACATAATTTATGAAGTTAGTCGGAATAAGGAAACTCCACACTTTATGCAGAAGACGAAGTTTCCTAAATTTACATGAGGTAAGGCATATTCTTTTGAGCCTTTGAGGTATGATAATTTCCTGGCGCAGAATATCCACGGTAGGACATCTGCAGCAAATACATTTTCATTGTGGAGGTTGGACATCCACCACTTCAAGTAAGAGGTGTGGAAGGGAGGGCTCTGAGCTGAGGCTTCTTGTTTAAAGAACTTGATAAGTTTGAACAGTTTATAAAATACACAAAGTTGCAAGTCAGCCTACTTTACACCCATCTACTTTAATTCCCATCTAACTGATGGGGTTTAAAGTTGGACTGTAGAAAGTTGACTGAGAGTGCTTAAATGTGTACCTTTGAAAAATCCCCATATTCTTCCATATAGAATCACACGGTGTGCACCTGAATACTGAAAACAGAATATTGATGGCTCAGAATATCGAGTACAGAATAGCAAATCCAAAATATCAACAGGTAACTTATAGTCTTTCTATATCTTACTCCAGATATATGTATGTACCTACATAATAGACATATATTCAAGGTATGTAGATATGGAGTTAGGAATAGTAAATCTATACTTACCTATGTGCACATCCCTTTCAATATTCTGTTCTCGATATTCTTGTACCACGGTATTCTGGCAGCCAATATTTAGTAGTACAACAGTATTTGGGAAAGAATGCACCTATAAAGCATAGCTTTAATGTTTGGTCAAAGCTTAGGGCCATGCCCCTAAAAATATTCCTCTAGCTATCGCCCTACTTTGCCCTCCAAAGTCAATCCCATTGTCCAGCGCGTACCTTCCCTTAAACGCCTCTGTAAACATGTGCGCCTTTTGGCTTCATGATGTGTAATTGACTCCCTGGGAGTGTAGAAGGGAGCAGCTGGATGGCAGCTGGCCTCAAGCGCCTTGTTTGTCTGAACATCCTTCCTGTAATCTCTCTTCATCTGCGATGCCGGCACTGCCTCGATTCACACCTGCCTTTAAAACAGGGATCAAACAGTGCTTTCAGAATGTACAAACCTCGCTCTTGTTAAGGCTTGCTCAAATCCAGGGGTCATGTTAAGTTTTGAAGCTCTGCCTTCAGGCCTGCGACTTCACCAGTGCATCAACTTTTTATTTTGAAATGCTATTTGCATGTGCCGGAAATACAGGCCACACTGTAGCGTTATGGGCATTGCAAGCAATTTCACTTTCATGGAAAAGCATGAATACAGATAATTTCAAAACTGGTGGATTCGCTTTACGAGTTACCAATAACCTCTTATTTTCCATCGAAATTAGCTCGGCGAAAACTATATTGACTGATTCCTCTCGCAGCTCCTGCCACTCCACATCTTTTCAGACATAAAAAAGAAAGTGGCTACAATACAGCCTTTTGTTGAGTTGTACCATGAATTCTGTACCTACACTGCGTGCATTTCAGGTTTTTTATTGTGTGAGAAGCCCTTTTTCTGTGGGGAATGTTCCAGGAGTTTCTATCTTTGAAATCTTGCTATGGAAAGTGTACAAATCTAGCTAAATTGCACATATCTTGGCAGTTTTTGTTAAGCGATGAGGCTGCCCAGAGGGGGCTTGATGCAGGGCAGGGCTGGCCTGTGGGCAATCAGGTAGTGCCCGAAGTGCTGGTCTGACAGTGCTTGGGCCGTTTTTGTGGCTGTTTGTCATCCTGTTTTATGGTCTGCTGGGCCGATTTTCACTCTTGACTTTACTTATAATACTACAAACAGGCAGGCAGCGCCCATTGGGCTGAAAGGGCTTTAGCCATATCCCCCCCGCCTCCCACCTCCACCGTCGTGCTTTCCCAATTTATTTATTTATTTATTTGAAGAGTTTTATATAGCGCTGGCTAGACCTGGAGGTATCAGAGCGCTTTGTATGAGAACAGTTGTACAGAGTTATATCAGTTACCATAGCATAAAATAATAAGATACGATTTAGGAGCATGGGGGTGGGTGGGGTCAGAGGGGTTGAGAGAAGGGTGTAGGAAAAAACAAAAAAAAAAGAGATAAAGTCAGGCAGGGCTGGAAGGGGAGGCAGCTACAGGATCAAGGTGGGAGTAGGTGGGGGAGGGAAAGGAGGCACAGCGGAGAGACGAGGAAATAAACAATGTCCAATGTCCGGCTGGGTAGGTGACGGCCAAGGGATTGAAACCAAAGCCAATCTCCCCTATAGCTGTCTAAACAGCTCCACCGGGCATCGGCCATGTTGCACGGTCACCGCAGACAGTATAAAATATAAGGATTCTGCCCGGGGGGCGTTGTCATAGTTCAATCAGCTGCACCAGTTCCGGTGTTACTGGGAGGCGCCGACCGCCTCAACCTCCATCTCTCCTCAGCTGGTCGAAGCTACTCGGCTACCCAATGCTTGTGAGGCCCAAGGCGCTATTACATCAGAAACAATTGAAGAAGAATTTTGCATTCACATTAAAAGTAAATATTTATGACATTAGAATATAAATGCTAATAAACGTTTTTTGTTAGTGCCTTGAAACCACTTCTAACATAAGGCACTATTTAAACAGAATCTTAAATGGAAAAGTTGCATTCTGTCATGAGGTTCTAGGAATGATTTTAATTAATGGCCCAGCCCTCCACGTCCATCCGCTCTTCTCATTTCAGGTAATTGTTGCTTTCAGGACAGTTTAATAAGGGTGCTGTAGGTTTGGTTGTGTTGTGTAGTTCCTATAAATCTATATAGGATTTAAGCATTTAGACCACATAAACTGTGGGATTGGTGTCCAGACTGATTTCAGACACCCCCAACGGGTATGTTGACCTGTATACCAGCTAGCTCACAATGCCACTGTAAACTCCTCTTACCAAGGAGAGAATAGTTCCTGACAATTATCGAACATGACAACCCGGTCCCATCAGGGATCGTGGAAACAATACAGTACTTTTCGCTCAGTCACTCGTGCTCACTTTGTCTCAGAAAGATACACAGAATAAGCGGTGGGGACGTTTTCAATAAGCATTTATTGAACCAGCGCCATTCTACTGTAAAATAGGTGTGCTGAAACAACCATAAGACAGAAACAGATATAAATGATTATAAGCACCAACAGAGTAAATGGATGATATATTTCTACCATAGTGCTAAAACAATGAATATAGGCAGGTAGGTAATAATATGACATAATAATGTGTACTCCTACGATGCAACCCTAACCAGATGTACCTAAGTGTACCTAGCATGTATATAGGTGTAGAGCCAAGAATCCCCCTAGGATGAAGCCAACCCCATTACCTGGTGTGAGAGAATGAAGGACCCCGTCTTGGAATTGAGATGGACACCCCGCGAGGGATGTCAGACCACTGTGTGCTGGAGTGTCTGTGTTGAGGAACCTCATCGCCTCGCGTCAGTGTGTCAGCATGGAAGTCTTTCTCCTCTGCCTGCCCCAGCAAAGATATGGAGTATATATACACAAAAGGTACCCTCAGGGGTTCTACCTTGCTGTGTCATGTCGGCCGAGGATGACGGAAGGGATGACCCTTGTACGTAGTTATTATGCAGAAAATGGTAATCCTGCTGTGATTCTGAGAATCCTCATGCATAATAAATTAGGCTAGTTTTCTGGGAAAACCAAACAACATATATGCAGCACCTAACTAGGTGAAAAGTCAATACCAAAAACCTGTTATGTAGTACAGTGGCAGGGAAATGTAGGTGAAAGGTTAGGTGAGTACCTAGGCCTATATTGGGGTACACTACTGATCCAGCGCGATATTAGCAAACAGCATTCATACACTAGATTCTCACTTGGGCCCATACATTCATACTACGCTAATACTTACGCTGGGTTTTATCAGTTGTTACTCTCTATCAAAATCCCTGCTACCAATTACCTTCTGATTGAAGAGTAATGACTTACCAATGAATCCTTTGCTAATTGGGAAATTTAAAATGAGTGACATTCATTATAGTACATAATCCTGAAATAACCACTGAGTCAGGAAGTTTTAAAATGTTTATCTAAAGATTTAGCAGAGTAAAATACAGAGCCACATGGTACTTAATCGCAATACCCAAGATTAAGCATAGAAATGATTATTGCTAATCAATGACGGTGTTTAAAGAAGAGGAGAAGATAGAGACAGCAGCGCAACTAAAGGTTGCATTATATTTACCTAAGTGCGAGAACCAAACCCCTTACCCAAGGAGTTGAAAGAATAGGACCCAGGAAGGATGAAGAGCAAAGACTTCCTCCGGGATCAGGACTGGACCGGTGACCTCTCTACAACGACGCCTGCGTCGTTCCCCTCTCTGATACTCGACTTCTCTCGATTCTCCCGTGCCTTCCTTCTAATGGACTCCGCCGCCCCCTCTTCAGGACCTCTTCTGGATAGGGATTCAGTCTGCAATCGATCAGCTTAGCGGTCTGGAGCTCTTCCTGTCAGCATCTCCGCTCTCCTGTGCTTCAAGACTTCTGACTCTCTAATTAACTAATTCTATATCTATTATACCCTTCTACGCCCATGTACCTCCCCTTAATGTTGCTAAAATATGGGACCACTACTTCTGATTGGACAGGGACAGGGGGTGGATTCTCGCACCATGTTGATTTGGCCTAAATTGTAAAGCCTATTGTCTTTACGTTCCCACCCCTTCAAATTAATACATTTGCTTTATTTCCCACCTGTCTCACGACAAATGTTATACATTTTACAGGGGAAAAGTATCATTTTGTCCACAGGAAACATAAAGTACAGCATCTTCGGCCAATGGGTCATGGCCTTGGGAGACATCCAAGTTGACTTCACTTGGCAGGCACACAGGATACATGCGCAGAACCATCGTCTCTCGAGTTGCAAGTCACCAACCCAGGCCCAAGTTTACGAACTAATAAAAGTGCAAGAAGAAAATATTAAAATCACAAATAAAATGTTTCACTGTATACCCACTATTTCTATTCTATTCCCAATTAAATATATATACTATTCTGCGTTAGTAGCATTAGGAAACAACAATTTAATAATGACATGAGAGCAAGCTGAAGCATGTGAAAACATCAAGCAGCTATTTTAATGCATACTGCGCAGAAGCAGAAGTTTCCCCACCAAGCAAAGAAAGACGTCACATCATGTGATCAGGTTGCGACATGCGCAGTGAGGTTCCCGCGCTTTAGCGGCCATTTTGGATTACAGACAAGCGTTATTCCTTAGTAAAACACATATGCAAGCTTCTCTCCCCTTTGTGTAGTGTATGCAAAGGTTAGTATTAACAATACAATTTTAATAAATTAATACTATGAGGAGGATTGCGTACAAGCAAGTTTCATTTATGAAACCTTGCTCCATCAATCCCCTCTCTGATGGCGTTTCTGAGCCATCAAAAACACTACCCTCAATCAGATGCCAACTTCTAGCAATTCGTTTCATTCTCATTTTTACATTTTCTGTTTTTCACATCCCCTTTCAACCTTTTGTATAATTCACTTCTCCATTCTTCAAGTTCTATTTCATCTAGTTTTCTCTTCTTTCCTTTTCCTGTCACTTTATATGTTCCATTCTTTCTACAGCATTTGCACCATATTGTTATTGCCAAAATTATTATTGCTATCCCTGCTAAGGGTACTAATATTTGACCTATAAGTCCTTTTCCTACATTAGCAAACAAGGTTCCAATTGACGATATACTATTTGTCAATCTTTCCCATACACTATCAACTTCCAGTGGTTTAAGTTCCTTCTCAAGTTTAGTTATATTCTGTATGTACGTTCCAATTTCTGCACTCTTATCAGGAATATAAGTGCAACAATGTTTCGTTTTCAATAATTTACAGACTCCGCCCTCTTTTGCCAATATAATATCAAGAGCAAGACGATTTTGCATTACCATAGATCTAATCGCAACCATTTCCGCATTAATCATTAGAAAACCTCCAGCAGTATCCGTTGATAAACGATCAACCACTGTAGACAATTTACATATTTTCCTTGAGTTCAGAATTATTCCCACTGAAGGTATCAATGCACCAAATATATCACCTACAATTTCTGAAAAACTAGCTCTTTTACTACGTATTAATTTGTTATTGTTTTCATTGCTCTCAGTGTTTCTTTTTACGTGGTATATCTTTGGAAATACTATTCCAAAATAACAACTTCCATACCACCGTGCAGGAAGCCTAAAGTAAGCCTTATTCCCACACACATAATAGATTCCAGGAAAAACTGAATCTGTTCCTCCTTTGAGTCCCCAACCTCCAAGAATTAAAAAATTGTGTTCACACTCACTGGTACCGATGAAAACATTATTATAATCAGTCTTTAACCTATGAAGACAAATTTTTCCTGTATTTACGAAATCCAGAGCCATAGCAGCTTGAGCCTTGCCAGGTGTGTAACTACCTTCTTTCTCAGCCCAAGGTGGTAAATGAGCCTTATGCTCAGAAGCTTTCTTTTGAAAATCTTGTCTTCTATCTTCTATTAAATTCAAAAATATCTTTTCTTCTTCAAGTAAAGAACATGTTAGATTGTGTCTATGTGCATGTGTTATGTCTATTGATTTCATTGTTAAGAAAAATTCTCCCATAAACTGTGCGTCTTGACTACTAAGCACTGGGTTCATACTCTTGCGAATCGGAACCTCAGAAAATATCACATCTAAGTTTGAATAATAATACTGAAGTTTCCCTGTTCTATAAAATAAACTAGACAAAACACTACATGATATGCCATATGTCAGTGGTAAGTGATGATATGTTAATCCTTCTGCTACTGATTCAGGTAACTTCATACAGACGTAACAATTACTAACTTCCATGGTGTCTACATATTGAAACAATAACTTTGTGAAAACGTTTAAACTAGTGTTGTTGTCAGCTACTTCATGATGAATTTCTGGTTCACTCTTCTGCCATTAGTTCTACTCTATTGCCCTTTATGTTTGCTGTCCTTCCCTTAGTTTCATTATTAATCTTTTTATCTATTATCATCAGGTAAGGAATTGCTACAATCAGGACTAACCATACTATAAGCACCATTACTAGACTACATATGCATATTGCACAGCATCTTCTACAACATTTCTGTTTTGGTCTCCCAGCAACTCTATCGTCAGGCATTTTTCGACAAGGAAGATTGCTCTTCTTATCTTTTCTTCTTTTCTTTAGCTTATTCTTTTGCTTAGTCAGGGTGGTCTTGTTTCTTCTTCATACGTCAATTCTGCACTTGTTCCTTCGCCACCACTGTCACTTGATTCTGAGCTTTCAAAATCTTCAAGGATGATGTAAGTCCAGTCAGGACCCTTAAATTTGTTATTCACAAGTTTCAGTCTTTTGCTTCTTCTTTTCTCTGTCTTATTTCTCTTGATCGGTTTGACTTGATACTTCAGGTCACTTGATCTGGATCTTCACTTCTGGTTGTTATGTGGTACTTTACTCTTTTAATGACACTCGGCCAATGATCTCCTTTTCTTGTTTTCTTTGTTGGCACTGTTTCTTTGTTGTCGTCTTTAGCGATCTCGTTAATTTCACTGCTTAGTACTGCTTTGTGTTCTTCGATCACTTGTTTCTTCTGTTTTGCTCTTTTTCAGGTCTGATTGGTTTCTCTGTAACAGCTCCACTGTGAGTTTCCAATAACTGACCTTGTTCTTTATTTATTTCTTCAAGTTCATGTTTTTCAAGGTTTTCTTCTTCTGTGTACTCTTCTTGATCTAGCTTGTTCTGATCAGGGCTTATTGCACTGTGAACTTCTGCAGCCTGACCGGATTCTTCTAGACCTATCTGTCCCTGATCAAAGTCTATTAGGTCTTCACTGTTTTGAGTCCAGTTTTCTTTCCCTATCTGACCTTGTTCAGGATTTCTTAATGTCTTTTCTTCTTGTTCCTGAACTGCTTCTTCTTCACCTATCTGATCTTCTTCAATTTCTTTCAATTTCACTTGACTTCTTGTTCTGTGGTATACTTCAGGAACTTCTACCACTGGTATCCAATCCTGACTTGTGCTCGGTTGTTCTTCTTCAGCTTCTCTGGAATCTCGAACTTGAGATCCTACAGCTGGGCAACCTTCAGCCTCTTCAGTGATTTGGCGTTGTCTGAGGATTCTCTTCCTCGGGATCTGGTACTCTCTTGGTGTGACTTACATGAATCCAATTAGGAAATCCGGCACACTTCACTGCTGTATTCGTTGTCAGTATTACTTGACACGGTCTGCCCCATCTAGTTGATAGACACGTTTCTCTGGTGTGATTCTTCACTACCACCCAGTCACCAGGATTCAGATCATGTTCTTGCTCGGGCTGCCTGGAAACTGCGTCTTCTCCAACCTGATGAGAGACAGAACGCACTAGGTCAGCCAATCCTTTGCAATAGTCCAGAACCATATCATCAGATATATTCACCAGTTTGTTTGTGGGAACATGTGTTTGTCTCATTGCTCTTCCCATCATTATTTCATGTGGGCTCAATCCTGTGGTTCTGTCAGGTATACTTCTGAGTCCCATTAAAACGAGTGGTAATGCATCTGGCCACTCTAATGATGTTGATGCACACATTTTTCCCAATCTTGACTTTATAGTGCCATTCAATTGTTCAACCACTCCAGAAGCCTCTGGGCGATATGCACAGTGCAGTTTCTGTTTGATTTGAAATGCTTCACAGATTATTTGGATCACTTCACTGTTAAAATGTTTTCCTCTATCTGATTCCAAAGTTACTGGGAAACCAAACCTAGGAATGAGCTCTCGTAGCAACAGTTTTGCAACTGTAATGCTGTCATTTCTCCTAGTAGGGTAAGCCTCCACCCACTTTGAAAACAGACACACTATGACTAGTACATATTTCAGCCCTCTACATGGTGGTAACTGTATGAAATCAAACTGAAGTCTCATAAATGGACCTTCTGCCTTTCCAATTTTCCCAAATCCAATTACTGTCTTCCTCCCCAGATTATGCATCTGGCAAGTTAGATATCTCTGGCAAAGACTCTCTGCAACAGCTCTGAATTTGGGATTGTACCAATTTTGTCTGAACAGCCTAATCATTGCATCTCTCCCTATGTGTGAGTCTCCATGGTGCATTCTAGCCATTTGTGAGAGTAAACAGTCTGGCATGACTGGTCTGCCATCAGCACTGATCCACACTTCATCCTCTCCTCTTTGGGAGCAACCCACTTTGATCCACAAATTCTTCTCACTTTCATCAACCTCATCTTGCAATTTCTTGACGTCATTCCAAGTTTCAGGTGGCATATACAGCATAAGTTGGCAGCTGATTCCCATTCTTTCCACCCTCTTATTGACTGACATTCTGGCTTTGGCACAATGTTGAGCCACCAGATCCGCATATCTGTTGCCGACTACCACCCAGTCATCTCCTGACTGGTGTGCGGCACACTTCACCACAGCCAATTCTTTTGGTGCTTGTATTGCTTCTAGCAAATCCCTTACAAATTGACCATTTTTAATGGGGGATCCTGAAGAAGTCATGAAATCCCTCTGCATCCACAGTTGGCCAAAATCATGCACAACCCCGTAACCATATTGGCTATCTGTAAATATGGTCACTCTCTGATTCCTCCCAATTTTGCATGCTTTTATCAACGCAATCAATTCAGCTACTTGTGCAGATTTGACTCCTGGTAAATAGGATGCTTCAATTATTCCAGTTAATTCACATACCGCATAGGCAGCAGTTAGTTTGCCATCTTCATGTCTTTGACATGAACCAACGACAAATAGCTCCCTGTCTGGCTTTTTTTGAGGCTGTTCCTCTATATCTGGGCGTGGTTTTGTGCATAATTCTGTAATTTGTATACAATCATGTTCATCGTCTTCATCATCTTTAATTCTCTCATGATATGGGTTCGGTAGTAAGGTTGCTGGATTTATTATAGTACACCTTACCATGTTCACATTTTCAGCACCCATTATTATTCTTTCATATTTAGTCAGTCGACTAGGAGTAAGATGCTGAGTTCGGGTTCTTGTCAAGAGTATGTCAACTGTGTGTGGAACATACACTTTTACAGGGTGTCCCATCACAATTGACTCACTTTGTTCAATGCTCAAACAAGTAGCTGCCACTGCTTTTAGGCATCCTGGAAACGCGGCTGCTACTGGGTCTAATGTAGCAGAAAAGTATGCTATAGGACGTCTTTCTAGTCCATGTCTCTGAGTTAAGACAGAAAGTGCACAATTTTCTCTCTCATGACAGAACAATGCAAATTCTCTTTTATAATCAGGCATACCTAAGGCAGGTGCTGAACATAGGGCATTTCTCAATTTTACAAAGGCTTCTACACTTTCATCCTCCCACTCAACAGGGTCCTTTGCTTTCTTCTTTGTCATGTTAATTAAGGGCTTAGCTAACATGGAAAATCCTGGTATATATTGTCGACAGTAACCTACTATTCCTAGAAACATTCTCACTTGTCTTTGGGTTACAGGCATTTGCATTTTCTTTATTAAATTTACTCTTTCAGCTGTTACTCTTCTTTTTCCTCTCTCAATTTGGTGTCCCAGATACTTAACAGCTGTTGTACAGAATTGCAATTTTTCAGGTGAGACTTTATGCCTTTCTTCTGCCAAGAGATTTAATAATGCTATGGAATCAACAACACAATCTTCTCTGGTGTTCGATGCCACCAATAAGTCGTCGATATATTGGACTAAGACTGAGCTTCCTGGCATCACTAGTTTTTCAAGGCACTTTTTCAGTATCTGGTTGAAAATAGAAGGACTTTCTGTGTACCCCTGAGGAACACGATTCCACACATAGACCTTGTTCTCAAATTTAAATGAGAAAAGATACTGGCTGTCTGGATGCAATGGTATTGAAAAGAACGCTTGACACTAATCAATTACTGTGAACCATCCTGCACTCCAAGGGATCTGGTATAGAATTACTGCAGGATTTGGCCCTATAGGACAACATGGTTCCACAATCTTATTTATTTTTCTCAGGTCCTGAACAATCCTATATTTTCCACTAGGTTTCTTTAACCCCATTATAGGTGAATTACATGGGCTACTCATTACTTCTTTTAGGATGTTTTGTTCTACCATTCGATTTATTTCTTCAATGACTCCTGCTTTTACTTCTGCACTCATTTTGTACTGTCTGGTATTTGGGAAAATTGCACCTTCTTTTACAGTAATTTTAACTGGATCTATTTTAGCCATAAGTCCTACTTCTTTTCCGGTGAAATCCCATACTATGGGGTTTACTGTACCTTTTAATTCTTCTGGCAACTCATCTTTTGTTATTAACGAAAACATCTCGTCTACTTCTGTACCTTGTTTTGCAACCATAATTTTATATACATGATCTTCATCTGGTGTCTGAACTGCCACACCATCCGGTGTGCAAAAAATGGTACAATTCATCTTGCACAATAAATCCCCACCTAATAAATTTACTGGGCTAGAATCACACACTACGAATTGATGCATTTCTCTAAAGTTTCCTATTTTAACTTCCATTGGTTTGGTAAGAGGTGTTCTAATTCTTTGATTAGCTACCCCTACTACTTGGATATCTTCACCAGAGAGAGGAAGGTCTGGAATGTCTGCTGTTCTCACAGTAGACCGGGTAGCACCAGTGTCCAAAAGGAAAGTAATATCATTACCTTTCACATTCCCTTCAACATATGGACCTGACTGATCTACCTGTAAGGATGCACCAAGTATGCACTCCTTCTTCCCTCTCCTAGGCACCGTCATGGATTGAATTGACAGAAATCGTCCTGCAAAAGAAATTGTGATGTCATATAATCATTCTTACCACTTCCTCCTTGATATCCGATGTCTGTCCCATGCTTTGCTCTGCTTACATTACCCTGAATAGGTGCAGGTGGCAACTGACTCTGAGGATTTACACCCTGCTGTGAGTCATTTTGCGTCTGTGGATTTAAATTTTGATTTGGGCCATTATTATTCCGAATCTTTTTACACTCGTCCTTCCAATGCCCCAATTTTCCGCATCCATGACAAGGAAATTTCTTTTTAGCTTCTTCTCTACTCATTCGTCCTCTAAAATTTCCACCATTCCCAGTATCACCACTCGTTCCAGAATCTTTTCCTTGATTTTCACTCGGATTTTCCAAATTAATTCCTTGTTTCTCTGCCATTTTCACCTGAGCCCACATCACTTTTTCCTGCAATCTCTTGTGTCTATCCTCAATATCGTCTCCACAATATTTTGCATATTTCAGAATTTCATCTATGGGCTTTCCCTGCCAACACAGCATGTGTTGTTTAATCATCTGACAAATCTCCGGCTTCAAACCGTAAACAAACCGATACACAAACTGACTCATGTTCTTGTCTCCAATGTCCTCAAATCCACTATACTGTTTAAATACCTGCAATAGACGCTCATAGTAGGAATGTACTGATTCATTAGCTTCTTGGGTAGTTCGATCTATTTTTACCCAATCTGTTTCTTTCGGTGGTATTTTCCCTTTCATGTAAGTTATCACTTGGTGATACTTTTTCATTACATCATTTGACGGGGCACCTGTTTTCGGATCTCTAGGATATTCATCACTAGGCCAATCAACTGTAATTTTACAATCTGTCCACAAATCGGCAGGTACCACTATGTCAAACAGACCATCCAAATCCTTCAACAATACCTTTGACACCTTCACAAACCTGTCAACCTGCTTGTACCATTCAATTGGTTTTTCTCTCAATTTTGGAAAATCATTCGTAAATGACAAAATATCCTGTCTGCTCCATGGGACATGTACATATCCTCCTCCCGCAACTTCTCGCATTGGATACATTTGATCTGCTTTCCCTGTTTCCTTCATCACATATTCAGATGCTGTTCTACTTGTCCGTGCTTCTTCCTTTTTCTTGGCCCACCTAGTTTTCCATTTATCTAGGTCTCCCCATTTTTGCAAAACTAACATTAATTCTCTTATTTGTAATCTTCTTCCAGAGGCATTCATATTTTCTAAATCTTTGTCTGAAAATTCTGCTCTATAGGGTTTCTGTAGTACCTTTGATCTCCCTATTTCTATACCCATCTGTAGTGCTAAGTTGGATAATTTTTCATGGAATATCCTTACATTTCTGGTGATACTCCTACACAGGAACAATAATTCTTCTTCATCATAGGTATTTAAGCATTCTAGTCCTACATTTCCTGCTATTATTTCTTCTAATTCGACTTTCAATTTATGAATGTCCATTATTTTTGGAGGTGTGCACTGTTTAACTGACCCTTGCACCCATCTTTCTAGATCTTCAGGTGTTACTATGGTAGCACTTTTTGCTCCCGATGAAGTTATTAAACTTACATCTTTTGAACATCCAGGTACATCTTTCCTGGGAGTACTATTTACAGAACCTCGAATAGGCAAGTCCATGAGTGATATTGTGGATTCACAGTCACTAAATTGATCCTCAATTATAACTGGAGCTTCAGGTTTGGGATTATTCACAGGAGTAGGTGTAAGTATCGGTGGAGGACAGCTTCCTGAGTACCATATAATGGAACTACTGGACCAATTGTTACTGGTATGGTCAATGAATCAGGGTGTACTTTTATCTGGGTTATTTTCTGTATTAATTCTGCTCTGGTCTTTTCTAGGGCTTCTTTTTCTTTGTCATGAAGTATTCTACTCGTGGTGAATTCATGCATTACCTGTGGCACTAATGGAGTTTTCGGTGGTGCACTTGGGGTGCATCCACTTGTCCCTTCCTGATATGGTGGAGGGTTTCTTAACATTTCCTCCCTAAATTCGTCTTCAGACTCCTCATTTCTCATTAAATGTTTTGTCTTTTCTGTGCACTTACTTCCTAATTTCTCCTCTGCTGAGAACAATGGATATAATCCTTCTGTAATCATTGCCCTTCTCCATTGTTTCATCTGACCATTCCTAGACTCATGTAGGTATCTGGGGAAAAATCCTGGATAACTCCTATTACTTCTAGATCGGTCCCGCTCAAATGCCTTGGTTTCCCATTCCTCTAGAGCTTCGTACTGAGTTAATCTAAGTCTGGGTTCTAAGTCATTCATCCTCAATCTTAAGTTTTGTAGAATTCGCCCATTGAACGTGCCATTCTCGGGAAATGCTAGTATTCCATCATTTTTGGTATATTTTATCCAATTCTCCATCCATACACAAGTATGATAACCTCTCTCCATCATCATAAATGAAGCGGGCGTTTTAGCTGGTGGAATAATAATTCCTTCTCTAGTTTTGATTGGTTTGTCCTTTTAAAATAATTCTTAATCTTTTGTAAAAATGACATTTTTCTCCTTTCTCCGTACATCTTGGGTAAGTACCGATGTATAAAATTATATTCTGCAAAGCCTAAATATCTCCTATCCTGACGAATTCCTGTTAAAGTCGGATCGCGTTTTAACATGCAATCCTTATCCACTTTAAATTTCGCTTCTATAATTTTGACCAATCAAATGTCTGCTATCTTTTATTTCCGAGCCAATCCTTGCGCGGCCTTTTGGTGACGTTTATCTGTCAACCCCTCCTTTACAATCTGCTCTTTTCTGTCCTTGCTGGTTTAACCAATCCCAGCGCGGCACCTATGACGTCAGTACTACTCCTGACTACTGACCCCTCCTTTACAAGGGTTTTTCCACACCCGCTGATTCAACCAATCTCAGTGCGGCGTTTAGTGACGTCACCTCCCTCTCCGGCAACTGACCCTCCCTTTACAAAAATTTACGCAAACTTATTTTCTCTATAAATCTTAATTAAATTTCAGTAACAACATAAAACATTCGCTATCGTGCCAGTTTCTCTAAAATAGAAAAGATAGTTTTCTCTCACACTTAGTAAAACCTTTCCGTTTACTAAACATACACTACGAGTAAAACACTTCCGTCTACTCTTCACACAAGCTCCAGAAGTACCTGTTACTTCTCCAATGTTACCCTTTCTAGGTGATATAACATCAAATTTTCATCAGCGTACCCTTTTTGCTATTACTCACACGCATAGAATCCCTAATGAGTACTGAAAGTCCTGCTTAACTTTTCAGTACTAATTCTGCCTGACAGATAACCTCACTGCAGTATGGCTTCCACTTACCATCCGCTATTCCTTTTACCCCGGGGTATTCTGGACAACATAAAACAAACTCAGAATTACAGCGGATGTTAGTTCATAAAAATACAGATAAAATTCTCATTACCCAATTAACAAAGAGTAACCATCCTCTGATTACCAGAAAACTGATCCAGCGCGATATTAGCAAAGAGCATTCATACACTAGATTCTCACTTGGGCCCATACATTCATACTACGCTAATACTTACGCTGGGTTTTATCAGTTGTTACTCTCTATCAAAATCCCTGCTACCAATTACCTTCTGATTGAAGAGTAATGACTTACCAATGAATCCTTTGCTAATTGGGAAATTTAAAATGAGTGACATTCATTATAGTACATAATCCTGAAATAACCACTGAGTCAGGAAGTTTTAAAATGTTTATCTAAAGATTTAGCAGAGTAAAATACAGAGCCACATGGTACTTAATCGTAATACCCAAGATTAAGCATAGAAATGATTATTGCTAATCAATGACGGTGTTTAAAGAAGAGGAGAAGATAGAGACAGCAGCGCAACTAAAGGTTGCATTATATTTACCTAAGTGCAAGAACCAAACCCCTTAGCCAAGGAGTTGAAAGAATAGGACCCAGGAAGGATGAAGAGCAAAGACTTCCTCCGGGATCAGGACAGGACCGGTGACCTCTCTACAACGACGCCTGCGTAGTTCCCCTCTCTGATACTCGACTTCTCTCGATTCTCCCATGCCTTCCTTCTAATGGTCTCCGCCGCCCCCTCTTCAGGACCTCTTCTGGACAGGGATTCAGTCTGCAATCGATCAGCTTAGCGGTCTGGAGCTCTTCCTGTCAGCATCTCCGCTCTCCTGTGCTTCAAGACTTCTGACTCTCTAATTAACTAATTCTATATCTATTATACCATTCTACGCCCATGTACCTCCCCTTAATGTTGCTAAAATATGGGACCACTACTTCTGATTGGACAGGGACAGGGGTGGATTCTCGCACCATGTTGATTTGGCCTAAATTGTAAAGCCTATTGTCTTTACGTTCCCACCCCTTCAAATTAATACATTCGCTTTATTTCCCACCCGTCTCACGACAAATGTTATACATTTTACAGGGGAAAAGTATCATTTTGTCCACAGGAAACATAAAGTACAGCATCTTTGGCCAATGGGTCATGGCCTTGGGAGACGTCCAAGTTGACTTCACTTGGCAGGCACACAGGATACATGCGCAGAACCATCGTCTCTCGAGTTGCAAGTCACCAACCCAGGCCCAAGTTTACGAACTAATAAAAGTGCAAGAAGAAAATATTAGAATCACAAATAAAATGTTTCACTGTATACCCACTATTTCTATTCTATTCCCAATTAAATATATATACTATTCCGCGTTAGTAGCGTTAGGAAACGACAATTTAATAATGACATGAGAGCAAGCTGAAGCATGTGAAAACATCAAGCAGCCATTTTAATGCACACTGCGCAGAAGCAGAAGTTTCCCACCAAGCAAAGAAAGACGTCACACCATGTGATCAGGTTGCGACATGCGCAGTGAGGTTCCCGCGCTTTAGCGGCCATTTTGGATTACAGACAAGCGTTATTCCTTAGTAAAACACATATGCAAGCTTCTCTCCCTTTGTGTAGTGTATGCAAAGGTTAGTATTAACAATACAATTTTAATAAATTAATACTATGAGGAGGATTGCGTACAAGCAAGTTTCATTTATGAAACCTTGCTCCATCACTACAAAAACATAACAGTTGTACTGCAAAGTGCATCTGGCATTTTCCTTCCACAGAGGCTGCTTTAGAGGTAAACTTGTGTGACCTTTAACACCTTGAATCACTATCTTTGCACCTTTGAAGGACAGAACCCTTCATCTCATACCAAGAGATTCCAAACATAGGCCACAGCGCACTCACACCCTTCTTTTCGTCCATGCGTTAGAATCAGCCGGGAGCACCTATCTCTCACTCTCTTTCTCTTCAAATTCATGCATAACAGCAGCGACAACTAGAGGTGGGCAAGCCACTGAAAACTCGAGCCAGACTCGAGTCTGAAGTCTGGCTCTGGCTCACCTAATTGTCCTGTTGGAACCTCGAGCCCATAACGAGCCGAGCTTTCATGCAGTTTCTGCCTGCCTTTCCCAGTAGCCAGGATGTGGTGTTACGGCCTGTGCTTCCGACTTTGAAATTGGGGAACCAGGTTCGAGTCTAGGCGTGTGAATGTGATCTTGTGCAATGTAATTGGCGGTCACCTAAAGTGCTCAAATTTGGTCTTTGGGTGGAGGTTACATAGAGGTAACAACAAAGCCTTAACATAAGGAAAGACAAAGAGATACCCATTTCCCGGCTGATTTGTACAAAGTGAAACCAGAAAACCTGGATAAATCGTGGCTTCACTGCTTAAATTGTGTGGTATTAAGAAAATATTTTATTTCACCAAATCACTTTTTTCATATACCTTATAATAAATAGTTCTCTGTGAAGTGCTTAAATGTGACGTAGGAATGTCAAACTGTCACTTTATCATATTTTATGATATTTGTTATGTGATTTACATAGCAAACATTTTCAGGGCTCAGCTTATGCACGGACTCTAAGATCCGAGCCAGGCTCTTGGTTTAGCTCGGCTCAGCTCTCCCTGTAAATTTATTGGCCATCTCTAGCGACAACACATGGCATAGGCATAACTCTGAACACCATGCACAATATGTACACAACCTTTAAAGGTCACATGACAAACACAATCCATCCATAGCACTCTCACAAAGCAGCGAGCTTCAGTGTCTCATAAGGAGTATTAGGCCTTATAGAAATACAATTATAATCCAGTACAATATACTTGAACCCTACAGCACTACTGGGCTGTAATAATAGCAACACAGACATAAACAATTCTCTGTTAACATAACCTATCCCTATCTTCTATAACTTTATTGACTTTACTCAGGCCCTGATTTCAAGTTGTGTTTTAATTTCCATCAGTGTGCAAACAGATGTTTGTGCACCAATTGGATTCTTAATTGTGGATCAATAACTATACTGTACATTTTTCCCTTGACAGACTTTGCTGCGAAATACCAGGTGAAATGTGTCAGGAGAAAATGCTCATGAATAAATAAATGCTAAACATTAATTTCTTTGTGCAGTAAATGTTGATTCCACATGTTCGGCCTCATTCTGAAGTGAGGAACTCAGAAAAGAAGGTAATATCATCACCCAGTAAATAAGCTACACCAGGGTAGTATTGATTACCGGATGCTGTAATTGTCACCCAAAATTCTGCACAACTCAGAATCAGGGTTTAAATCTCAAACTCTGTCTTTATGTTTGTATTATGGTGAATTTAAGGTACATAACACAACAGATTTATGTGAGTGTTTGTGGACCACAGGGACTGTTCTGAGGATGACCACAAACCCGGCCTCATCGTCTGCAAACCTTGTGGCAAAATTATAATTAAAAAATAAATAAATAACATGGGAGTTCCCTTTGTGGCCCTCCACCTGAGTCAGCAGGTCAGAGGATGCTGTCCCTTTCCCTTATCCTCCTTCATTTTTTCATGATGCCAAGATTGAGAATGCCCATGTCCTGTGATGATAGCTGCAATATTTTTGTTCAAGTTGTAGCCATCAAGTCAGATAGTGTTTGGTTGGCAAACACAGCTTTAGGATTGCAGACTAAAAATGGACAATGGGAGAAAAGGCTGCTTGTCAAATTGAATTTGATTTTTTATTTTATTTGGATCTTTCAGATGTTTTGCGAACCCAAGTTCATTGACTATCCATGAACCAACAGTCCAGATAAGTCTATCCTCTAATGCTTGATTGACAGGCTGTCTCAATTTGAGGCCTACAAAATGAATTTCCTAATGCTAATTTCTCAAAAACTACTAAATGGATTTACACCAAACTAAACAAAGGTAATTCCTTAAGTAAAGTTCAACTCTCATGCCAAGTTTGGTGTAATTCCGTTCAACTGTTTTTGATATCCGTCAGCAGCTTCCTGTATTAATTAAAATAAGAAACATTACTATTTGTACTTTTTTGGACCCCCTCCAAATTTGATTTGTCCTTGGTTGATGTACCAGCATGAAACTTGCCATACATAACCCCAATGGATAGAGTTTTTTCTCTTTAAAATGGAAAACTCATCAGAGCTGCAGCAGATTTCAAATTACAAATGCTTTAAACTTGGAAACAACTCTCTTTTGGTCTAGCAGCCTCTTCACTGTGATTTCACCGTACAGCACAAACGTAACCCTTTGCATCCTGGTTTTGTTTATTTTTTTTTAACACATATAAATATGTAAGCATTAAGTACTAGTTTCACAAACTATGCCAGAAGTTTGTTTTAGAGAAAATTACACACACTTTGGCATAGACGAATAGGTAATTTTGCAAGATTTGGAATCCTTTGGTCTGGGATAGAGCACTTGGGCATTATACCCACTACCACAGAACGCTGCATTTATTTGTTTGAAGAAAGGGCATAGGCTATTACTGCAATGAACACAGTGTAAGTTACTTCAAGTATGACATATATGGACCGTACTGTGAGTGTGCACGTGGGTTGGAGAAAATGGAAGTAGGGATGTTAATCTAGACCTGTATTAGATCAGACTCTGCATTGCAACTTTGTGCAAACATATTACTTCACAAAAAGTATGGCTGGGTAATTTAGTGCATCAGTTGATTTAAAACTCATGTTTAAACTCTATAAAAAGTTGATGTAGAAAAAAGTGGGAAGTGTCTTCTAGGTCTCTTGCAAGAGAGTCAGTGGAGATGGTTGATATTTTTACACCTCCTAAGTGCGGCAATATTTGCCATTTATTGTTTTTCACCGGTTTTATGGTGAGCACCGACACCCGGTGGATACAGTACAGGTGGATGATTTCAGAAGAAAATTGAGCAAAACTGAAGTGTTGCAGCTCATATCTCTTGCTGACAATATCTCTGGGCTATGCGCTAGTCTAGGTTGGCAGCAGAATACTGGATACCCTGGACTCTGTTACCAAACCATAAATGTCTATACTTGGCAAACTGTAAGAAGTTTGGAAAGTAACAGATGCCCATAGCCCTGATTTATTGCCTTGCAGACTTTGCAGAAATGGTGACACCACCCTATAGTCCCCCCAACACTGGCGTATACTTGTAGTAAAGGACAACATATATCTGTGTTCCCCTTTTTCTACTTTGTTGTATTATGTTATGTGGATTTGTAGGAGACATTATCAACTGGGTAAAAGTATAGCCCCGTCTAGGGCTGGTGGGGTTACTCGAAGAGCCAGGTCTTCACCTTCTTGCAGAACTCAAGAAAAGGCACAGGCTCTAGAAGAATGCCCGGCCTCCTGATCTGTTTCTGTGTATGCGTGGGATGTGTGCGGGTAGGAGGCTGGCTGAGCAGATGTGTCTGGAGGGTTTGTGGAAGGAGATGCAACTGTTGTGGTAGGTAGGGCCGATGTTATGTAGTACCTTGAAAGAATGAGTAACGACTTTGGATATCAGTAGTCAGTAGAGTTCCATGAAGTGTGTTGTGAAGTGGGTACCATGTGGGTGTTTTAAGGTGAGTCTGGCTGCCATGTTCTAGATATTTGAAGTACTCTGGTGAGTTGCTTGCTGATTGCTGCATAGAGGGCGTTCTTGTTGTCTAGTTTGATGGTGACTATGGCGTATATGGCGGTCTTCTGGGTGTTGCTTGACAGTCATTTAAAGATTATGTCAGTATCAGTATGTTGTGGGCATGGAAGCAGGATTCAGTGATGATGTTGACTTATGCAATCATGTCCAGTTTGGTTCAATGATGATCCTGAGGTCCCTGGCATGGGTGTGGGTCTAAACTTGAACACCCTCTAGGTGATGTCCCATGGTAATGTGTTCTTGCTGAAAATCACAACTTCTGTCTTGTCAGTGTTTAGCTTGAAACAGTGACTTCATCCAGTAGGTGACTTTGGTAATGCAGATTGTGAACTTTTTCCCTCCGTTGTGGGTCTTGTCCGAGAGGGAAGTTTTGAGTTGTGTATTATCGGCGTAGGAGAGGATGTTGATGTTGTGGGCATGGATGACCCTAGCTAGAGGGATCATGTAAGCACTGAAGAGGGTAGGGCTGAGGTACAAGCCTTGTGGACCTCCACAGGCATGTTTGTACGTTTCCGATGAGTATGGGGTCAGGCTGACAGCTTATGTTCAACCTGTCAAGAAAGAGCAGATTTAGAGGAGAACAGGTCCTTGGATGCCAATCTCCTACAGGCGTCAGATAAGGATAGGATGGTAAACTGTTCCAAATGCTGCAGAAAAGTCCAGGAGGATGAAGGCTGCCCAGCCGCGGTCTGTGCAGGTAACAGCAGTGGGGCGGTGGGGCCGGGTAAGGGGGGATTTCGAGGGACGATGCCGAGGGAAAATTAATTATTTATTTTATTTTCCCTCAGCATCATCCCTCAAAATCCCCCTTACCTGCCCCACCGCCCCACCGCAGTTACCTGCGCAGACCACGGCTGAGGCTGCCATGCCTCCTCTGTCGAGGAGCCTCTGTATGCCGTTTGTGGCAGTAATGAGCACTGTTTCTATGCTGAGGTCCTTTCTGGTAATAAGTGGGATGCATAGGTTTTCATTGTGTTTAGTGGTTGCCTACAGGTGATAAGTGCAGAACAGGTGGCAATTTGTGAAATAAATCTAGCAGTAATAGTGGGTTGTGGCTCTTGTCTTTTGGTGAAGAAGCATTGTTCTGAGAGGGATAGCTCAGGTCTTCGGAGCAGGACCTGTGGGTAGACTGAGAGACAGCTTGTCTATGTGAATGCTGTATATATAATATATGTGTAACCTGAAGCACACCTCTGTTGCCTAAAGTAAGAACCACTACAATCAGTTTCTCCTAGTGCAAACAAATGTTACAATTGCTGGAATAGTTTCTATGGAAAGGCAGTGCAGCTTAACAGCAGCACTCCCCTTCTATAGGAATTGCATCACTGTGTCGTGCCTTTCTAACTCCTGTGCAGTCAAAATAAAGCAGGGGCTGTCAAATTCAGTATAACTCTGAGCATGATAGGTTACCAATACAAAAGCATTACACAAGGAAAACACACCTCTTTGTGCACAACACGTTTCAATGATTCAATGTGTACATCACATTTTTTTCTGTAATTACTACAGACATTTAAGAATCACCTTTACAAAAAATGTAGTCATACTCCCAGAAGGCAGTGTGAAGAAATGAGTAATAAATTACGCATTTTATCAAGCACATTTCCCATCCAAGATTTAACACTAATATATTCAAGTGGTTTTGACACTGTATGTGCTGTGGGTCTTAGAAGAGAATTGAAAGTTGGTTGTTATAATGTACACTATTTCAGTTTCTTACGAAGTGATGTAGTCACAGAACAAAGCACCAGCTTATGGCTCACTGCACTGATGAAGCTCAATCATGCGTTACATATGAGAACTGCTCAATGTGGGGTGCTAACAACAACTATGATATGTTTACGATAGTGCAGATTCATGGCTGGGCAAATAACATATTATAATATTGCCAATTGAGTGGCATTCAGTCTATTTCAAGAGGAATGAACGATGAATCAGGAATCAAGCCTGTCAATTGCCAGTCATACACCCCAACCAGGTGTGTTAACCCACTAAGCACAGTTTTTTGAGACCCGCTGATGAGTGCAGCGTATAACAAGCATATGTTGCAACATCCTGATGAGAAGACGGTAAACATACCTTTGGCAAACAATCAGACAAGAGTCCCTTTCTAGACATGCAATAATAAATATTTAATGAGCACATTATCCTGCTAGGAAGTAATTGCTCGAGATTTGGAAAAAAGGGCCACCATTTTGAAATAAATTTACGAAACTTGTTTACTGTGTTTTGTACTGAAATCTGTTCAAAATGCTTCTTCATTTCTCTCAACCCCTCCTTTAAAGTTCTGAATAAGTAGTCTATAAACGTCAAATCTACAAAATCATGTTTGTTCTAACAGTATTGGGTTTCTCCGATATGTTTAAAATAAACAGTTTGTCACTATTTTGTTGAATTGGCTTTGAGGATAAGTCCACTCCCAATTGTTTGACGTAGTAGCTCCACCTCCATTGCTTGGTGTGCCAACCCCCAAAAAGTTCCGCTCTAGTTGTGCCTCTGACTACAAACATTGTCTGCAACAACCACAAATGCATCCTATCTCCCATACCTTGTAAAACACTTATGCAGTGGGTCTTTACAAATTCAAAATGGCAGCAAATTTGCAAACATAAACTACTTTCTTTGCTATCTAATTCACTAATAGGGGGGCCACTTTTATTTTGGTGCCTGTTTAAATTTTCTGTCCCAGACAGACCCTACCTTGATGTTGTTCACATGTAAAATATTTACTGTAAATGCCCATTGCGATTGTCATCTTTTGAGCCTAAAAAGATCATTGAAACTTTCCAGCCACTGCCTCTGGAGAACACAGTCTTCAACCGGTCTTTAACCTGTCGCCTCTGCCATCTTGTATGTGGTGCTATGAGAATTGGCTTTTTGGCATGTTTCAGCTGATTAATCATTGTGACATTTTAACTTCTTAGCTGGTGGCTTTTCTGTCAGATCCCCTTTGATGCACTTGATTGTGATTGATGCAGACAAAACTATCTGTTGCGCACAGCAAGAGAATTTTACTACATTGGTTAGGATTAGAAGAAGGTGGGGAGATTTTCAGAAATGTACCAATACTGGCTGATAGCCAGACTGAATGGAATGCTTTTGATGAACTAACGTGTTACAGCAAACAAATGATGGACGGAATGCTGACAATGCAAACATTCTCCCCCAGTCAAAAGTTCTGGGTTAAATCCATCGTTCTTTTGCCCACTACGCCACCCCAGCTTGGACCCAGCCATATGCAAATCAGTCTTGACCATGTGCCCCATGGGAACAGTCCAGACCGAACTGCCAGGCCAGGTCCTCCCTGGACCGGAAACAAGCATCCTGGGACTGGTTTCAGGGTATGTCACCCTTCTTCAGCCAGGCTAGCTTGAATCCAGTGGCACAGTGAGCAAGGGACCCACGTCTGGGCATACCCATCCCACTTAGGGCGAAAAGTGTTACAGCAAACAAATGATGGACGGAATGCTGACAATGCAAACATTCTCCCCAGTCAAAAGATCTGGGTTAAATCCATCGTTCTTTGCCCACTACGCCACCCCAGCTTGGACCCAGCCATATGCAAATAAGTCTTGACCCTGTGCCCCATGGGAACAGTCCAGACCGAACTGCCAGGCCAGGTCCTCCCTGGACTGGAAACAAGCATCCTGGGACCGGTTTCAGGGTATGTCACCCTTCTTCAGCCAGGCTAGCTTGAATCCAGTGGCACAGTGAGCAAGGGACCCACGTCTGGGCATACCCATCCCACTTAGGGCGAAAAGTGTTACAGCAAACAAATGATGGACGGAATGCTGACAATGCAGACATTCTCCCCCAGTCAAAAGATCTGGGTTAAATCCATCGTTCTTTTGCCCACTACGCCACCCCAGCTTGGACCCAGCCATATGCAAATCAGTCTTGACCCTGTGCCCCATGGGAACAGTCCAGACGGAACTGCCAGGCCAGGTCCTCCCTGGACCGGAAACAAGCATCCTGGGACCGGTTTCAGGGTATGTCACCCTTCTTCAGCCAGGCTAGCTTGAATCCAGTGGCACAGTGAGCAAGGGACCCACGTCTGGGCATACCCATCCCACTTAGGGCGAAAAGTGTTACAGCAAACAAATGATGGACGGAATGCTGACAATGCAAACATTCTCCCCCAGTCAAAAGATCTGGGTTAAATCCATCGTTCTTTTGCCCACTACGCCACCCCAGCTTGGACCCAGCCATATGCAAATCAGTCTTGACCCTGTGCCCCATGGGAACAGTCCAGACCGAACTGCCAGGCCAGGTCCTCCTGGACCGGAAACAAGCATCCTGGGACCGGTTTCAGGGTATGTCACCCTTCTTCAGCCAGGCTAGCTTGAATCCAGTGGCACAGTGAGCAAGGGACCCACGCCTGGGCATACCCATCCCACTTAGGGCGAAAAGTGTTACAGCAAACAAATGATGGACGGAATGCTGACAATGCAAACATTCTCCCCAGTCAAAAGATCTGGGTTAAATCCATCGTTCTTTTGCCCACTACGCCACCCCAGCTTGGACCCAGCCATATGCAAATCAGTCTTGACCCTGTGCCCCATGGGAACAGTCCAGACCGAACTGCCAGGCCAGGTCCTCCCTGGACTGGAAACAAGCATCCTGGGACCGGTTTCAGGGTATGTCACCCTTCTTCAGCCAGGCTAGCTTGAATCCAGTGGCACAGTGAGCAAGGGACCCACGTCTGGGCATACCCATTCCACTTAGAGGCGAAAAGTGTTACAGCAAACAAATGATGGACGGAATGCTGACAATGCAAACATTCTCCCCCAGTCAAAAGATCTGGGTTAAATCCATCGTTCTTTTGCCCACTACGCCACCCCAGCTTGGACCCAGCCATATGCAAATCAGTCTTGACCTTGTGCCCCATGGGAACAGTCCAGACCGAACTGCCAGGCCAGGTCCTCCCTGGACCGGAAACAAGCATCCTGGGACCGGTTTCAGGGTATGTCACCCTTCTTCAGCCAGGCTAGCTTGAATCCAGTGGCACAGTGAGCAAGGGACCCACGTCTGGGCATACCCATCCCACTTAGGGTGAAAAGTGTTACAGCAAACAAATGATGGACGGAATGCTGACAATGCAAACATTCTCCCCAGTCAAAAGATCTGGGTTAAATCCATCGTTCTTTTGCCCACTACGCCACCCCAGATTGGACCCAGCCATATGCAAATCAGTCTTGACCCCTGTGCCCCATGGGAACAGTTCAGACCGAACTGCCAGGCCAGGTCCTCCCTGGACCGGAAACAAGCATCCTGGGACCGGTTTCAGGGTATGTCACCCTTCTTCAGCCAGGCTAGATTGAATCCAGTGGCACAGGGAGCAAGGGACCCACGTCTGGGCATACCCATCCCACTTAGGGCAAAAGTGTTACAGCAAACAAATGATGGACGGAATGCTGACAATGCAAACATTCTCCCCCAGTCAAAAGATCTGGGTTAAATCCATCGTTCTTTTGCCCACTACGCCACCCCAGCTTGGACCCAGCCATATGTAAATCAGTCTTGACCCTGTGCCCCATGGGAACAGTCCAGACCGAACTGCCAGGCCATGTCCTCCCTGGACCGGAAACAAGCATCCTGGGACCGGTTTCAGGGTATGTCACCCTTCTTCAGCCAGGCTAGCTTGAATCCAGTGGCACAGTGAGCAAGGGACCCACGTCTGGGCATACCCATGCCACTTAGGGCGAAAAGTGTTACAGCAAACAAATGATGGACGGAATGCTGACAATGCAAACATTCTCCCCCAGTCAAAAGATCTGGGTTAAATCCATCGTTCTTTTGCCCACTACGCCACCCCAGCTTGGACCCAGCCATATGCAAATTAGTCTTGACCCTGTGCCCCATGGGAGCAGTCCAGACCGAACTGCCAGGCCAGGTCCTCCCTGGCCCGGAAACAAGCATCCTGGGACCAGGTTTCAGGGTATGTCACCCTTCTTCAGCCAGGCTAGCTTAAATCCAGTGGCACAGTGAGCAAGGGACCCACGTCTGGGCATACCCATCCCACTTAGGGCGAAAAGTGTTACAGCAAACAAATGATGGACGGAATGCTGACAATGCAAACATTCTCCCCAGTCAAAAGATCTGGGTTAAATCCATTGTTCTTTTGCCCACTACGCCATCCCAGCTTGGACCCAGCCATATGCAAATCAGTCTTGACCCTGTGCCCCATGGGAACAGTCCAGACCGAACTGCAGGCCAGGGTCCTCCCTGGACCGAGAACAAGCATCCTGGGACCGGTTTCAGGGTATGTCACCCTTCTTCAGCCAGGCTAGCTTGAATCTAGTGGCACAGTGAGCAAGGGACCCACGTCTGGGACATACCCATCCCAATTAGGGGCGAAAAGTGTTACAGCAAACAAATGATGGACGGAATGCTGACAATGCAAACATTCTCCCCAGTCAAAAGATCTGGGTTAAATCCATCGTTCTTTTGCCCACTACGCCACCCCAGCTTGGACCCAGCCATATGCAAATCAGTCTTGACCCTGTGCCCCATGGGAACAGTCCAGACCGAACTGCCAGGCCAGGTCCTCCCTGGACTGGAAACAAGCATCCTGGGACCGGTTTCAGGGTATGTCACCCTTCTTCAGCCAGGCTAGCTTGAATCCAGTGGCACAGTGAGCAAGGGACCCACGTCTGGGCATACCCATTCCACTTAGGGCGAAAAGTGTTACAGCAAACAAATGATGGGCGGAATGCTGACAATGCAAACATTCTCCCCCAGTCAAAAGATCTGGGTTAAATCCATCGTTCTTTTGCCCACTACGCCACCCCAGCTTGGACCCAGCCATATGCAAATCAGTCTTGACCTTGTGCCCCATGGGAACAGTCCAGACCGAACTGCCAGGCCAGGTCCTCCCTGGACCGGAAACAAGCATCCTGGGACCGGTTTCAGGGTATGTCACCCTTCTTCAGCCAGGCTAGCTTGAATCCAGTGGCACAGTGAGCAAGGGACCCACGTCTGGGCATACCCATCCCACTTAGGGCGAAAAGTGTTACAGCAAACAAATGATGGACGGAATGCTGAGAATGCAAACATTCTCCCCCAGTCAAAAGATCTGGGTTAAATCCATCGTTCTTTTGCCCACTACGCCACCCCAGCTTGGACCCAGCCATATGTAAATCAGTCTTAACCCTGTGCCCATGGGAACAGTTCAGACCGAACTGCCAGGCCAGGTCCTCCCTGGACCGGAAACAAGCATCCTGGGACCGGTTTCAGGGTATGTCACCCTTCTTCAGCCAGGCTAGCTTGAATCCAGTGGCACAGGGAGCAAGGGACCCACGTCTGGGCATACCCATCCCACTTAGGGCAAAAAGTGTTACAGCAAACAAATGATGGACGGAATGCTGACAATGCAAACATTCTCCCCCAGTCAAAAGATCTGGGTTAAATCCATTGTTCTTTTGCCCACTACGCCACCCCAGCTTGGACCCAGCCATATGCAAATCCGTCTTGACCCTGTGCCCCATGGGAACAGTCCAGACCGAACTGCCAGGCCAGGTCCTCCCTGGACCGGAAACAAGCATCCTGGGACCGGTTTCAGGGTATGTCACCCTTCTTCAGCCAGGCTAGCTTGAATCCAGTGGCACAGTGAGCAAGGGACCCACGTCTGGGCATACCCATCCCACTTAGGGCGAAAAGTGTTACAGCAAACAAATGATGGACGGAATGCTGACAATGCAAACATTCTCCCCCAGTCAAAAGATCTGGGTTAAATCCATCGTTCTTTTGCCCACTACGCCACCCCAGCTTGGACCCAGCCATATGCAAATTAGTCTTGACCCTGTGCCCCATGGGAACAGTCCAGAACCGAACTGCCAGAGCCAGGTCCTCCCTGGACCGGAAACAAGCATCCTGGGACCGGTTTCAGGGTATGTCACCCTTCTTCAGCCAGGCTAGCTTAAATCCAGTGGCACAGTGAGCAAGGGACCCACGTCTGGGCATACCCATCCCACTTAGGGCAAAAAGTGTTACAGCAAACAAATGATGGACGGAATGCTGACAATGCAAACATTCTCCCCCAGTCAAAGATCTGGGTTAAATCCATCGTTCTTTTGCCCACTACGCCACCCCAGCTTGGACCCAGCCATATGTAAATCAGTCTTGACCCTGTGCCCCATGGGAACAGTCCAGACCGAACTGCCAGGCCATGTCCTCCCTGGACCGGAAACAAGCATCCTGGGACCGGTTTCAGGGTATGTCACCTTCTTCAGCCAGGCTAGCTTGAATCCAGTGGCACAGTGAGCAAGGGACCCACGTCTGGGCATACCCATGCCACTTAGGGCGAAAAGTGTTACAGCAAACAAATGATGGATGGAATGCTGACAATGCAAACATTCTCCCCCAGTCAAAAGATCTGGGTTAAATCCATCGTTCTTTTGCCCACTACGCCACCCCAGCTTGGACCCAGCCATATGCAAATTAGTCTTGACCCTGTGCCCCATGGGAACAGTCCAGACCGAACTGCCAGGCCAGGTCCTCCCTGGCCCGGAAACAAGCATCCTGGGACCGGTTTCAGGGTATGTCACCCTTCTTCAGCCAGGCTAGCTTAAATCCAGTGGCACAGTGAGCAAGGGACCCACGTCTGGGCATACCCATCCCACTTCGGGCGAAAAGTGTTACAGCAAACAAATGATGGACGGAATGCTGACAATGCAAACATTCTCCCCCAGTCAAAAGATCTGGGTTAAATCCATTGTTCTTTTGCCCACTACGCCATCCCAGCTTGGACCCAGCCATATGCAAATCAGTCTTGACCCTGTGCCCCATGGGAACAGTCCAGACCGAACTGCCAGGCCAGGTCCTCCCTGGACCGGAAACAAGCATCCTGGGACCGGTTTCAGGGTATGTCACCCTTCTTCAGCCAGGCTAGCTTGAATCCAGTGGCACAGTGAGCAAGGGACCCACGTCTGGGCATACCCATCCCAATTAGGGGCGAAAAGTGTTACAGCAAACAAATGATGGACGGAATGCTGACAATGCAAACATTCTCCCCCAGTCAAAGATCTGGGTTAAATCCATCGTTCTTTTGCCCACTACGCCACCCCAGCTTGGACCCAGCCATATGCAAATCCAGTCTTGACCCTGTGCCCCATGGGAACAGTCCAGACCGAACTGCCAGGCCAGGTCCTCCCTGGACTGGAAACAAGCATCCTGGGACCGGTTTCAGGGTATGTCACCCTTCTTCAGCCAGGCTAGCTTGAATCCAGTGGCACAGTGAGCAAGGGACCCACGTCTGGGCATACCCATTCCACTTAGGGCGAAAAGTGTTACAGCAAACAAATGATGGACGGAATGCTGACAATGCAAACATTCTCCCCCAGTCAAAAGATCTGGGTTAAATCCATCGTTCTTTTGCCCACTACGCCACCCCAGCTTGGACCCAGCCATATGCAAATCAGTCTTGACCTTGTGCCCCATGGGAACAGTCCAGACCGAACTGCCAGGCCAGGTCCTCCCTGGACCGGAAACAAGCATCCTGGGACCGGTTTCAGGGTATGTCACCCTTCTTCAGCCAGGCTAGCTTGAATCCAGTGGCACAGTGAGCAAGGGACCCACGTCTGGGCATACCCATCCCACTTAAGGCGAAAAGTGTTACAGCAAACAAATGATGGACGGAATGCTGAGAATGCAAACATTCTCCCCCAGTCAAAAGATCTGGGTTAAATCCATCGTTCTTTTGCCCACTACGCCACCCCAGCTTGGACCCAGCCATATGTAAATCAGTCTTGACCCTGTGCCCATGGGAACAGTTCAGACCGAACTGCCAGGCCAGGTCCTCCCTGGACCGGAAACAAGCATCCTGGGACCGGTTTCAGGGTATGTCACCCTTCTTCAGCCAGGCTAGCTTGAATCCAGTGGCACAGGGAGCAAGGGACCCACGTCTGGGCATACCCATCCCACTTAGGGCAAAAGTGTTACAGCAAACAAATGATGGACCGGAATGCTGACAATGCAAACATTCTCCCCCAGTCAAAAGATCTGGGTTAAATCCATCGTTCTTTTGCCCACTACGCCACCCCAGCTTGGACCCAGCCATATGCAAATCCGTCTTGACCCTGTGCCCCATGGGAACAGTCCAGACCGAACTGCCAGGCCAGGTCCTCCCTGGACTGGAAACAAGCATCCTGGGACCGGTTTCAGGGTATGTCACCCTTCTTCAGCCAGGCTAGCTTGAATCCAGTGGCACAGTGAGCAAGGGACCCACGCCTGGGCATACCCATCCCACTTAGGCGAAAAGTGTTAAAGCAAACAAATGATGGACAGAATGCTGACAATGCAAACATTCTCCCCCAGTCAAAAGATCTGGGTTAAATCCATCGTTCTTTTGCCCACTACGCCACCCCAGCTTGGACCCAGCCATATGCAAATTAGTCTTGACCCTGTGCCCCCATGGGAACAGTCCAGACCGAACTGCCAGGCCAGGTCCTCCCTGGACCGGGAAACAAGCACAAACATTCTCCCCCAGTCAAAAGATCTGGGTTAAATCCATCGTTCTTTTGCCCACTACGCCACCCCAGCCCGGACCCAGCCATATGCACCCAGAATTAGTCCCGAGCCCTGTGCTCCCATGGGAACAGTCCAGACCGAACTGCCAGGCCAGGTCCTCCCTGGATCGGGAAACAAGCATCCTGGGGACCGGTTTCAGGGTATGCTACCCCTTCTTCAGCCAGGCTAGCTTAAATCCAGTGGCACAGTGAGCAAGGGACCCACGTCTGGGCATACCCATCCCAACCAGGGGCGAAAAGTGACACAGCAAACAAATGATGGACGGAATGCTGACAATGCAAACATCTCTCCCCACAGATCAAAAGATCTGGGTTAAATCCATCGTTCTCTTTGCCCACTACGCCACCCCAGCTTCGGACCCAGCCATATGCAAATCAGTCTTGACCCTGTGCCCCATGGGAACAGTCCAGACCCGAACTGCCAGGCCAAGGTCCTCCCTGGACTGGAAACAAGCATCCTGGGATCTGGGTTTCTAGGGTATGTCACCCTTCTTCAGCCAGGCCTAGCTTGAATCCAGTGGCACAGTGAGCAAGGGACCCACGATCTGGGCATACCCATTCCACTTAGAGGCCTAAAAGTGTTACAGCAAACAAATGATGGACGGAGATGTCTGTACAATGCAAACATTCTCCCCCGAGTCCAAAAGATCTGGGTTAAATCCATGCGTTCTTTTGCCCACTACGCCACCCCAGCTTGGACCCAGCCATATGGCAAATCAGTCTTGACCCCAGTGCCCCATGGGAACAGTCCAGGCCGAACTGCCGGGCCAGGTCACTCCCTGGACTGGAAACAAGCATCCTGGGACCGGCTCTCCAGGGTATGTCACCCCTTCTTCAGCCAGGCTAGCTTGAATCCAGTGGCACAGTGAGCAAGGGACCCACGTCTGGGCATACCCATCCCACTTAGGGCGAAAAGTGTTACAGCAAACAAATGATGGACGGAATGCTGACAATGCAAACATTCTCCCCAGTCAAAAGATCTGGGTTAAATCCATCGTTCTTTTGCCCACTACGCCACCCCAGCTTGGACCCAGCCATATGCAAATCAGTCTTGACCCTGTGCCCCATGGGAACAGTCCAGACCGAACTGCCAGGCCAGGTCCTCCCTGGACCGGAAACAAGCATCCTGGGACCGGTTTCAGGGTATGTCACCCTTCTTCAGCCAGGCTAGCTTGAATCCAGTGGCACAGTGAGCAAGGGACCCACGTCTGGGCATACCCATCCCACTTAGGGCGAAAAGTGTTACAGCAAACAAATGATGGACGGAATGCTGACAATGCAAACATTCTCCCCCAGTCAAAAGATCTGGGTTAAATCCATCGTTCTTTTGCCCACTACGCCACCCCAGCTTGGACCCAGCCATATGCAAATCAGTCTTGACCCTGTGCCCCATGGGAACAGTCCAGACCGAACTGCCAGGCCAGGTCCTCCCTGGACCGGAAACAAGCATCCTGGGACCGGTTTCAGGGTATGTCACCCTTCTTCAGCCAGGCTAGCTTGAATCCAGTGGCACAGTGAGCAAGGGACCCACGTCTGGGCATACCCATCCCACTTAGGGCGAAAAGTGTTACAGCAAACAAATGATGGACGGAATGCTGACAATGCAAACATTCTCCCCCAGTCAAAAGATCTGGGTTAAATCCATCGTTCTTTTGCCCACTACGCCACCCCAGCTTGGACCCAGCCATATGCAAATCAGTCTTGACCCTGTGCCCCATGGGAACAGTCCAGACCGAACTGCCAGGCCAGGTCCTCCCTGGACCGGAAACAAGCATCCTGGGACCGGTTTCAGGGTATGTCACCCTTCTTCAGCCAGGCTAGCTTGAATCCAGTGGCACAGTGAGCAAGGGACCCACGTCTGGGCATACCCATCCCACTTAGGGCGAAAAGTGTTACAGCAAACAAATGATGGACGGAATGCTGACAATGCAAACATTCTCCCCCAGTCAAAAGATCTGGGTTAAATCCATCGTTCTTTTGCCCACTACGCCACCCCAGCTTGGACCCAGCCATATGCAAATTAGTCTTGACCCTGTGCCCCATGGGAACAGTCCAGACCGAACTGCCAGGCCAGGTCCTCCCTGGACCGGAAACAAGCATCCTGGGACCGGTTTCAGGGTATGTCACCCTTCTTCAGCCAGGCTAGCTTGAATCCAGTGGCACAGTGAGCAAGGGACCCACGTCTGGGCATACCCATCCCACTTAGGGCGAAAAGTGTTACAGCAAACAAATGATGGACGGAATGCTGACAATGCAAACATTCTCCCCCAGTCAAAAGATCTGGGTTAAATCCATCGTTCTTTTGCCCACTACGCCACCCCAGCTTGGACCCAGCCATATGCAAATCAGTCTTGACCCTGTGCCCCATGGGAACAGTCCAGACCGAACTGCCAGGCCAGGTCCTCCCTGGACCGGAAACAAGCATCCTGGGACCGGTTTCAGGGTATGTCACCCTTCTTCAGCCAGGCTAGCTTGAATCCAGTGGCACAGTGAGCAAGGGACCCACGTCTGGGCATACCCATCCCACTTAGGGCGAAAAGTGTTACAGCAAACAAATGATGGACGGAATGCTGACAATGCAAACATTCTCCCCCAGTCAAAAGATCTGGGTTAAATCCATCGTTCTTTTGCCCACTACGCCACCCCAGCTTGGACCCAGCCATATGCAAATCAGTCTTGACCCTGTGCCCCATGGGAACAGTCCAGACCGAACTGCCAGGCCAGGTCCTCCCTGGACCGGAAACAAGCATCCTGGGACCGGTTTCAGGGTATGTCACCCTTCTTCAGCCAGGCTAGCTTGAATCCAGTGGCACAGTGAGCAAGGGACCCACGTCTGGGCATACCCATCCCACTTAGGGCAAAAAGTGTTACAGCAAACAAATGATGGACGGAATGCTGACAATGCAAACATTCTCCCCCAGTCAAAAGATCTGGGTTAAATCCATCGTTCTTTTGCCCACTACGCCACCCCAGCTTGGACCCAGCCATATGCAAATCAGTCTTGACCCTGTGCCCCATGGGAACAGTCCAGACCGAACTGCCAGGCCAGGTCCTCCCTGGACCGGAAACAAGCATCCTGGGACCGGTTTCAGGGTATGTCACCCTTCTTCAGCCAGGCTAGCTTGAATCCAGTGGCACAGTGAGCAAGGGACCCACGTCTGGGCATACCCATCCCACTTAGGGCGAAAAGTGTTACAGCAAACAAATGATGGACGGAATGCTGACAATGCAAACATTCTCCCCCAGTCAAAAGATCTGGGTTAAATCCATCGTTCTTTTGCCCACTACGCCACCCCAGCTTGGACCCAGCCATATGCAAATCAGTCTTGACCCTGTGCCCCATGGGAACAGTCCAGACCGAACTGCCAGGCCAGGTCCTCCCTGGACCGGAAACAAGCATCCTGGGACCGGTTTCAGGGTATGTCACCCTTCTTCAGCCAGGCTAGCTTGAATCCAGTGGCACAGTGAGCAAGGGACCCACGTCTGGGCATACCCATCCCACTTAGGGCGAAAAGTGTTACAGCAAACAAATGATGGACGGAATGCTGACAATGCAAACATTCTCCCCCAGTCAAAAGATCTGGGTTAAATCCATCGTTCTTTTGCCCACTACGCCACCCCAGCTTGGACCCAGCCATATGCAAATCAGTCTTGACCCTGTGCCCCATGGGAACAGTCCAGACCGAACTGCCAGGCCAGGTCCTCCCTGGACCGGAAACAAGCATCCTGGGACCGGTTTCAGGGTATGTCACCCTTCTTCAGCCAGGCTAGCTTGAATCCAGTGGCACAGTGAGCAAGGGACCCACGTCTGGGCATACCCATCCCACTTAGGGCGAAAAGTGTTACAGCAAACAAATGATGGACGGAATGCTGACAATGCAAACATTCTCCCCCAGTCAAAAGATCTGGGTTAAATCCATCGTTCTTTTGCCCACTACGCCACCCCAGCTTGGACCCAGCCATATGCAAATCAGTCTTGACCCTGTGCCCCATGGGAACAGTCCAGACCGAACTGCCAGGCCAGGTCCTCCCTGGACCGGAAACAAGCATCCTGGGACCGGTTTCAGGGTATGTCACCCTTCTTCAGCCAGGCTAGCTTGAATCCAGTGGCACAGTGAGCAAGGGACCCACGTCTGGGCATACCCATCCCACTTAGGGCGAAAAGTGTTACAGCAAACAAATGATGGACGGAATGCTGACAATGCAAACATTCTCCCCCAGTCAAAAGATCTGGGTTAAATCCATCGTTCTTTTGCCCACTACGCCACCCCAGCTTGGACCCAGCCATATGCAAATCAGTCTTGACCCTGTGCCCCATGGGAACAGTCCAGACCGAACTGCCAGGCCAGGTCCTCCCTGGACCGGAAACAAGCATCCTGGGACCGGTTTCAGGGTATGTCACCCTTCTTCAGCCAGGCTAGCTTGAATCCAGTGGCACAGTGAGCAAGGGACCCACGTCTGGGCATACCCATCCCACTTAGGGCGAAAAGTGTTACAGCAAACAAATGATGGACGGAATGCTGACAATGCAAACATTCTCCCCCAGTCAAAAGATCTGGGTTAAATCCATCGTTCTTTTGCCCACTACGCCACCCCAGCTTGGACCCAGCCATATGCAAATCAGTCTTGACCCTGTGCCCCATGGGAACAGTCCAGACCGAACTGCCAGGCCAGGTCCTCCCTGGACCGGAAACAAGCATCCTGGGACCGGTTTCAGGGTATGTCACCCTTCTTCAGCCAGGCTAGCTTGAATCCAGTGGCACAGTGAGCAAGGGACCCACGTCTGGGCATACCCATCCCACTTAGGGCGAAAAGTGTTACAGCAAACAAATGATGGACGGAATGCTGACAATGCAAACATTCTCCCCCAGTCAAAAGATCTGGGTTAAATCCATCGTTCTTTTGCCCACTACGCCACCCCAGCTTGGACCCAGCCATATGCAAATCAGTCTTGACCCTGTGCCCCATGGGAACAGTCCAGACCGAACTGCCAGGCCAGGTCCTCCCTGGACCGGAAACAAGCATCCTGGGACCGGTTTCAGGGTATGTCACCCTTCTTCAGCCAGGCTAGCTTGAATCCAGTGGCACAGTGAGCAAGGGACCCACGTCTGGGCATACCCATCCCACTTAGGGCGAAAAGTGTTACAGCAAACAAATGATGGACGGAATGCTGACAATGCAAACATTCTCCCCCAGTCAAAAGATCTGGGTTAAATCCATCGTTCTTTTGCCCACTACGCCACCCCAGCTTGGACCCAGCCATATGCAAATCAGTCTTGACCCTGTGCCCCATGGGAACAGTCCAGACCGAACTGCCAGGCCAGGTCCTCCCTGGACCGGAAACAAGCATCCTGGGACCGGTTTCAGGGTATGTCACCCTTCTTCAGCCAGGCTAGCTTGAATCCAGTGGCACAGTGAGCAAGGGACCCACGTCTGGGCATACCCATCCCAATTAGGGCGAAAAGTGTTACAGCAAACAAATGATGGACGGAATGCTGACAATGCAAACATTCTCCCCCAGTCAAAAGATCTGGGTTAAATCCATCGTTCTTTTGCCCACTACGCCACCCCAGCTTGGACCCAGCCATATGCAAATCAGTCTTGACCCTGTGCCCCATGGGAACAGTCCAGACCGAACTGCCAGGCCAGGTCCTCCCTGGACTGGAAACAAGCATCCTGGGACCGGTTTCAGGGTATGTCACCCTTCTTCAGCCAGGCTAGCTTGAATCCAGTGGCACAGTGAGCAAGGGACCCACGTCTGGGCATACCCATCCCACTTAGGGCGAAAAGTGTTACAGCAAACAAATGATGGACGGAATGCTGACAATGCAAACATTCTCCCCCAGTCAAAAGATCTGGGTTAAATCCATCGTTCTTTTGCCCACTACGCCACCCCAGCTTGGACCCAGCCATATGCAAATCAGTCTTGACCCTGTGCCCCATGGGAACAGTCCAGACCGAACTGCCAGGCCAGGTCCTCCCTGGACCGGAAACAAGCATCCTGGGACCGGTTTCAGGGTATGTCACCCTTCTTCAGCCAGGCTAGCTTGAATCCAGTGGCACAGTGAGCAAGGGACCCACGTCTGGGCATACCCATCCCACTTAGGGCGAAAAGTGTTACAGCAAACAAATGATGGACGGAATGCTGACAATGCAAACATTCTCCCCCAGTCAAAAGATCTGGGTTAAATCCATCGTTCTTTTGCCCACTACGCCACCCCAGCTTGGACCCAGCCATATGCAAATCAGTCTTGACCCTGTGCCCCATGGGAACAGTCCAGACCGAACTGCCAGGCCAGGTCCTCCCTGGACCGGAAACAAGCATCCTGGGACCGGTTTCAGGGTATGTCACCCTTCTTCAGCCAGGCTAGCTTGAATCCAGTGGCACAGTGAGCAAGGGACCCACGTCTGGGCATACCCATCCCACTTAGGGCGAAAAGTGTTACAGCAAACAAATGATGGACGGAATGCTGACAATGCAAACATTCTCCCCCAGTCAAAAGATCTGGGTTAAATCCATCGTTCTTTTGCCCACTACGCCACCCCAGCTTGGACCCAGCCATATGCAAATCAGTCTTGACCCTGTGCCCCATGGGAACAGTCCAGACCGAACTGCCAGGCCAGGTCCTCCCTGGACCGGAAACAAGCATCCTGGGACCGGTTTCAGGGTATGTCACCCTTCTTCAGCCAGGCTAGCTTGAATCCAGTGGCACAGTGAGCAAGGGACCCACGTCTGGGCATACCCATCCCACTTAGGGCGAAAAGTGTTACAGCAAACAAATGATGGACGGAATGCTGACAATGCAAACATTCTCCCCCAGTCAAAAGATCTGGGTTAAATCCATCGTTCTTTTGCCCACTACGCCACCCCAGCTTGGACCCAGCCATATGCAAATCAGTCTTGACCCTGTGCCCCATGGGAACAGTCCAGACCGAACTGCCAGGCCAGGTCCTCCCTGGACCGGAAACAAGCATCCTGGGACCGGTTTCAGGGTATGTCACCCTTCTTCAGCCAGGCTAGCTTGAATCCAGTGGCACAGTGAGCAAGGGACCCACGTCTGGGCATACCCATCCCACTTAGGGCGAAAAGTGTTACAGCAAACAAATGATGGACGGAATGCTGACAATGCAAACATTCTCCCCCAGTCAAAAGATCTGGGTTAAATCCATCGTTCTTTTGCCCACTACGCCACCCCAGCTTGGACCCAGCCATATGCAAATCAGTCTTGACCCTGTGCCCCATGGGAACAGTCCAGACCGAACTGCCAGGCCAGGTCCTCCCTGGACCGGAAACAAGCATCCTGGGACCGGTTTCAGGGTATGTCACCCTTCTTCAGCCAGGCTAGCTTGAATCCAGTGGCACAGTGAGCAAGGGACCCACGTCTGGGCATACCCATCCCACTTAGGGCGAAAAGTGTTACAGCAAACAAATGATGGACGGAATGCTGACAATGCAAACATTCTCCCCCAGTCAAAAGATCTGGGTTAAATCCATCGTTCTTTTGCCCACTACGCCACCCCAGCTTGGACCCAGCCATATGCAAATCAGTCTTGACCCTGTGCCCCATGGGAACAGTCCAGACCGAACTGCCAGGCCAGGTCCTCCCTGGACCGGAAACAAGCATCCTGGGACCGGTTTCAGGGTATGTCACCCTTCTTCAGCCAGGCTAGCTTGAATCCAGTGGCACAGTGAGCAAGGGACCCACGTCTGGGCATACCCATCCCACTTAGGGCGAAAAGTGTTACAGCAAACAAATGATGGACGGAATGCTGACAATGCAAACATTCTCCCCCAGTCAAAAGATCTGGGTTAAATCCATCGTTCTTTTGCCCACTACGCCACCCCAGCTTGGACCCAGCCATATGCAAATCAGTCTTGACCCTGTGCCCCATGGGAACAGTCCAGACCGAACTGCCAGGCCAGGTCCTCCCTGGACCGGAAACAAGCATCCTGGGACCGGTTTCAGGGTATGTCACCCTTCTTCAGCCAGGCTAGCTTGAATCCAGTGGCACAGTGAGCAAGGGACCCACGTCTGGGCATACCCATCCCACTTAGGGCGAAAAGTGTTACAGCAAACAAATGATGGACGGAATGCTGACAATGCAAACATTCTCCCCCAGTCAAAAGATCTGGGTTAAATCCATCGTTCTTTTGCCCACTACGCCACCCCAGCTTGGACCCAGCCATATGCAAATCAGTCTTGACCCTGTGCCCCATGGGAACAGTCCAGACCGAACTGCCAGGCCAGGTCCTCCCTGGACCGGAAACAAGCATCCTGGGACCGGTTTCAGGGTATGTCACCCTTCTTCAGCCAGGCTAGCTTGAATCCAGTGGCACAGTGAGCAAGGGACCCACGTCTGGGCATACCCATCCCACTTAGGGCGAAAAGTGTTACAGCAAACAAATGATGGACGGAATGCTGACAATGCAAACATTCTCCCCCAGTCAAAAGATCTGGGTTAAATCCATCGTTCTTTTGCCCACTACGCCACCCCAGCTTGGACCCAGCCATATGCAAATCAGTCTTGACCCTGTGCCCCATGGGAACAGTCCAGACCGAACTGCCAGGCCAGGTCCTCCCTGGACCGGAAACAAGCATCCTGGGACCGGTTTCAGGGTATGTCACCCTTCTTCAGCCAGGCTAGCTTGAATCCAGTGGCACAGTGAGCAAGGGACCCACGTCTGGGCATACCCATCCCACTTAGGGCGAAAAGTGTTACAGCAAACAAATGATGGACGGAATGCTGACAATGCAAACATTCTCCCCCAGTCAAAAGATCTGGGTTAAATCCATCGTTCTTTTGCCCACTACGCCACCCCAGCTTGGACCCAGCCATATGCAAATCAGTCTTGACCCTGTGCCCCATGGGAACAGTCCAGACCGAACTGCCAGGCCAGGTCCTCCCTGGACCGGAAACAAGCATCCTGGGACCGGTTTCAGGGTATGTCACCCTTCTTCAGCCAGGCTAGCTTGAATCCAGTGGCACAGTGAGCAAGGGACCCACGTCTGGGCATACCCATCCCACTTAGGGCGAAAAGTGTTACAGCAAACAAATGATGGACGGAATGCTGACAATGCAAACATTCTCCCCCAGTCAAAAGATCTGGGTTAAATCCATCGTTCTTTTGCCCACTACGCCACCCCAGCTTGGACCCAGCCATATGCAAATCAGTCTTGACCCTGTGCCCCATGGGAACAGTCCAGACCGAACTGCCAGGCCAGGTCCTCCCTGGACCGGAAACAAGCATCCTGGGACCGGTTTCAGGGTATGTCACCCTTCTTCAGCCAGGCTAGCTTGAATCCAGTGGCACAGTGAGCAAGGGACCCACGTCTGGGCATACCCATCCCACTTAGGGCGAAAAGTGTTACAGCAAACAAATGATGGACGGAATGCTGACAATGCAAACATTCTCCCCCAGTCAAAAGATCTGGGTTAAATCCATCGTTCTTTTGCCCACTACGCCACCCCAGCTTGGACCCAGCCATATGCAAATTAGTCTTGACCCTGTGCCCCATGGGAACAGTCCAGACCGAACTGCCAGGCCAGGTCCTCCCTGGACCGGAAACAAGCATCCTGGGACCGGTTTCAGGGTATGTCACCCTTCTTCAGCCAGGCTAGCTTGAATCCAGTGGCACAGTGAGCAAGGGACCCACGTCTGGGCATACCCATCCCACTTAGGGCGAAAAGTGTTACAGCAAACAAATGATGGACGGAATGCTGACAATGCAAACATTCTCCCCCAGTCAAAAGATCTGGGTTAAATCCATCGTTCTTTTGCCCACTACGCCACCCCAGCTTGGACCCAGCCATATGCAAATCAGTCTTGACCCTGTGCCCCATGGGAACAGTCCAGACCGAACTGCCAGGCCAGGTCCTCCCTGGACCGGAAACAAGCATCCTGGGACCGGTTTCAGGGTATGTCACCCTTCTTCAGCCAGGCTAGCTTGAATCCAGTGGCACAGTGAGCAAGGGACCCACGTCTGGGCATACCCATCCCACTTAGGGCGAAAAGTGTTACAGCAAACAAATGATGGACGGAATGCTGACAATGCAAACATTCTCCCCCAGTCAAAAGATCTGGGTTAAATCCATCGTTCTTTTGCCCACTACGCCACCCCAGCTTGGACCCAGCCATATGCAAATCAGTCTTGACCCTGTGCCCCATGGGAACAGTCCAGACCGAACTGCCAGGCCAGGTCCTCCCTGGACCGGAAACAAGCATCCTGGGACCGGTTTCAGGGTATGTCACCCTTCTTCAGCCAGGCTAGCTTGAATCCAGTGGCACAGTGAGCAAGGGACCCACGTCTGGGCATACCCATCCCACTTAGGGCGAAAAGTGTTACAGCAAACAAATGATGGACGGAATGCTGACAATGCAAACATTCTCCCCCAGTCAAAAGATCTGGGTTAAATCCATCGTTCTTTTGCCCACTACGCCACCCCAGCTTGGACCCAGCCATATGCAAATCAGTCTTGACCCTGTGCCCCATGGGAACAGTTCAGACCGAACTGCCAGGCCAGGTCCTCCCTGGACCGGAAACAAGCATCCTGGGACCGGTTTCAGGGTATGTCACCCTTCTTCAGCCAGGCTAGCTTGAATCCAGTGGCACAGGGAGCAAGGGACCCACGTCTGGGCATACCCATCCCACTTAGGGCAAAAAGTGTTACAGCAAACAAATGATGGACGGAATGCTGACAATGCAAACATTCTCCCCCAGTCAAAAGATCTGGGTTAAATCCATCGTTCTTTTGCCCACTACGCCACCCCAGCTTGGACCCAGCCATATGCAAATCAGTCTTGACCCTGTGCCCCATGGGAACAGTCCAGACCGAACTGCCAGGCCAGGTCCTCCCTGGACCGGAAACAAGCATCCTGGGACCGGTTTCAGGGTATGTCACCCTTCTTCAGCCAGGCTAGCTTGAATCCAGTGGCACAGTGAGCAAGGGACCCACGTCTGGGCATACCCATCCCACTTAGGGCGAAAAGTGTTACAGCAAACAAATGATGGACGGAATGCTGACAATGCAAACATTCTCCCCCAGTCAAAAGATCTGGGTTAAATCCATCGTTCTTTTGCCCACTACGCCACCCCAGCTTGGACCCAGCCATATGCAAATCAGTCTTGACCCTGTGCCCCATGGGAACAGTCCAGACCGAACTGCCAGGCCAGGTCCTCCCTGGACCGGAAACAAGCATCCTGGGACCGGTTTCAGGGTATGTCACCCTTCTTCAGCCAGGCTAGCTTAAATCCAGTGGCACAGTGAGCAAGGGACCCACGTCTGGGCATACCCATCCCACTTAGGGCGAAAAGTGTTACAGCAAACAAATGATGGACGGAATGCTGACAATGCAAACATTCTCCCCCAGTCAAAAGATCTGGGTTAAATCCATCGTTCTTTTGCCCACTACGCCACCCCAGCTTGGACCCAGCCATATGCAAATCAGTCTTGACCCTGTGCCCCATGGGAACAGTCCAGACCGAACTGCCAGGCCAGGTCCTCCCTGGACCGGAAACAAGCATCCTGGGACCGGTTTCAGGGTATGTCACCCTTCTTCAGCCAGGCTAGCTTGAATCCAGTGGCACAGTGAGCAAGGGACCCACGTCTGGGCATACCCATCCCACTTAGGGCGAAAAGTGTTACAGCAAACAAATGATGGACGGAATGCTGACAATGCAAACATTCTCCCCCAGTCAAAAGATCTGGGTTAAATCCATCGTTCTTTTGCCCACTACGCCACCCCAGCTTGGACCCAGCCATATGCAAATCAGTCTTGACCCTGTGCCCCATGGGAACAGTCCAGACCGAACTGCCAGGCCAGGTCCTCCCTGGACCGGAAACAAGCATCCTGGGACCGGTTTCAGGGTATGTCACCCTTCTTCAGCCAGGCTAGCTTGAATCCAGTGGCACAGTGAGCAAGGGACCCACGTCTGGGCATACCCATCCCACTTAGGGCAAAAAGTGTTACAGCAAACAAATGATGGACGGAATGCTGACAATGCAAACATTCTCCCCCAGTCAAAAGATCTGGGTTAAATCCATCGTTCTTTTGCCCACTACGCCACCCCAGCTTGGACCCAGCCATATGCAAATCAGTCTTGACCCTGTGCCCCATGGGAACAGTCCAGACCGAACTGCCAGGCCAGGTCCTCCCTGGACCGGAAACAAGCATCCTGGGACCGGTTTCAGGGTATGTCACCCTTCTTCAGCCAGGCTAGCTTGAATCCAGTGGCACAGTGAGCAAGGGACCCACGTCTGGGCATACCCATCCCACTTAGGGCGAAAAGTGTTACAGCAAACAAATGATGGACGGAATGCTGACAATGCAAACATTCTCCCCCAGTCAAAAGATCTGGGTTAAATCCATCGTTCTTTTGCCCACTACGCCACCCCAGCTTGGACCCAGCCATATGCAAATCAGTCTTGACCCTGTGCCCCATGGGAACAGTCCAGACCGAACTGCCAGGCCAGGTCCTCCCTGGACCGGAAACAAGCATCCTGGGACCGGTTTCAGGGTATGTCACCCTTCTTCAGCCAGGCTAGCTTGAATCCAGTGGCACAGTGAGCAAGGGACCCACGTCTGGGCATACCCATCCCACTTAGGGCGAAAAGTGTTACAGCAAACAAATGATGGACGGAATGCTGACAATGCAAACATTCTCCCCCAGTCAAAAGATCTGGGTTAAATCCATCGTTCTTTTGCCCACTACGCCACCCCAGCTTGGACCCAGCCATATGCAAATCAGTCTTGACCCTGTGCCCCATGGGAACAGTCCAGACCGAACTGCCAGGCCAGGTCCTCCCTGGACCGGAAACAAGCATCCTGGGACCGGTTTCAGGGTATGTCACCCTTCTTCAGCCAGGCTAGCTTGAATCCAGTGGCACAGTGAGCAAGGGACCCACGTCTGGGCATACCCATCCCACTTAGGGCGAAAAGTGTTACAGCAAACAAATGATGGACGGAATGCTGACAATGCAAACATTCTCCCCCAGTCAAAAGATCTGGGTTAAATCCATCGTTCTTTTGCCCACTACGCCACCCCAGCTTGGACCCAGCCATATGCAAATCAGTCTTGACCCTGTGCCCCATGGGAACAGTCCAGACCGAACTGCCAGGCCAGGTCCTCCCTGGACCGGAAACAAGCATCCTGGGACCGGTTTCAGGGTATGTCACCCTTCTTCAGCCAGGCTAGCTTGAATCCAGTGGCACAGTGAGCAAGGGACCCACGTCTGGGCATACCCATCCCACTTAGGGCGAAAAGTGTTACAGCAAACAAATGATGGACGGAATGCTGACAATGCAAACATTCTCCCCCAGTCAAAAGATCTGGGTTAAATCCATCGTTCTTTTGCCCACTACGCCACCCCAGCTTGGACCCAGCCATATGCAAATCAGTCTTGACCCTGTGCCCCATGGGAACAGTCCAGACCGAACTGCCAGGCCAGGTCCTCCCTGGACCGGAAACAAGCATCCTGGGACCGGTTTCAGGGTATGTCACCCTTCTTCAGCCAGGCTAGCTTGAATCCAGTGGCACAGTGAGCAAGGGACCCACGTCTGGGCATACCCATCCCACTTAGGGCGAAAAGTGTTACAGCAAACAAATGATGGACGGAATGCTGACAATGCAAACATTCTCCCCCAGTCAAAAGATCTGGGTTAAATCCATCGTTCTTTTGCCCACTACGCCACCCCAGCTTGGACCCAGCCATATGCAAATCAGTCTTGACCCTGTGCCCCATGGGAACAGTCCAGACCGAACTGCCAGGCCAGGTCCTCCCTGGACCGGAAACAAGCATCCTGGGACCGGTTTCAGGGTATGTCACCCTTCTTCAGCCAGGCTAGCTTGAATCCAGTGGCACAGTGAGCAAGGGACCCACGTCTGGGCATACCCATCCCACTTAGGGCGAAAAGTGTTACAGCAAACAAATGATGGACGGAATGCTGACAATGCAAACATTCTCCCCCAGTCAAAAGATCTGGGTTAAATCCATCGTTCTTTTGCCCACTACGCCACCCCAGCTTGGACCCAGCCATATGCAAATCAGTCTTGACCCTGTGCCCCATGGGAACAGTCCAGACCGAACTGCCAGGCCAGGTCCTCCCTGGACCGGAAACAAGCATCCTGGGACCGGTTTCAGGGTATGTCACCCTTCTTCAGCCAGGCTAGCTTGAATCCAGTGGCACAGTGAGCAAGGGACCCACGTCTGGGCATACCCATCCCACTTAGGGCAAAAAGTGTTACAGCAAACAAATGATGGACGGAATGCTGACAATGCAAACATTCTCCCCCAGTCAAAAGATCTGGGTTAAATCCATCGTTCTTTTGCCCACTACGCCACCCCAGCTTGGACCCAGCCATATGCAAATCAGTCTTGACCCTGTGCCCCATGGGAACAGTCCAGACCGAACTGCCAGGCCAGGTCCTCCCTGGACCGGAAACAAGCATCCTGGGACCGGTTTCAGGGTATGTCACCCTTCTTCAGCCAGGCTAGCTTGAATCCAGTGGCACAGTGAGCAAGGGACCCACGTCTGGGCATACCCATCCCACTTAGGGCGAAAAGTGTTACAGCAAACAAATGATGGACGGAATGCTGACAATGCAAACATTCTCCCCCAGTCAAAAGATCTGGGTTAAATCCATCGTTCTTTTGCCCACTACGCCACCCCAGCTTGGACCCAGCCATATGCAAATCAGTCTTGACCCTGTGCCCCATGGGAACAGTCCAGACCGAACTGCCAGGCCAGGTCCTCCCTGGACCGGAAACAAGCATCCTGGGACCGGTTTCAGGGTATGTCACCCTTCTTCAGCCAGGCTAGCTTGAATCCAGTGGCACAGTGAGCAAGGGACCCACGTCTGGGCATACCCATCCCACTTAGGGCGAAAAGTGTTACAGCAAACAAATGATGGACGGAATGCTGACAATGCAAACATTCTCCCCCAGTCAAAAGATCTGGGTTAAATCCATCGTTCTTTTGCCCACTACGCCACCCCAGCTTGGACCCAGCCATATGCAAATCAGTCTTGACCCTGTGCCCCATGGGAACAGTCCAGACCGAACTGCCAGGCCAGGTCCTCCCTGGACCGGAAACAAGCATCCTGGGACCGGTTTCAGGGTATGTCACCCTTCTTCAGCCAGGCTAGCTTGAATCCAGTGGCACAGTGAGCAAGGGACCCACGTCTGGGCATACCCATCCCACTTAGGGCGAAAAGTGTTACAGCAAACAAATGATGGACGGAATGCTGACAATGCAAACATTCTCCCCCAGTCAAAAGATCTGGGTTAAATCCATCGTTCTTTTGCCCACTACGCCACCCCAGCTTGGACCCAGCCATATGCAAATCAGTCTTGACCCTGTGCCCCATGGGAACAGTCCAGACCGAACTGCCAGGCCAGGTCCTCCCTGGACCGGAAACAAGCATCCTGGGACCGGTTTCAGGGTATGTCACCCTTCTTCAGCCAGGCTAGCTTGAATCCAGTGGCACAGTGAGCAAGGGACCCACGTCTGGGCATACCCATCCCACTTAGGGCGAAAAGTGTTACAGCAAACAAATGATGGACGGAATGCTGACAATGCAAACATTCTCCCCCAGTCAAAAGATCTGGGTTAAATCCATCGTTCTTTTGCCCACTACGCCACCCCAGCTTGGACCCAGCCATATGCAAATCAGTCTTGACCCTGTGCCCCATGGGAACAGTCCAGACCGAACTGCCAGGCCAGGTCCTCCCTGGACCGGAAACAAGCATCCTGGGACCGGTTTCAGGGTATGTCACCCTTCTTCAGCCAGGCTAGCTTGAATCCAGTGGCACAGTGAGCAAGGGACCCACGTCTGGGCATACCCATCCCACTTAGGGCGAAAAGTGTTACAGCAAACAAATGATGGACGGAATGCTGACAATGCAAACATTCTCCCCCAGTCAAAAGATCTGGGTTAAATCCATCGTTCTTTTGCCCACTACGCCACCCCAGCTTGGACCCAGCCATATGCAAATCAGTCTTGACCCTGTGCCCCATGGGAACAGTCCAGACCGAACTGCCAGGCCAGGTCCTCCCTGGACCGGAAACAAGCATCCTGGGACCGGTTTCAGGGTATGTCACCCTTCTTCAGCCAGGCTAGCTTGAATCCAGTGGCACAGTGAGCAAGGGACCCACGTCTGGGCATACCCATCCCACTTAGGGCGAAAAGTGTTACAGCAAACAAATGATGGACGGAATGCTGACAATGCAAACATTCTCCCCCAGTCAAAAGATCTGGGTTAAATCCATCGTTCTTTTGCCCACTACGCCACCCCAGCTTGGACCCAGCCATATGCAAATCAGTCTTGACCCTGTGCCCCATGGGAACAGTCCAGACCGAACTGCCAGGCCAGGTCCTCCCTGGACCGGAAACAAGCATCCTGGGACCGGTTTCAGGGTATGTCACCCTTCTTCAGCCAGGCTAGCTTGAATCCAGTGGCACAGTGAGCAAGGGACCCACGTCTGGGCATACCCATCCCACTTAGGGCGAAAAGTGTTACAGCAAACAAATGATGGACGGAATGCTGACAATGCAAACATTCTCCCCCAGTCAAAAGATCTGGGTTAAATCCATCGTTCTTTTGCCCACTACGCCACCCCAGCTTGGACCCAGCCATATGCAAATCAGTCTTGACCCTGTGCCCCATGGGAACAGTCCAGACCGAACTGCCAGGCCAGGTCCTCCCTGGACCGGAAACAAGCATCCTGGGACCGGTTTCAGGGTATGTCACCCTTCTTCAGCCAGGCTAGCTTGAATCCAGTGGCACAGTGAGCAAGGGACCCACGTCTGGGCATACCCATCCCACTTAGGGCGAAAAGTGTTACAGCAAACAAATGATGGACGGAATGCTGACAATGCAAACATTCTCCCCCAGTCAAAAGATCTGGGTTAAATCCATCGTTCTTTTGCCCACTACGCCACCCCAGCTTGGACCCAGCCATATGCAAATCAGTCTTGACCCTGTGCCCCATGGGAACAGTCCAGACCGAACTGCCAGGCCAGGTCCTCCCTGGACCGGAAACAAGCATCCTGGGACCGGTTTCAGGGTATGTCACCCTTCTTCAGCCAGGCTAGCTTGAATCCAGTGGCACAGTGAGCAAGGGACCCACGTCTGGGCATACCCATCCCACTTAGGGCGAAAAGTGTTACAGCAAACAAATGATGGACGGAATGCTGACAATGCAAACATTCTCCCCCAGTCAAAAGATCTGGGTTAAATCCATCGTTCTTTTGCCCACTACGCCACCCCAGCTTGGACCCAGCCATATGCAAATCAGTCTTGACCCTGTGCCCCATGGGAACAGTCCAGACCGAACTGCCAGGCCAGGTCCTCCCTGGACCGGAAACAAGCATCCTGGGACCGGTTTCAGGGTATGTCACCCTTCTTCAGCCAGGCTAGCTTGAATCCAGTGGCACAGTGAGCAAGGGACCCACGTCTGGGCATACCCATCCCACTTAGGGCGAAAAGTGTTACAGCAAACAAATGATGGACGGAATGCTGACAATGCAAACATTCTCCCCCAGTCAAAAGATCTGGGTTAAATCCATCGTTCTTTTGCCCACTACGCCACCCCAGCTTGGACCCAGCCATATGCAAATCAGTCTTGACCCTGTGCCCCATGGGAACAGTCCAGACCGAACTGCCAGGCCAGGTCCTCCCTGGACCGGAAACAAGCATCCTGGGACCGGTTTCAGGGTATGTCACCCTTCTTCAGCCAGGCTAGCTTGAATCCAGTGGCACAGTGAGCAAGGGACCCACGTCTGGGCATACCCATCCCACTTAGGGCGAAAAGTGTTACAGCAAACAAATGATGGACGGAATGCTGACAATGCAAACATTCTCCCCCAGTCAAAAGATCTGGGTTAAATCCATCGTTCTTTTGCCCACTACGCCACCCCAGCTTGGACCCAGCCATATGCAAATCAGTCTTGACCCTGTGCCCCATGGGAACAGTCCAGACCGAACTGCCAGGCCAGGTCCTCCCTGGACCGGAAACAAGCATCCTGGGACCGGTTTCAGGGTATGTCACCCTTCTTCAGCCAGGCTAGCTTGAATCCAGTGGCACAGTGAGCAAGGGACCCACGTCTGGGCATACCCATCCCACTTAGGGCGAAAAGTGTTACAGCAAACAAATGATGGACGGAATGCTGACAATGCAAACATTCTCCCCCAGTCAAAAGATCTGGGTTAAATCCATCGTTCTTTTGCCCACTACGCCACCCCAGCTTGGACCCAGCCATATGCAAATCAGTCTTGACCCTGTGCCCCATGGGAACAGTCCAGACCGAACTGCCAGGCCAGGTCCTCCCTGGACCGGAAACAAGCATCCTGGGACCGGTTTCAGGGTATGTCACCCTTCTTCAGCCAGGCTAGCTTGAATCCAGTGGCACAGTGAGCAAGGGACCCACGTCTGGGCATACCCATCCCACTTAGGGCGAAAAGTGTTACAGCAAACAAATGATGGACGGAATGCTGACAATGCAAACATTCTCCCCCAGTCAAAAGATCTGGGTTAAATCCATCGTTCTTTTGCCCACTACGCCACCCCAGCTTGGACCCAGCCATATGCAAATCAGTCTTGACCCTGTGCCCCATGGGAACAGTCCAGACCGAACTGCCAGGCCAGGTCCTCCCTGGACCGGAAACAAGCATCCTGGGACCGGTTTCAGGGTATGTCACCCTTCTTCAGCCAGGCTAGCTTGAATCCAGTGGCACAGTGAGCAAGGGACCCACGTCTGGGCATACCCATCCCACTTAGGGCGAAAAGTGTTACAGCAAACAAATGATGGACGGAATGCTGACAATGCAAACATTCTCCCCCAGTCAAAAGATCTGGGTTAAATCCATCGTTCTTTTGCCCACTACGCCACCCCAGCTTGGACCCAGCCATATGCAAATCAGTCTTGACCCTGTGCCCCATGGGAACAGTCCAGACCGAACTGCCAGGCCAGGTCCTCCCTGGACCGGAAACAAGCATCCTGGGACCGGTTTCAGGGTATGTCACCCTTCTTCAGCCAGGCTAGCTTGAATCCAGTGGCACAGTGAGCAAGGGACCCACGTCTGGGCATACCCATCCCACTTAGGGCGAAAAGTGTTACAGCAAACAAATGATGGACGGAATGCTGACAATGCAAACATTCTCCCCCAGTCAAAAGATCTGGGTTAAATCCATCGTTCTTTTGCCCACTACGCCACCCCAGCTTGGACCCAGCCATATGCAAATCAGTCTTGACCCTGTGCCCCATGGGAACAGTCCAGACCGAACTGCCAGGCCAGGTCCTCCCTGGACCGGAAACAAGCATCCTGGGACCGGTTTCAGGGTATGTCACCCTTCTTCAGCCAGGCTAGCTTGAATCCAGTGGCACAGTGAGCAAGGGACCCACGTCTGGGCATACCCATCCCACTTAGGGCGAAAAGTGTTACAGCAAACAAATGATGGACGGAATGCTGACAATGCAAACATTCTCCCCCAGTCAAAAGATCTGGGTTAAATCCATCGTTCTTTTGCCCACTACGCCACCCCAGCTTGGACCCAGCCATATGCAAATCAGTCTTGACCCTGTGCCCCATGGGAACAGTCCAGACCGAACTGCCAGGCCAGGTCCTCCCTGGACCGGAAACAAGCATCCTGGGACCGGTTTCAGGGTATGTCACCCTTCTTCAGCCAGGCTAGCTTGAATCCAGTGGCACAGTGAGCAAGGGACCCACGTCTGGGCATACCCATCCCACTTAGGGCGAAAAGTGTTACAGCAAACAAATGATGGACGGAATGCTGACAATGCAAACATTCTCCCCCAGTCAAAAGATCTGGGTTAAATCCATCGTTCTTTTGCCCACTACGCCACCCCAGCTTGGACCCAGCCATATGCAAATCAGTCTTGACCCTGTGCCCCATGGGAACAGTCCAGACCGAACTGCCAGGCCAGGTCCTCCCTGGACCGGAAACAAGCATCCTGGGACCGGTTTCAGGGTATGTCACCCTTCTTCAGCCAGGCTAGCTTGAATCCAGTGGCACAGTGAGCAAGGGACCCACGTCTGGGCATACCCATCCCACTTAGGGCGAAAAGTGTTACAGCAAACAAATGATGGACGGAATGCTGACAATGCAAACATTCTCCCCCAGTCAAAAGATCTGGGTTAAATCCATCGTTCTTTTGCCCACTACGCCACCCCAGCTTGGACCCAGCCATATGCAAATCAGTCTTGACCCTGTGCCCCATGGGAACAGTCCAGACCGAACTGCCAGGCCAGGTCCTCCCTGGACCGGAAACAAGCATCCTGGGACCGGTTTCAGGGTATGTCACCCTTCTTCAGCCAGGCTAGCTTGAATCCAGTGGCACAGTGAGCAAGGGACCCACGTCTGGGCATACCCATCCCACTTAGGGCGAAAAGTGTTACAGCAAACAAATGATGGACGGAATGCTGACAATGCAAACATTCTCCCCCAGTCAAAAGATCTGGGTTAAATCCATCGTTCTTTTGCCCACTACGCCACCCCAGCTTGGACCCAGCCATATGCAAATCAGTCTTGACCCTGTGCCCCATGGGAACAGTCCAGACCGAACTGCCAGGCCAGGTCCTCCCTGGACCGGAAACAAGCATCCTGGGACCGGTTTCAGGGTATGTCACCCTTCTTCAGCCAGGCTAGCTTGAATCCAGTGGCACAGTGAGCAAGGGACCCACGTCTGGGCATACCCATCCCACTTAGGGCGAAAAGTGTTACAGCAAACAAATGATGGACGGAATGCTGACAATGCAAACATTCTCCCCCAGTCAAAAGATCTGGGTTAAATCCATCGTTCTTTTGCCCACTACGCCACCCCAGCTTGGACCCAGCCATATGCAAATCAGTCTTGACCCTGTGCCCCATGGGAACAGTCCAGACCGAACTGCCAGGCCAGGTCCTCCCTGGACCGGAAACAAGCATCCTGGGACCGGTTTCAGGGTATGTCACCCTTCTTCAGCCAGGCTAGCTTGAATCCAGTGGCACAGTGAGCAAGGGACCCACGTCTGGGCATACCCATCCCACTTAGGGCGAAAAGTGTTACAGCAAACAAATGATGGACGGAATGCTGACAATGCAAACATTCTCCCCCAGTCAAAAGATCTGGGTTAAATCCATCGTTCTTTTGCCCACTACGCCACCCCAGCTTGGACCCAGCCATATGCAAATCAGTCTTGACCCTGTGCCCCATGGGAACAGTCCAGACCGAACTGCCAGGCCAGGTCCTCCCTGGACCGGAAACAAGCATCCTGGGACCGGTTTCAGGGTATGTCACCCTTCTTCAGCCAGGCTAGCTTGAATCCAGTGGCACAGTGAGCAAGGGACCCACGTCTGGGCATACCCATCCCACTTAGGGCGAAAAGTGTTACAGCAAACAAATGATGGACGGAATGCTGACAATGCAAACATTCTCCCCCAGTCAAAAGATCTGGGTTAAATCCATCGTTCTTTTGCCCACTACGCCACCCCAGCTTGGACCCAGCCATATGCAAATCAGTCTTGACCCTGTGCCCCATGGGAACAGTCCAGACCGAACTGCCAGGCCAGGTCCTCCCTGGACCGGAAACAAGCATCCTGGGACCGGTTTCAGGGTATGTCACCCTTCTTCAGCCAGGCTAGCTTGAATCCAGTGGCACAGTGAGCAAGGGACCCACGTCTGGGCATACCCATCCCACTTAGGGCGAAAAGTGTTACAGCAAACAAATGATGGACGGAATGCTGACAATGCAAACATTCTCCCCCAGTCAAAAGATCTGGGTTAAATCCATCGTTCTTTTGCCCACTACGCCACCCCAGCTTGGACCCAGCCATATGCAAATCAGTCTTGACCCTGTGCCCCATGGGAACAGTCCAGACCGAACTGCCAGGCCAGGTCCTCCCTGGACCGGAAACAAGCATCCTGGGACCGGTTTCAGGGTATGTCACCCTTCTTCAGCCAGGCTAGCTTGAATCCAGTGGCACAGTGAGCAAGGGACCCACGTCTGGGCATACCCATCCCACTTAGGGCGAAAAGTGTTACAGCAAACAAATGATGGACGGAATGCTGACAATGCAAACATTCTCCCCCAGTCAAAAGATCTGGGTTAAATCCATCGTTCTTTTGCCCACTACGCCACCCCAGCTTGGACCCAGCCATATGCAAATCAGTCTTGACCCTGTGCCCCATGGGAACAGTCCAGACCGAACTGCCAGGCCAGGTCCTCCCTGGACCGGAAACAAGCATCCTGGGACCGGTTTCAGGGTATGTCACCCTTCTTCAGCCAGGCTAGCTTGAATCCAGTGGCACAGTGAGCAAGGGACCCACGTCTGGGCATACCCATCCCACTTAGGGCGAAAAGTGTTACAGCAAACAAATGATGGACGGAATGCTGACAATGCAAACATTCTCCCCCAGTCAAAAGATCTGGGTTAAATCCATCGTTCTTTTGCCCACTACGCCACCCCAGCTTGGACCCAGCCATATGCAAATCAGTCTTGACCCTGTGCCCCATGGGAACAGTCCAGACCGAACTGCCAGGCCAGGTCCTCCCTGGACCGGAAACAAGCATCCTGGGACCGGTTTCAGGGTATGTCACCCTTCTTCAGCCAGGCTAGCTTGAATCCAGTGGCACAGTGAGCAAGGGACCCACGTCTGGGCATACCCATCCCACTTAGGGCGAAAAGTGTTACAGCAAACAAATGATGGACGGAATGCTGACAATGCAAACATTCTCCCCCAGTCAAAAGATCTGGGTTAAATCCATCGTTCTTTTGCCCACTACGCCACCCCAGCTTGGACCCAGCCATATGCAAATCAGTCTTGACCCTGTGCCCCATGGGAACAGTCCAGACCGAACTGCCAGGCCAGGTCCTCCCTGGACCGGAAACAAGCATCCTGGGACCGGTTTCAGGGTATGTCACCCTTCTTCAGCCAGGCTAGCTTGAATCCAGTGGCACAGTGAGCAAGGGACCCACGTCTGGGCATACCCATCCCACTTAGGGCGAAAAGTGTTACAGCAAACAAATGATGGACGGAATGCTGACAATGCAAACATTCTCCCCCAGTCAAAAGATCTGGGTTAAATCCATCGTTCTTTTGCCCACTACGCCACCCCAGCTTGGACCCAGCCATATGCAAATCAGTCTTGACCCTGTGCCCCATGGGAACAGTCCAGACCGAACTGCCAGGCCAGGTCCTCCCTGGACCGGAAACAAGCATCCTGGGACCGGTTTCAGGGTATGTCACCCTTCTTCAGCCAGGCTAGCTTGAATCCAGTGGCACAGTGAGCAAGGGACCCACGTCTGGGCATACCCATCCCACTTAGGGCGAAAAGTGTTACAGCAAACAAATGATGGACGGAATGCTGACAATGCAAACATTCTCCCCCAGTCAAAAGATCTGGGTTAAATCCATCGTTCTTTTGCCCACTACGCCACCCCAGCTTGGACCCAGCCATATGCAAATCAGTCTTGACCCTGTGCCCCATGGGAACAGTCCAGACCGAACTGCCAGGCCAGGTCCTCCCTGGACCGGAAACAAGCATCCTGGGACCGGTTTCAGGGTATGTCACCCTTCTTCAGCCAGGCTAGCTTGAATCCAGTGGCACAGTGAGCAAGGGACCCACGTCTGGGCATACCCATCCCACTTAGGGCGAAAAGTGTTACAGCAAACAAATGATGGACGGAATGCTGACAATGCAAACATTCTCCCCCAGTCAAAAGATCTGGGTTAAATCCATCGTTCTTTTGCCCACTACGCCACCCCAGCTTGGACCCAGCCATATGCAAATCAGTCTTGACCCTGTGCCCCATGGGAACAGTCCAGACCGAACTGCCAGGCCAGGTCCTCCCTGGACCGGAAACAAGCATCCTGGGACCGGTTTCAGGGTATGTCACCCTTCTTCAGCCAGGCTAGCTTGAATCCAGTGGCACAGTGAGCAAGGGACCCACGTCTGGGCATACCCATCCCACTTAGGGCGAAAAGTGTTACAGCAAACAAATGATGGACGGAATGCTGACAATGCAAACATTCTCCCCCAGTCAAAAGATCTGGGTTAAATCCATCGTTCTTTTGCCCACTACGCCACCCCAGCTTGGACCCAGCCATATGCAAATCAGTCTTGACCCTGTGCCCCATGGGAACAGTCCAGACCGAACTGCCAGGCCAGGTCCTCCCTGGACCGGAAACAAGCATCCTGGGACCGGTTTCAGGGTATGTCACCCTTCTTCAGCCAGGCTAGCTTGAATCCAGTGGCACAGTGAGCAAGGGACCCACGTCTGGGCATACCCATCCCACTTAGGGCGAAAAGTGTTACAGCAAACAAATGATGGACGGAATGCTGAACAAATGCAAACATTCTCCCCCAGTCAAAAGATCTGGGTTAAATCCATCGTTCTTTTGCCCACTACGCCACCCCAGTTTAGACCTGGCCATATGCAAATCAGTCTTGACCCTGTGCCTCACATGACTCGGAGACAAGAACACCTGTCCGCTCAGAGTGGCTCCAGCGATCCCAGCCGTGAGCTGGCACACATGCGGAGGCTCATGGAGGACATGGTGCGGATGGAGGCGGAAAGGATGGCAGCCACCGCTGCACATCAGCAAAATGTAGCTGGGTTCTACCATGCCCTTCAGATCCTCATCATGCATTGCTGCCACAAGGCATGGTGCAGATGAATGCTGCTGCCCCCACACCATCCACATCTCCGCCCCCTGGTATGTCAGTGCCACCCAGTGCGGCAGGCGTCTCCACTCTGGCACCTGATGTGTCACTGCCACAGAGTGCGGCCCACAATCCACCTCCGGCCCCTGATGTGTCAGTGGCACACAGTGCCGCAGCTGGAACTGCAACACCCACAGGTGGGGCAGAGCACACATCCGAGGACGTGGATGGGTTTGAGGTGAGAAGGAGGCACTAGCATTCATTTCCGCCACCTGGCCTGTTTCTGCTTGGTGCCGCACATGGCCCCATGACCTTCCACTGACCCCCGATACACTCTGCTGCACTCACCTTGGACCGCGACATGGACTGCCATATCCTGTTTATGACCAATGACACAGCGACCAGACTGCAGACTGTACCCTTCCTCTTCCGCAGTACTAGTCATCCCTGGATGGACTCTGGCTGACCCTCCATGGGCCCACATTGTGTAGTGTGCTCGGCATGGCCCTGTACCGCTCCAGCTGTAAAACTCCACTGGATGTGCAATAAACATCCAGAGACGCACTGCTGTGACATGTCTTTCATCATTCATGTATGAATGTGTGGATGAATGTAGGGACAGTGATTTCCCTTACGTCAATGATGCTCATCTAGTCGGATGCCAGTCACAGTGTGCTACATTGCCTATTGTGTTCTGGGTGCCGTGGACTCTACAACAGGGACACACGCATTAGTCACTTCCTTGTCCGGACATGGACTGAACCAGGCCCAGAGTCCCCGAGTCATTGTTGCAAGCCCTGCGCTGGTCCGGCCAGACCACTCCGCTTATGCCCAGAGGGGGGGCCCACATAGCTACATGTCGCAGGCGTACACGCTGGTGGTATGCAGGTCACTGGTCTAGTTGTCAGCATGTCACGGCCACTCCCTGAGGGCAGGTTTGCACACACACCACACCCCTCCGGCACAGGCATCACAGGCCATGTGACCCCGCCAATATAAGGAGCCGACAACATCACATTCCCCACTGCCGGTGGTGACTGGATGACGGACGCTCCACAGTTCTTAATCATAAAGGGCCCATGAGTTGTTGCGCACAGGGTTGGTCGCACCCAAAGCCTTGCGCCCGTCACGGGCCTACCACCACGTGGCGCTGACTGGGGTTGCACAGGGTTAGTGGCACCTGAAGCCTTGCGCCTGTCACGGGCCTACCACCATGAGGCGCTGACTGGGGTTGCACAGGGTTAGTGGCACCGAAATAGCTTAGCGGGTGTGCAGCCTGCGATGATGACTTGTGCACTGATGTGGTCTCTGCCATTGATGACTCAGGACTCAGCATCATGTGTGGGACATGCTGGGCCGTGGGCGGGTCCGCATGATGTGGACCATGCCATGGTAGCGGGACCGGGGCCTGGAGCTTGCACGGGCACGTGGTGTGCCCACTGGTGGACACACCATTGGTGGCAGGTAAGCAGTGGGCCCGGGGTGCACAAGTGCGGACAGCCAGCGCTGGCCGACGGGAGGGGGTGGGGTGCGGCTGCATGCGTGCGCAGGGACGGACAGGCGTTGTTGCCGTGTGCTGTGTGCTGGACTCTGCCATGATTGACTCTGGCCTCAATTACAGATTGCAGACCTGGTGGCTTGCAGTGTATCCCGGCACATGGTTGGAGACACACCGGTGGCAGCAGGTGAACAGTGGGGCCTGGGTGCGCAGGGGCGGCGGTGTCTCTCTCTCTCTCCCTTCCTTCCCTTCCCTTCTCTCTCTCTCACTCTCTCTCCTTTCCTTCCCTCTCTCTCTCACTCTCGTCTCCCTTCCTTTCCTTCCCTCTATCACTCTCTCTCTCTCTCCCTTCCTTTCCTTCTCTCTCTTTCTCTCTCTGCCTTTCTTTCCTTCTCTGTTTCTCTGTGTCTCGCTCCTTTGATGTGCGCATGACACACGTTCTGATTTTGTGCTTTCTTTTCCAGGCTGTGACATTGAGATTGTCCCGGACGGACCCGACAGGAGTCTTCCGCATTCGTGTTTTGTGTCATATTTCAATAAAGTTTTTGGTTGTTACTTCGGTGCTGTGTGACTGTTTCTCGGTCTTCTGGCCACACATGTGTGTTATTTTTTGACAATGTGCGTCGTCATGCGCTTTTTGTGGCTCTTGTGTCGTGCACGGTATGTGTATGTTCGGGGGGGCTGGAGGGGAAGGCTGGGGGTGGTGGCGGTGGGTGTTGTGGCCCTCATGGGTATCGGAGCTGCATGATCATTGTCTCCATGGCATCTGTGGGTCTTCAGGTGTGGCTCTTGGCTGGGCTCCCTTTCATGCTGTAGGTAGTTGTCCTGCTTAGCACCAGCAAAAGGCAGGTGTTAAATTCCTGGTGCTACCGCTGCTTATCGCCTGTTTTTGGTTCCCATCGCAGATCTGGCAGTTCGTTGTGAAAGTGGTGTTGTGGTTTTTTCGTGAGTTTTTGCACAGGAACGCCTACTCTGCATCTCATTAGGGTTTGTTGGTGGTGTCCACCGTGGAGATAAATTTTGGGGCAGTTATCGCGGAAATACTGGCGATGTCTGCAGTTTGCACCCGCATGTGAATGGGGTGTTAAATCTATCTCCACTTTTGATGCGTTAAGGTGGAGATAAATCGGCGGTGGGTCCTTGTGAATATGCCCCTAAATCCTTTGATTAATTTTTTGACTATATCATTTTGATGTGGATAGAATGGATCAATTGATTTACACCAATTAACAGACGAGTTATGATCGGCAAGGAGTGATGAGCGAACTCACATTGGAGGGGGCAATTTGAGCAGTGACGACTTCTGAACAATCTGCTTTTTGAGTAAAAAACATACATTTCATTAAAAATATAATAAAAATTGGTGATGTGTGCAGCAGATCCATTAAATGACAATGTAATGTAGAACATTCACATACTGCCCAGCCATTGATTAAGAATTCAGTATTTGTGGACTTAAAGGACTTTTACCAAGGCATTTTAGAACAAAAAGAAAGGTGTGAATGCTGAATAGGCTTAGCGTCACAGTATGGGTAAGGATGTGCATTAGAAGTCAGATATTTTTGCTTGTGAAAGGAGATGAGGTCTTGGAAGATAGTGATTCAAGACAGGCTACATGCATGTTTAGTTAATGTCTTGAGTTGTGGTCTGTAATATTGGTGGACTAATGTTATGTTATGCTATGTGTATTTGTAACACACACTATCCCCAGCGACCGTATCCAGGCACTGAGCAAGTGTGTGTGCCTCGGGTAGGTTGGTTAATTGAAAAATCAGGTCTTCAGCTTCTTGCGGAACTCAAGAAGAGAGGAGAGGAGGAGGCTCCAATGAGGAGCTGGAGATTGTTTCTCACTTAAGAAGCAATTTAAGAGGACACCCGTTGGCCTGATCTGATTTTGTGTATGAGTGGGATCTGTGCGAGAAGGAGTCCAGTGGAGCACAGGTGTCTGGGTGGTTGATGGAAGGAGATGAGACTGAGGGAGGTGGGGCTTGTAGTGTCTTACGGGTTAGAAATGACAAAACCCCTTTGGTTCCTGATGGACTCCGTAGAGCTGTGACGTAGGAGAGTGGAATGCAATGCAGTCTGGTTTGGAATGTTGGGTTCACAGCTACACACAGAAGAATAAAGACATGTAATACTAAGCTCCATGTGTTGCATAGTCATTGGCAGGTACCCAGGCTGGGGAGGACGCTACAGGGGCTAAGTTGTGTAGTGCCTTTGATGAGTGTGTATGGAGTTTGAAATGAATGTGTCTGTGTATTGGGAGCAAGTTTAGCTCCTTTAGGTGTGTGTGGTGTGATGTGAGTTTTGTTTGGGAGAGTGAGGATGAGTATGGCTGCCAAGGTCTGGATGGTTTGTACCCTTCAGCTGAGTTGCTTGATGATACCGGCATAGTGCACCTGTAGTCCAACATGCTGGTGACTAGGCGTGAAAGTCACTGATCCTTCTTGTACCCTCATTACTACTTGCAATTGTCATTATGTGTTTGTTGATATAGTGGAGTGTTTGTAAGAAAATGATATGCGGGCTGTGGCAATTGCATGAATTACCATTGATTTATTAGGAATTTTATAGTTGATTTACTCTTTAAATGTAGGAATGCATGCGTGAAAGTCTATGCGGCATGCAAGTATTTGGGTTTGTGTGTGCACAGGTGGTTATAGACGCAAAAGGTTCAAATCATTATTGACCATTGTGGAATGCTGCTATGGTTACTACTTTTTATTAAGTATTATTTTTATGTTGTGGTTTTACCTGTTTTACCAAACATGCTGCTAATATTGTTTTATTGTCGAGATGCTTTGAATGCTGTTATGTGCATAATTTTTCTCCTTAGCTCGATATTTTAATTTTTATTGTGAAACTTGCTATGTAACTTTCATGGATGCTTGTTTCATGTGAATAAAGTCTTTGAATTTGAAATTTGTTTTTGATTTGACCGTTGTGTAGAGAATCAAATGTTACTGGTAACAAAAGAGTATTCAAGAACTGTAGTGATTTATTATTTTCCTCTGTCTTTCACAGTAGTTTGGCGTAATTTTAAGGGTATCTCAGTATGAATTGTTTGAAAAATGGAGCACTCTCGTCAAATTGGCAGGTGTCCCTATAAATGTAAGAAACGTTACAATACATGTTCGTTAACATTAATTCTCAATGTATTGTTGAAGACCTTGAATCATCTAAATAGGCTTCCCATATTGTTTTGGTGAATATAGGAAATTGAACGTTTTGTTTTAGTGTTGGCCTGAGGACTTTGAATGCTGACACTATCGTGAATATTTATCCAATGCTCAGAATTCATAAAACAGTGCTTGTGCTAGCAAGTGCATCGTTTTTCTACACTTTACTGAAGATTTATTTACCATCAAATTAAACCTTTACCATAGAGAAGGGCATTAACAACCTGTAGCAGACCACATGCTTTGTTACGATTTAGGGGGATTACTTCAGTCTTGCTTCTGTGCTTTCAATCTTTTAGAGGGCATGATATAAGTTACTGAATATCATTTTCATGAAGATAGGTTCATTTCTAACAATAATGTATAATCACACAAACACGTTTTGATGGACATGCGTGCCAGACTGCTACAGAAGGTTCAAACTTTGACGGCGAAGAAGAGTGTGCCTTGCATTTTCAAGTTGACTACCCTGGAGATTCAATCTCTAAAAAGGTAATGATGCTTAAAACATTGATATAAGCTATTAAAGGAGGACCTGCTCCAAATTTGAGGACAAATTCTTATTTTTGCGCAGGTAGGTGTAAAAATTATGACACCTTGGCACAAATGTTGACAAAAGTTATGGAACTGATACAGAAATTACTTCGCAGTGGTGTGGAATTTCTGTGCAGTGAAGAACAACAGATGGCATCTGAAAAACAAGTAGTGGTTTCTGCTCTCATATTTGGAAGTAATTTGTATGGCAAAAGCATGTGATTACAATGGATGCAAGTGTCTACAGTGTGGAGGCAACTTTGTCTCAGGTCTATGAATGTGGCCTTTCAAGGACAATGAGTAAACATGTGCAGAAACATGGAATTATAAGCATGCAAGTGGACTGTAAACTATTTTAGACATCACATGTAGGGCAACAAGATTAGTTTGAGGACACATCATAAGTATGTAAGAATTTTGCCTATAGGAGTTAGTTTAACCACATGCTTCCTTTAATTAAATTTCAAATTGTAGGTAAGTGAGGTCTGTGCCTATCAAATCTCCTATGCCTTGCGTTATGATAGTCATTGTGCGGTTGAAGTCAAAGATAACAAAACTGTGCTTGTAGCTATGATGTTGAACCTTGTGAGGTGAATATGGAATATAGCTTAAGTTGATTGGAAGGAAGTAGAGGACAGGTAAAAATAACAGCTAGACATCTATAATTCTGGTCCCCAGAAAGATCAAAGTTTGTTACCAATTGGCCTCAACGCTGATGTCACAGCCCTGAAAAATCGATCTCCTTTTTAGGTCGAGCATCAGTGTGCATGCACTATCTGCATGACCTGCTGAAATCATTGTACGCAGTGTAATTACACTTGCTGCTTGCCATTGGTTCACAACTCCATTGCTCTTATTTCTTGACTCCTTATTGGCTGGTGCTCCTGATACATCACTTCTGTTTTTAAGCCAGGAGCACCGGCCAGCTACAGTTTCCTTACACTGTAGATCTTTATCTATTTCTTTATGGACTACTATTTTTTTTTTTTACAAACCCCCATTCCGCGCTTTCGCTTTAATGGCAGCCGCATCATTTTCTTTAGACACGGCTCGTCTAAAGAAAGGTGCGCAGCTGCTATTAAAGTGAAAGCGCAGAATGGGGAGATGTTACAAAAAAAATGCATTTGTTTGTCAACTTGAGAAAAAATGCTTTTTCTTTTAAAAAGCGCCCCATGCCGTGCTTTCACTTTAATAGCAGCCACTCCCCTTTCTTTAAACGAGCCGCGTCTAAAGAAAGAGGCATGGCCACCATTAAAGTGAAATCGCGGCATGAGGCAATTTTACAAAAAAAAAAGTTGTTTGTCATATTGACAAACAAATGCTTTTTTGTAAAACCACTGCATACCGCTCTTTCACTTTAATAGCGGCCGCGCACCTTTCTTTAGAATTTTTAAATGACAATGCCTTTTATTTTTCTGTTTTGAAACACAACACATAAATAAAATGCATTGTCATTACAATGTCAACAGCTAAAACTCTCGTAAATGCAAGACCTATTGCATTTCAAATGCTTGTGTATCTTGGGGCTATTAGTCAGAGCTGACCTCAAGATGAACAAACTGACTTCCTTCAGCACTTTCCAGGGACCCTGGCTCAGTGTCCCTATAGGGCCGGTCCTCGGGACTCAGCGGCTTCTGTCTGTTCTCCACCCGAAAGGGCCAAGGTGCACTTCTTGAAAGTGCAAACTGTAGGGTAGAGTTCCAAAGTTAATGCACACCAGAGGAATAACATCTTTTTGGGTAGGATACCTACCAATTATTACTCAACACCTGTGTTTGAGCCTCACAGGCAGATTGGCAGGGGCAACTGAGGGGTACCTTTTCCCGCATCATTCGTGGGTGCTTGTCATCCGCTGAGTAGTCTGCTCGAGTAGCAGAAGAGCCCCCGCCATCAGTCGGAGCCAAGGAGCGCTCCACCGGTGTTAGGTAAGCGGTGCCGTGTTTATCAACTGCATATTACTTACTCCCAAATTGCCTCTGTCCAGAGCTCTCCGCTTTCCTACATCCATGCGTGCACCGCAGACACTCCATGATTTTCTTTGCATTCTGTGCCCTATAATCCTGTTCATTTCCCTGTAAAATCATGTCTCTCAGACACAGAATGCAGAAAATAACCAAACATGGGCTTATTGAGCTGCTCTTGTGTGGACTTTGGACTCTTGAGGGCTCAAAAGTCTCCTGGCAGAAGTTGCAGGTGTGCTCGGTGAGATATACTGTGTGAGTTGCTCTCTGATTACATGTTTTTACACCGCTGTTGATACCGCACGTATGCTTTGTGTGCTATGTACACAATGAAACTACATTTACCTAGATGTGGGTGACCCACTGAAAGCTCAAGCCAGATGCTTCAGCTCCAGGTTGTCTGGGTACATCGAGTCCAAAAACACATTTTTTAGAGGATGCGATGCAGCTTAGTGGCTGAAGCCAGGGGTGGTTCTAGGATTTTTGGGGCCGTGCTCAGAAAGGGAATGTGCAATGCCCCTTTAATTTGCATATACTGTGATACGTTCTGGGCTGTCTACATCTCAGTAGATGACCCAAAGGAAGTAAGCTGAAGTATGAGGAGAACACTTTTAATAACAGTAACAAAATGATGCATGGAAAACACAGTATGCAACAGTGTGAAGAATATTGTGAAAATAAAATTAAACAGTAACAAAAGAAAATGACTAGACTTCATAGCTCAACTGTACATAACTTTGTCACTTATCCGATATCAAAATCTTTAAAACGTTCTGGAACAGAAACCTACCTCATAGATAGGTCGTACATTTGCTAAAGTTTGAGCTATTGGCATTGTAAATGACCCGTCCTGCACATAAGCAATAAAAAATGACGTTTTGGAACTTTAATGTGTGCTGCACAAAGCAACACATATACAAATTACAAAACGTAATTTAAAGATTGTTTATGTGCAGAAAGGGAGACCTTCCTGCACATAAACAATCTTCCCCTCAACGCAGACACCCTTGCACTATGGTGCAAGGGTGCCTGCATTGGAGCTAGGCTGCTAAGTTTAGCACCAGCAGAGGGGGAAACTCAGGGCTGCACCATATTGTTGTAAATATGGTGCAGCCCTGCGTTTCTGAAGTGACGGAGTGCAGCTTTAAGCCAGGAAGGCTAAAGCCGCCCTCGTTGTAAATATCCCCAATGTGATATAAACAATGAAACAGCTGCACACCATCTGAGGCTAAACATAGAGATTTAACGTGAAAGCTGTATCTGTTGTGCCCTTTTAATACAACATTCAACACTATATAGGGCAGATATCAGTGGACCGTAGAAAAGTTGGTGATAGCTGTATGATGCAGAAATTCAAGATTTAAGCTGTGCACACACTTATATTAAGTGATATTTCAAGTGTGCGCTATCATCCGCTGGTTTCTAGACACCAGGAATACAGGTGCTGAAAGGGCTAGCATAAAGTTAAGAGAATGCTTTACTGAGAGGTGGGATGTCATACGCACACGAAATCCCACTATGGAGCACGCCAAGTGTGCGGACTCACATTTATGACCACAGACTTTGAGAGGCAGCTGGGACTTGAACGTTGGGAGTCTTATATCATGGTGATTTACTGGCAGAATTGGAGGAGAAATGACCGGAGAACGATATAACTGTGGGGTAGTTTATGGCTCATGCAATTACACATGGGGGGTGGAGGAATTGGATCTGGATAGACCTGAGGCACTTAGCAAGACAGTGACAGGTGGGTGATATCGTCATGCAGTGACTACTTTCAGGTATCTATAGCATCTGCCTTTTATGCTCAACTGGCACCAATAAAGTCCCTGTGGGGACAATGCACGGGGAAAGAGCTCACAGATAATGAATAGTCTAGTATTGGGATATCCCAAGATCATTATGAGAAATCAGCAGTTTAAGTTTAACCAGATAAAATCACTACACCAAACGTACCTGTTTCCTGGGTCCTCTGGTCTTTGCCCTAGATATCGGCACCCACAAGAGGACTTTTATCACATGGTATGAGTGTGCACAAATGCAAGCCTATTGGCCGCAGGTGATGGGTCTGATTGAGAAGATACGAGGGAAGATTGTGCCCCTGGATCCACTTGTGTGTCTGCTGGGCCTGGTGAAGAGAAGGAAAAGATTTCCGAGTGTAACATGCTTCTCTGACTTGGCACTTACCAGGAGGATGTTGTGCTATGTAGTACATACACAGGTGAGGAAGCCAAAGACCTCCCAAAGAAGTAGCTGCATATAGGTTTGTCGAAGCCAATCACCGGGGAGGGGGAGTGTTGCCTCCAGATAAATCTATGTACAGAAGTATCAATTAGTTGCAGGATTCCAGTTGGTATTTTGAAGGGGATTATACCAAATAGGTAGTTTAACCTTGGCGCTCTGATCATTTTGATGGTTTGAACTCTGCCCCAGAGGGAAAGTTGCAGTGCAGACCATTTGGCAAACTCCATTTTCGTCTTTTCCAGAAGTGCCAGGGCATTATCTTTGACCAATGTGGGAAAGTCCCTGCTCACAAAAACTTCCAGGTATTTCAGACCACTTTGTATCAGTTTGTTGTGTGGGGCCTCAGTTCCATTCCAGTTAATTTTATAGCCTGAGAAGTGGGAGAGCTCATCAATAAGAGTAAATTAGCGCTGGTATAGAAGATCGAGTTTTGCTTATTGTTAGAAGTATATTGTCTGCATAAAGGATGACCGTATGGCGATGGCAAGAGGCTCCAGGGCTAAGAGGAAGAGCAAGGGTGATAATGGACAGGCTCATTCACATCTGTATATGGATTGGATCTGACAAAAAGTCATTGGTGTTGATTTGAGCCTTTGAGGCAGTATAAAGCCATTGCACCATATTCATGAGTTTGTGGCCGATGCCAAAGCATTGCATTGTGCGAAAGAGGTGCGGCCTCTCTGTCAAACGCTTTCTCAGCACCCACAAAGAGAAGCAGCTTGTCATCTATATCATCCCTAGTTTGCCACAGCAAATGAGCTAAAGTTCTCATATGATTTCGGGAGGAACGATGCAGTACCAAGCCAACCTCGTTCTCATGTATCAAAATGGGGATCACTTTGCCCAGCCTCATTGACAGAATTTTTGCTAAAATCTTCATATCACAGTGCAAAAGTGATATAGTTCGATAACTCACGCAAGAGAGGACATCTTTACCCGGTTTAGGGACCCCAGAGATATATGCTTTATTGAACTCCCCATCCAGAGACCCTATATCCTATCCATGGCTTCTTTAAACATTCCTGATAAGATTGGTGCTATTTTTCTCTGTGTGGTTTTATAAAACAAATCCAGAGGGATTCTGTCTTACCCCGGTTCCTTTCTCATAGCCATGGACTTTATGTCTTCTCTGATTTCCTCTTTTGTAATGTGTTGCTCAGGTTCTCCTCGTTAATGTTCTGGCAGCCTTGGCAACTGTATACGGGCCATGAAGGCCTCCTCTTGGGTGCCATCATCTGTGGATTTAGATGTATAGAAGGATTTGTAAAAGGATGCAAATTCACATACTATGCTGAGGCGCTGAGGTAGAAGTTTGTCTTCCGAGCAGCGCATAGCCGATACGGGGAATTGGGCTTCCCATTGCTGATGCTGCATGGCTTCAGCCTTTTCACCATCTTCATGTCTTCTGTCAGATTCCCAACAGAGCTTTCTCCGCAGCAAGAGTGTAAGCACAAATGTTATGTTTGCTACGAGTACTCAAAGTTTAAAGTACTGAGACAAGGTGTTGAGCCTACTTGAAAACGATGAGCTAAGTTGCCTGACTTATCAGGCTCAGAGGTGTCTGCCCACGAATCAAGGCTCTAGTGAAACCATTAAAATATTTTCTCCAGTAGCTTACAGCCTTGGACCCCACAAAATATTTTTGAGTCAAAAGGTTAATATATCACAAGAATGAAAAAAAGCACCAATTTGTGGCCCACAGTAACATGAATTTGATGGCTAAGATTTCGAGAATTGTCTTACCTTGAGATTTTTACAGCATGGTTTTAGGCTTCAATGGGATCAAGAATTCAAAGTACCCAACCATGTGGAGCACTACTTAGTTTTTGACTTAAAACATTTTTAAAAGTCAGAAGATTGCTCTTTCCAGAACTTGCTATATTGATGGCCAGTTACATAGGGTGACTAGGACCTGGGCTACTGAACCACATTGGATCACATTAGAGTTTTGGTTTATAATGGTTTTCTGTTGATTTGTAAAATAATTTTATAACTATTGGTCTACATTCTGTTCAATCATTTTGGTGTCATTGCATCTACTACTTTCATTTAACTAAATTAGTTTGGACATTTTACCTCATTTATTTCTCATCTGTAATGTTGTTATGCTGTTACTGCTCATGTATCTACATCGAATTTTCTCCTTGGAAGGCATTGTTTTTGGTGTCAAGCTACCAATGGTGAGCTCATAATGTCTTGCAAAACCTGTTTAGTTCCAGTTTTATGTTGGTTTTGACAGTATAAGGGTTGAGCCACCACCCAAGACTGAACGCCTTTCTCCTATTTTAAAATCCATTTTAAAAATCAATTTTGCATTATCCATCTACAACTACATCTACAACCAGTTACAACTGTAGATTTATTTTACACCATTCCGAAACCATTTATACTCCGTGCCTCTAAAACAGCTTGGCCCATTGTACCAGCTTCTAAAAATATATTTTACTGTCATAGACGTGCATCAATTAAGGGTAGCATGGCCTTTGGTAGCCACGGCAGCATTAGGAACAGAAGGATAAATCTCGTTTTCTTTCTCTGCACTGGGTCAATGCCCTAACCCTCAGCAGGAACTAGGATGCTGCTACGGGGCTAAAAGTGAGCAAAGGTCAACCACGTGATTTTATCACAGTCCAAAGGTGTGTATAATATTTGTATAACGTTACATTTTCATTCCCTGCCATGTTGGTGGAAAAAGATATTACAGAAATACTCATTGCTATATAGCTCATTCTTTTCTTGTTTTTTAAACTACTTTTTCTAGACACATTCATCCTTTGCGATTGAAGGGCACTTTTTTACTTCAACCTCCCATTTACTATCTTCAAAGGCTATATTGTGATACATAGATCGGCGAGACATATCAACTAAAAAGGCCTTGATGCACAGGCCAAAGCAGCAATCACTGAAATATATATTCTCCTTTTTGAACTTGTCAGGTTCTGACATACATAGTCTGAGGCAGGCACAAAATACTGCGACGACAAGAAAAGTTGTGATCAAATATGTACAAAAATAAAACCGGCTACTTATTTCTACAGTTATTCACGCACAAACATCTCATAATATGTATTATAACAATGACCATTCCTCTCTATGCGATATAGATCCGAGCAAGAGCAATGCATGAAGCATTACTTTATAATTTACATTACTTTATAGTTTTACAGATAAGAAGAGTTGCTTTTTTATGAATGTTCTGGAGCAGCCACATAGAACATAGAATCGGGTGGACTATTCATAAAGAAAATAGAATGTATGCTAAAGCACAATCCGATATCGTTTATCTGTGCGCGTGCAGCGATGCACATGCATAAATGCACGGAGCGAACTGCATAGAATGTGCAATTCGTTTCGACAACAGTTTTAAGAAGCTGTTCTGTGGAGTAGGATCAGTACAGTAACCAGTATTAATGAAAATGACAACTAGTCGTAGTTTAAAATTAAAATTTCACGGATAACACTTCTAGAAAAAAATCCTCGGATATCTTTTTGTTCCCCCATCTACGTTTTGTTTCCCAAGATAAGTTGTGGCAATGGTTGTAGGGTACAGAATGCACAACTTTAGGTTTCAACTGCTCTTCTTTAGGGGCCGCATTACATACATCTCTTAAGTCGAGGTCTCTGCTACTCTCTCCTGGCATACGGACTCAACATTGTGTCATACGCAGACGACACCCAACTCATCCTCTCCCTATTCAACGAACCCAACACCGCCAGACACAATTTCCGAGAAGGCATGGAAGCCATAGCCAAATGGATGAAAAACAGCTGCCTTCAACTAAACACCAACAAAACGGAAGTACTCATCATGGACCCACACCCCGACGCCTGGAACGACACCTGGTGGCCCCCCGCCCTCGGAAGTCCGCCCACCCCCACGGACCACGCACGCAATCTGGGAATCATCCTGGACTCCGAACTCAAAATGGACCGCCAGATCAAAGCCGTCTCGTCCTCCTGCTTCCACACCCTCCGCCTCCTACGCAAGACCTTCAAATGGATCCTCCTTGAACACAGAAAGACCATCACTCACGCCCTGGTCACTAGCAGACTCGACTACGGCAACGCACTCTATGCCGGAATAAACAAAAACCTCTCACGCAAGCTACAGAACATCCAGAACGCCGCCGTAAGACTGTTCCTCAACCTGCCAAGACACTGCCACATCTCCCAGCACCTGCGCACACTCCACTGGCTCCCCATCGAAGCTAGAGTCACCTTCAAGATGCTCCCCCACGATCACAAGGCCCTCCACGACACCTGACCAGCATACCTGAACAGCCGACTCAAATTCCACGCACCCCAAAGGACCCTACGATCAGCCCAGCTCTCCTACGCCGTGGTCCCCCGCACCAGAAAGACCAGATCAGGCGGCCGCTCCTTCTCCTTCCTTGCGGCCAGAGCCTGGAACGCCCTACCTCTCCACCTCAGACAGACAACATCTCTCCCCATCTTCACAAGAAACCTCAAAACCTGGCTCTTCGACAGACCCCCCTCCTTGATGGACTGGAACCTGCGAACCCCCCCTCCCCCAGCACCTTGAAACCCTCACGGGTGAGTAGTAGCGCTTAACAAACACGTGATTGATTGATTGATTGATTGTGTAAAACTTTTTTTTTTAAAAACAAATCAACAAATAAGAACACATTTGTGAAGATCACCGAGACAGGCAGAAAACACTACGCTATTCTGATTTCCACGTTGCCCACCTGGTCACAACAATACTTTGTGCAACGCTTCCAGGTGTGATCAAGGACGTCTTTGAGACAAAATGGGGTCACCCGAATGGTAAAGGCCCCAGTGTTAGACTGGTAGAGGCTCCATGCCTGGGAGGGTATTTTAAGATACAGGTACGTAACTGGAACTCTGTTTTTTAAGTGATCCTGGCCACCATAAGTTAAAGGCCACAAGTTTCAGACCAAAACTTCCTTCCCTACCTTTCAGCAAGCATTCTGACTTCTTGCTGTTTTACTTATTGTTACACCATCTGGTACCTCATTGGTAATCCGTGGGTATGCTGTCACATTACCAACTCAACTCACAGGACGCAAGCTTATTCAACAAGCACAAGCTTGAAACGACCCCAGCCCCACCCTTTGTTCGAATCCTTGAGGTGACACAAAACCTAAACAGGCATGGAGGCAGCGATCATAATGCTTCTGTATCCATTGCAGCTAATGGAAGGAATACGAACCAAGGGGCATATTACCAAGAAATGGTGATAACTATAGCTAACCTAGGTTAGCGCTAGTTTTCCTATCGCCGTCGATCCCTGCAAGTTATCACCCTGTTAGCAACGTATTAGCAACGTTTTGCTAACAGGCGATAGCTTCAGGGATCAGCGGCGAAAACCGCCGCTAACATTAGCGCGATGGCGTTAATGAAACCGGCGATAGAGGGTGCAATCCAGCGATATGCCCTTTGCGATAGAAAAAGGCACGCTAACCCGCAAGTTTGGACTTAGCCTATCTGTCCACCTCCAATATAAAAGATGCACACAAAAAAAAGAAAAATGCAGATTTGAGCAGCCAGGGCATAGTGCAGCATACATCAACAACCCCCTCAAGCCACCCAACATCCTGGTTGACCAGGACGAGATCCTGGTTCCCACGCAGGACCTGCGTCTGGTTCCTGGATCCCTCGCTGGAGCTGCGTCTGGTTCCTGGATCCTTCGCTGGACCTGCGTCTGGTTCCTGGATCCCCCGCTGGACCTGCATCTGGTTCCTGGATCCCTCGCTGGACCTGCGTCTGGTTCCTGGATCCCTCGCTGGACCTGCGTCTGGTTCCTGGATCCCTCGCTGGAGCTGCGTCTGGTTCCTGGAACCCTCGCTGGAGCTGCGTCTGGTTCCTGGATCCCTCGCTGGACCTGCGTCTGGTTCCTGGATCCCTCGCTGGACCTGCGTCTGGATCCTGGATCCCCCACTAGACCTCCGTCTGGTTCCTGGATCCCTCGCTGGACCTGCGTCTGGTTCCTGGATCCCTCGCTGGAGCTGCGTCTGGTTCTTGGATCCCTCACTGGACCTGCGTCTGGTTCCTGGATCCCTCGCTGGACCTGCGTCTGGTTCCTGGATCCCTTGCTGGACCTGCGTCTGTGGCCTGGAGTGGGATGTGGAGTAGCTGTGGAGTGGATGAGCCGTGGCCGGAGATATTGCTGTGCAACGATTGCCCGTACCTGGTAGTGAAGTCTGGCAGGTCGCATGGAGACACGTTGCTGACCTGTGTGAGAAGCCCACCTTGCGCACCTTGGTGCAGTCAATGGTAGAGGTGATCCTGTGCACCAACGTAGTGAGGTCCGCTTCGCTTACTATGATCCACCACTACCCCTGGGTGCACGGAGGGTATTACCAACGGTGGGTGCCGTCTCCCTGCATCACAGGACGGATGATGTTGGGCTGGCCGGACGCTCTGGAGGGTGAGGCCCCTGTGCTACGTCGAACTTGTGTGGACTGAGCGCTGCAACTACATGCCTAAGGGAGCCCTGCTGCATCAACTGGATCAGGTTGTTCACCAGCGGACTATGCGGTGACTGCTGTACCCAGCCCAATGAAAGCACACCTGGCTCAGGCTCCTGCTGGCTGAGTCACAGATTTGGAGAGAGTGCAGTGGATTGCGCCACGGGGTCAATGTCCAGGTAAGGAGAAGGTGAGACGCGTAGCGCAGGAGGGCCGGGGGGGAGTCGCTCATGTCTATCACACGTAGATGACGCACCCCCAGTGGCAGCATTGCCCCACCACCTCAAGCAGTGCAGAAGAGGAACAATCATCACATGATGATAACTCAATCAATCAATCACTCAGGGGAATTGTAAGTGCTCCACTCACCCGTGAGGGTCGCAAGGCACTGAGGGGTGGGGGGCCGCAGATCTGTTAGCCGAAGAGCCAGGTCTTGAGGGTCTTCTTGAAGGTGTTCAGGGAGGGGGCACCTCTGATGTCTGCCGGTAGCTCGTTCCAGGTATTGGATGCAATGTGGGAGAAGGATCTTCCGCCTGCTCTGGCTCTGTGGATGTGCTGGGTTTTGGACAGTGCGAGGTTGGAAGATCAGATGTCTCATTTGTGTACGTGGAAGTTGATTCTGTCGTTGAGGTATTTGGTTACGTTATTGTGTAGGCATTTGTAGGCGTGAGTGATGATTTTGAAGGTGACTCTTTTCACCACAGGGAGACAGTGGAGTCTACGTAGGTGTTGGCTGATGTGTTAGTGCCGGGGGATGCCGAGGATGAGTCTGGCGGCGGTGTACTCTAATGTCGGTAGTTTGTGGAGTAGGGACTTGTAAATGGCGGCGTAGAGTGCATTTTCATAGTCCAGTCTGCTGGTGATGAGTGCATGGGTGACTGTCTTCCTTGACTCTGGGGGCATCCATTTGAAGGTCTTGTGGAGGATGCGGAGGGTGTTAAAGCAGCTGGAGTTGATGGCGTAGACCTGTCTGTTCATGGTGAGGGATGGGTCGAGTACGATGCCGAGGTTTCTGGTGTGGTCCGAGGGGGTAGGTGAGCTTCCGAGGGCGAAGGCCAACAGGTGTTGTCCCATGCTGAAGGTGTGGTTCCAAGGACAAGGACTTCTGTCTTCTCGGCGTTAAGCTTCAGGCAGCTGTTGGTCATCCAGACTGCGACGTCCTGCATTCCTTTCTGGAAGTTGAGTCTGACAGTGGTGGGGTCTTTGGTGAGGGAGAGGATGAGCTGGGTGTCATCAGCGTAGGATACGATGTTGAGGCCGTGTTGTCGGACGATGGCGTCGAGGGTGCCATGTAGATGTTGAAGAGGGTCGGGCTCAGAGATGAACCCTCTGGGACGCCGCAGGTGATTTACGTGGGATCAGAGAGGAAGGTTGGCAGTCTGATCCTTTGGCTTCTTCCGGGGAGGAATGATCGGATCCAGTCGAGGCCTGTTCCTTGTATGCCTGCGCCGTGTAGTCTGGCACTAGTGTGTGGTGGGAGACGGTGTCGAAGGCCACTGAAAGGACGAGTATGATGAGGGCTGCGGAGTGGCCTTGGTCCAGGAGTGTGCGGATGTCGTCTGTGACGGTGAGTAGGACGGCCTCGTTGCTGTGGTTGGTTCGCAATCCGGATTGGGACGGGTCGAGGATGGCGTTGTCATCAATGAATCGTGTCAGTTCCCTGTTGACTGTTTATGTTTACTCTGCAACTTTGGCCGTGAAGGGGAGGAGCGAGATGGGCCGGTAGTTCTTGAGGTCGGTGGGGTCAGCTGTGGTCTTTTTGAGAAGGGGCCAGACTTCTGCATGCTTTCAGTCGTCTGGGTAGGTGCCTGTTTTGAAGGTGGTGTTGATGGTGCTTTGCAGTTCGTGTGTGATGTCGGCCACGGCTCTGTGGTAGATGTGGGAGGGCATGGGTTGGTGGGGGCCCACGAGTGGATGCCTTTCATGGTTGAGGCTGTGTCTTCGGCTGTGACTGGCGTCCAGGTGGAGATGGTGGGCTGGCTGGTGTTTCCGGGGCCCGGGGTGTCTGTAGACAAGGGTTCCTCGGAGTGTGGAGTTGTGGCTCGTCTGAATCTGGAAGTGCAAGTGTTCGGCGGAGGGGAAGGTTTCGCTGGAGGTGGTGAGGCGGAGGGTGCTCTTGTGGGCAATGGCGAGGCACCCTCCCGGGTGGTTGGTGCTGTCCTTCCTCTGGATCTTGTATCCGTCTGGGATGGCGGTGTTGATGTTGGGGGCGGAGGAGGCATTGGTCCAGGTCTCAGTGAAGAAGGCGATGTCGGGGGAGAGAGAGTCGAGTAGGTTTCAGATTTCCACAGCGTGTTTGTGCACGGAGCGCCCGTTGAGGAGGATGCATCCTAGGGTGTCGCCGGTGCTGGCGTCGGCTGTGTTGGAGTCCGGGGTGGTGGTTAAGCTCTGGCGGCAGTGGAGGCAGGAGAACTGGCCGTGGGTCATGTTTGCAGAGGCCTGTTGTCAGTCTCTGACTTTCCCGGGGTTGAGTGCGTGGAGGGTGGCTGTGCTGTAGCAGTGGGTGGCCCGTGATCCAGGCTTCCTGGCGCTGGTCGCAGTTGGGTTGCAGACGTGCACAGACGGGCTTGTCTTAGGCACGCCTTCTGCATGCCAGCGGCGCGTGTCCGCTGTGCCATCGTGCAGCGTCCGCCATTAAGTAGGGGAGGGTGGGGGAACGATCAGCTGGGAGGCGGGAATGTGCGAGGACAGGGGTGCGGGGCCGTAGGGGCAGCAGCGGCGGGATGCGGGTAGTGCGGGCTCAGAGAAGCCAATAAAACAGTTAAAAAGGGAAAAACAAGGGATAATTAACTGATGTAATCATGCTATGTACCCTCAGGGGGTGGGCGGGTGGGTAGGACAACTCCAAACACGGAGCAGGGAATGTGCGGATTGGCATGCACACTCAAGTGCGCAATGACTGTTTGGTCGGCCCACTCAGGCCACCCAATGCAGACATGTGCACTTCTCTGTTCGCAATGCAGGCTGCATTACAGCCTGCATGGAGAACATGCCCACCCCTCCGGCTCCTGGCTGCATGACTTGTCCCGTTGCCAATTAACAATCCCACCGCCGCATCGCAGCGTTGTGATTGACTCAGGGGAGGGAGCCTGGCTGCCTACTTCCTTTTCCTGGAAGAAGACGCAGGAGAGCAGGAGCTACGAAGACAATGGACACGGCTTAGAGGTAAGACTTCCCTCAATACATTTTTAACAACACATGCTCACACACACATCCCCGCGTCCACGCACCATCCAGTGTTCTTTATGGGGTTTACCACCTCACAGCTGTCCAGACACCCCCCGCACTTCTCAATGGTGGCCGCTGTGCGCCCATGCACAGCGGGCGTACCACTTGTGTGCCAAAGGCACATACATAGTTGCGATGCATGCCATAACATTGCATTCCATTCCAATACATACTAATACTAGGCACATTGCAATAGTAGAGTAGGTGTTGCATAGCGGAGACATGAAGATCACTGTTCCCCGTGAACCCTGGAATTTCTTTCTGAACCCCCAAAAGACACCCAAACGATCACATTTGAGACAAATGCACCCCCAAATTTCTCTTTATTTTGGCACAAAACACACCCAAGATTTAGACATTTGACACCAAAAAAACACCCCAAAATTCAAAAATTTACCCCAAAAAACACTCCAATTTTCATATTTTACCCCCAAAAACACCCCATTTTTCATATTTTACCCCAAGTAATAGACCATTTTTCATATTTTACCACAAGAAATAGTCCAATTTTCATTTTTTACATCCAAAACCCATACACACCTGAAAAAGTTTAAATTACCCCGTTACTGACCTCACAATGCGTTGTAATGAAATGCGATGTTAAGGGACCCGCGTTGTCAGAGTTGCGTTGTTAACGATGTACTGCCTGCGTTGTAATGGTCGTCTCCCGTGACAAAGGCAACACATAAGCTACGCCGTTTGCGTCTGTCTGCCCCTGGACCGTGCTCAGCACCAAGGTGCATTCCTCTTGGACACTCCACCGCTACGACGCCAGCACCCTCCTCGCCATCAACCCTGGACACCACCTCGCCTGCCAGGACAAACCTCTGCTCCGTAACAGACATCGCCTTCGCCATCACTGACGGATGCAGTATCACCCGCAAGGAGCACCCTGACCATCAAGGAGGAGGCATTGCCGTCACCTACAGAGGCACACTCCGACTGACCACGCACTCTGTTGTGCCAAGGGTGACCATGGACCACGTCAACTCCCACATCCGGACCAAGCCCAAGAACATCCTCTGTGGCACCCTCATGTGCAGGCCCCCCGGGCCATGGCCCCCCATTCTACAATCCCATTGTAGACATCATTGCACCCCAGGGTCTCCCATCCCCCGATGACATCCAACTCGGTGAACTCAAGTTCCACCTGGGTAACCCCAGTGACCAGAGCACCACCCCCTCCTGTCACCGACATCAGACGCAAGCAGCAAGTCACCTCAACAGGCCACATAGCAGGACACACGGTCGAGCACGTCCCCTCTGCCAGTGGGTACTTCAAATACAGCCACAACACCGGACTCTCCTGGCACTACCATCATTGGATGAATGACGTCTTCACCTTGCCCACCGGATGCCAGCGCTGTCATCGCACCCTGTCGCAGCTGGATCAAGGCCACCGCAGGACGTCTGGTCAACTGCCTCCGCACCAACACTCCACCAATGCTTCCAAACGATGACACCGCAGCACGCAACCACCACCGATGGATCTCCAACATCGCCGACATTCGGGCACCCCTCATGAACGCCACTGCGTCAGTATCTTCTGCCTGCCTGATAACAGGTGTGAGGGTGCAGCAGTGCCATAGGGATAGGCTGGCCCCATGCATTGCAGGAGTTGCTTCATGGTTGTGACACAACTGCAGCAATGCGTGACTTTAGCGCAGACAGCTATGTCAGGATTCCTGACGTATCTGTCATTACTTGCGTCATGGAGCGCTGTCCAGTGAGTACAGCGCATCCATGCTGTTGCAAGGAGGGCATAATGGGAAGTGTTGCTACGCTGTCTTGTCGCAGCACAGCAACGCTTTTCATGAGTGGGGCACAGGAATGCGCACTAACTCATTGATGGTGCGCATTCCTGCACTGTATTTTTGTCGCAGGGCAGCGCTGCAAAATTGCTTGCAGCACTGTCCAGCACCAAAAACATGCATACATGTGGGCACAAGTCTTGTCCCCATTTTTAAGACCAGCTATTTTTTGGTCTTAAGTTCCTGCAGCTAACGGGCTTTAGCGCGACTTTTTTTATTGCTTTGCGGGTCCGGCCCATCCTTGTTAATAGGGCGCAGTGGTGTTAGCGTGAGTTTTCCTGAAATTTTGAGAAGGAACGCCTACCTTGCATGTCATTAGCAATAAATATCGCTGGCATGCAAGGCGATAAGAAAACCGGCTGCTATCACCGGAAAGCTGTCACTAACGCCTGTTAGCGACAGCTTGATAATAGGGCTTTAAAGAAAAACCGCGTTAGCGGCCAGAAATTGCCACTAAAGCGGCAATAAATGGCTTGATAATATGCCCCAAAGTTTCTGAGGCTGCAGAACAGTGGGTCTACTTAGAGTGGCTATCTATGTAATCTATTTTGTTGGGAACTTCTATAAAGCACAGATCCAGCCCTAAAGGGGCAGCTGAGAGCTTTCCTCAAGACAGAGTACGGGTTACATAATAAGCCTTGGCATGTATTTACATGACTCAAGTAGAAATGCAGTCTAAACTACATTTATAACAGAGAGCACGTGACAGTAAAGTAAATTAAGATTGTGGGCTGAGGGAGGGGATAATGTGATAAGAGGATGGTGTAAACTGTGTTCCTACATTTGTTTTCTGTGAAAGAGAAGGTCTGCTATCTTATTTTCTTTTTACTCACCAGGACGTTCTCCAATTGATCCGACTCATGCAGGGGTTGATCCTCGGGTTTCCTGATGGGGCTACATCGCAGGTTTGAGTAGTGGATGGCATGACTTGACGAAAGTTTGACTAAAGTCAGCATCCATCCCCACGGTAACCATGAGGCCAGACGTAATATCGTCATTGTAATTTTGTTTCCTTTCATGAAGACTGAAAGGGTTTCCATCCTGTGAGTACACGGTATGGCATTTTAATTGTGACCGAGGGTTGGGTACACCTTAGCGTGTGTATACCGCCCGGGTCCTAGGTCCTGATGAAAACCTAGTAATACACACTATAGGTTGAAACATGTAGACCCTCTTTCACCTTTCACCTTGTCACCACCCACAGTTTTTACCTGTGGACAATTAGGTCCATCACGGAAATATTCTTGTGGATTCATTTTTAACCTTGTCTTATTGCTCCATAATAAAAATAACAGAGTACAATAAAGATAATTTTACGATCACCACTTCACTGATTCACCAAACCCGCTCCACTGTAATCAGGTGTTGCAGCACACCCGAGTGGCATTCGGCTGCTCGGGTGGGACCCCAATGATGAAGCATGTCACCAACCAGGTTGGTGAGTGAGGGGTCTTTTTGAAACCAAAGAAATTTTCTTGGGTATTTCTTCATCTTCCGTGCTTCCCGTAGTAGCCTTTGGCTCCTCGGGGCATACTCCTTCCAATTGTTTTTTCAGTTAATACAGATGCAGCAAGAGATGGTATAATTTTTGGCTGGGTAGCATAGTCCTTTGCTGTTGATGTTCTTGTATATGAAGTGAAGTGACAAACCTTTTGCAGTCTAGAAGGTGGAAGTATGAAAAGGGGCGTGGTTGTACTTGTACATGCTGATAATCGCATGACAGTGAAGGTGGAACCCTAGAGGGCAGGGAGGATGGAAATACCTACACGGATGTGGGAAAGCATGACAGCTTGCACTCTGGAGTAGAAGATGTGTGTTGGGCGAAAGGATCTGCTACTGAGTGGAAGGAATAGCTTGTTTTAAGAGGACAAAAAAAGGAGGAGTGTACCCCTTTGTTAACTATAGGGACGGGGTGATTAGACTAGAGAAAGAAGAGAGTCCCTAGCTAAAATGTGGATATAGTGTTGTCAACTTGTACACTCTTAGTGGGGTTGTAAAGCACATTTAGTTAGACACAGCAGCAATTAACATAACGTATATCAATTTGTGCAGGGCAACACACTATTTTTTATGCTAGTCTTACAGGAACCAATATAATAATGCCAACAAACAATGTCATAGAAATTGTATAAAATCACATTTTATTCATCATATTATTAAAACCATTCTACATACATTTCACAGCAGCTTTGATCATAAATAAAAATAGATAAAAACAAGGTTAAAAATTTGGCAAGAAAACTACACAAAATACAACACAACTAGCATAAAAAATAGTGTGTTGCCCTGCACAAATTGATATACGTTATGTTAATTGCTGCTGTGTCTAACTAAATGTGCTTTACAACCCCACTAAGAGTGTACATGTTGACAGAACAACACTATATCCACATTTTAGCTAGGGACTCTCTTCTTTCTCTATAGCTTGTTTTAAGTCATCTCTAAATTATTCTGCAGATGTTCGTATAGGAAACACACAGATTCTGTAGAAGCTTCAAGTTGTTGCTGATAGAATCCTACATGTCCGCAAGTAAACACTATGGGCCCTATTCACAGAGGCAAATTAACACATGCAGATGTATTCATGGGTTCTGGAGCGCCTAGGTATACATCTACACTATTTTGCAAATCACCATTTCCAAGCATAGATTTACACCTAAGTGTAGACTTACATATCTCAATCTAAGACATTTAAGTCTGTATTTACAAGTGTAAAATTACTATTTGTAACTTTTTAGATGCAGGTGGAGATCGCCATCATTGAGGTAGAGATCTTCATCGTCAGGGCAGAGATCTCCACCATTGGCTATATAGTATAGGGGAAAAGTGATGCAGTTTATTGATTAAAAAAAAAAAAAGATGTAAAAATATTTTAATGAAAAATAAAATGATAGAGTAATTTAAAATGAATATAATTAACACAGAACTAATGAAAAATGTTACAGCACATTAACTCATCAAATTACAGGTTTGTTAAATAATAACAATAATATATATATTAATTACGAATTAAGCTCATAAATATGATTTTTGATTGTTTTGTAAAGAGAATGTAACCCATAGTAGCATTTTAACATTTAATCACAATTTAGTATTTTTTAGATGTTTAGTTAATTTAATGTTTTTACATTTTTAGCAAAAATAACTTTATAATTCATGATTTTTTTACAGTAAGATAACCATTCATTTTTTAATTATATAATATTTAATTTAATATCACTTTTAATACCAAGACAATTATATGTATAATTGTAATATATATTTAGTAATAAAAATGTCTATATATTATAATATAGACAATTGTATATACACACACTCCGTGAGTATCTAAATTTGTTTGTGAGGAGCCAACTTATTTATACATCAGTATTATATCGTAATAAGTGTGAGAAAATCATCCTTTTTGCCGTGATAACCCCCATTTTGTGACTGATACTGGTGGTTACTGACTCTGATTGTGCCCTGGGCTCTGCTAACCAGGCCCACATCCAGTGCTCTATTTAAAAGGTATATGGTAATTAGCCGTAATTACAATTGTTACTGACAATCTACCTGTAAGACCCTAGTATATGGTAGGGCCTGTAGGTTAAGAGGCCCAGTTGATTTAATGCACTCAAGTGTGCACTGCTGTTTAAAGGAAACCCTGTTTTGCAGGATGCTTTAAAAAAAAAAAAACTATGTCCAACTTCGACTTTAGAATAAAAAGTACTTCTAAAGTATTACATCACCTTATTTTTACATTAAACCACCCCTGAGGTCTACCCTAGGAGCCCAAAGGTTAAGGTGCATTGTGATAATAAGCAGGGACATTATAAAAGATGTTTTACATGCCATGGTGAGGAATAAACTGCCAATTTAATTTTTCCCGTTGTAGATTGCTAGCTCCATAGGCTACCATGGAAAGGCTTTATTAAACTTTAATAATGTCTAACTTTTGACAGGAGTGAGCTAGAACACTAATTTAAGGTGTTAAACAATAGTGACAGTAAATCTAACAACTTTCAAAGGGTAGATTCATTTGAACTCTTACAGGAAATTAGTTTTAGAACTTCTTTCCCAAAGTTACCTAAAATCAGCCCCGTAGCAGCCTCTTCTGTTTGGCCAGCCTTTGACAGGCTGAGCCAAGCTGCCTTAATGAGATGTGAAGTGGCCTGATTTGAAACAAAGAGAGTGGTGGGAGGAGCTCTGCAGATGCCAGGACAGAAAGGATATGGGTAGCCAAACTGGTCTTTAAAGGGAAAAAGACAGTTAAGACAGGAACCAGGCCCATTCCCACTTCCCGCACCCCCAGCCAGATGGGAGCTCCTATAATTCAATTAGGAGAGGGCCAGTAAGAGGAGTGTAGGGAAAACTTTGCCACACCTATGGGTTGGGTTAGCCAGACCTGAACCTCTGGGATACATTTTCTCCATTGTGGATTTTTGTGAGGATTGCTTTCTGGGACAAAAATGTCACATTTCTAAGGAAGTTGTCATCACAGAGGGTGGCACTCTGCACCCTATTTATCAGGGGTGCCCTCCTCTTGCCAGCCCAGAAACTGGAATAAATACAGGAGTGTTGCCCAGCAACTCAGATCCCTGCCTGGAAACATCAAGAGAAGATGGACTGCCCTGCTGATTCCCTGGTCTGCACAAAGAGAGGACTGCACTTTGAAGGAATCCACCTGCTGCACACTCTGGGCTTCACAAAAGAGGACTTTGCCTTTCTTTAAAGGATTAAGGAGTGGACTCCTTCAAAGCAACAGGTAGAAAAAAGCTTCAAGAAGTTACCTGCATGAACTCCACCAAGACTAGCTCAGATGACCAGCTTCACCTGGACTTTAAAGGATTTGACCAGGTGCATTATGGGAATTGTAGTCCCAAACCTCCAAGAGGAAACTCAAAGCTTCTGGACCCTTGGCTGGAGTTGTGGACCCTCAAAGACCCAAAGGAGACCTTCTGGCAGAAGAACTGGAAGTTTCTAAACATTTGGACAAACATTTGTACAACTTTTGTCAAAAAGCTCCATAAGTTGACCGACCCCGACAACGAGAGTCAAGATGGAGTATGTAGAGTTAAGTGGAGTTAAATAGAGTTACAACTTAACATTTCCTATTGGCTAGCATGTGAGCTGGAATGCCCAGACAGGATCTAGATTGCTTTATCCAGTGTGTTCTATGTATGGGTCATTACTGTTGGGCAGCGCTGAGAGCTGGACTGCTGTGCTGAGGATACCCATCCAGAATAAACTCCTTTGAATTACACTTCTGGATTTGTGGCATTACTACATTTTATGGCGACGAGGATGGGATCGCATCGTACCTCCTGTAGGACTTTGGAGTCAAATTATTGAACTAGCACACGAAGGGCATCCTGGCAGGAGCATGACGAAGAGAAGAATTAGACAGACATATTGGTGGCCAAAGTTAGACAACATGGTTGAGGAGGTGATTAAGCATTGCTATGCATGTGCCAACAGTGACAAGGTAAAGACATTGAGAGAGCCACCACTTAAGTGTGTCGAGTTACCTGTTAGACCATGGGAAAGATTAGCGATGGATTTCCTGGGTCCTATAAATAGATTGGATAGTGCAAACAGATTTATATTTGTGCTTGCTGATTGCCACACAAAGTGGTTCGTGTACAAACCAACGAGTGTGATTAACACTAAGACTGTGGTGAGATTTTTAGAGGAGGTTTTCATGGAGGAAGGTGTACCAAAAACCATTGTATCAGATAATGGGGTAGAATTTGTGTCAAGAGAAATGAAAGAGTTTATGGAAAAGTGGGGAGTTGCTCATGAGAGGGTGGCTTTATATAGGCCACAAGCCAAAGGAATGGTTGAGAGGATTAATCGCCTAATAATGGACAATATTCAATTGTCATTAGCCAATGGTCTACCTTGGAGAGAAGAGCTAAAGAAGTTGGTCTGGGCGCACGGAACTACGCCTCATGCTGTGACTGGTATTTCTCCCTTTGTATCTCTTAAGGGTAGAGAACCAGGTAGAAAAGAAAATCCTAGTTGGCTGATTGTTAAAGATCGATTATGGGTAGACCACCATGCTGTCAAAGCTAGTGTCACAGCAAAGCAAAATCTTGCGGAAGAATATTACAACACAAGGAAAGGAGTGAAAATGTCAAATATTATGGTTGGAGATTGGGTTGTTACTAGGAAAAGTGGTGTAGTCATTAAGGGGGATAGTAAATTCTCTGTTCCCTTAAAGGTAATTGAAGTAAGACGCAATGTAGTGGTCTTAGAAAATGGGACCGTATGGAGTGTTGGAAATGTTTGTAAAGTGCCTAACATGGCGAAGTAATCATCATTATTTGTCGTGTTTTGCCACGACATTTCTTATGTTATTTTTCTACCAAATTCTTTTTCTTGTTTACCGTATTTATTGTATAATTTGTATTGTTTCATAAGGGAGGAGATATGTAGAGTTAAGTGGAGTTAAATAGAGTTACAACTTAACATTTCCTATTGGCTAGCATGTGAGCTGGAATGCCCAGACAGGATCTAGATTGCTTTATCCAGTGTGTTCTATGTACGGGTCATTACTGTTGGGCAGCGCTGAGAGCTGGACTGCTGTGCAGAGGATACCCATCCAGAATAAACTCCTTTGAATTACACTTCTGGATTTGTGGCGTTACTACATAGACGTCGCACTGCGACTTGGCCTGAAATCCAGGTTTGCCCCACTGTAAGTTTTTCGCCAACGATGAGGGGAACCAAGACTTCCATGAATCATAGAGGCATCGTGCTGCAGCTGGCTGCCGTTGTCGAACTGCAACCTGGCTTGCTGAGAAGACTACCTTGATGTTGAGGGAAAAAGAACCAAAAAGTGACTAAGTGCGAAGGTAAAATTTTAACCAGCCCCAACCACCCAACCTCCCCTGACCCACACTGCATCGCGTCAGCCTGAAACTTTGACTTTGTCCAAGTCAAGCAGCACCAGATGTCCCTGGTTGGCGCTTTATGCTTTTAAGCACTAGAAAGCACATTTTTACATTGAATCTTTAAAGATTCATAATTACCAGTTCCCTACATTGTATTTATGTCATTTTGGTGTCATTTTAATCACAAAAATGTTCTCAATGTTTATAAATTGGTGTTGGATTTTTATTGTGTGTTGTGTCTTACTTATCTTCTGTTTTGGTGATAGTAAATGCTTTACACACCTGTCTCCTAAGTTGAGCCTGACTGCTCATTAGCCAAGCTACCAAGGGTTGAGCAAGGATTAATTCATTGAGAATTCACTGGACCTTAATTGTGATTGTGGTGTTAATACTAGTTGTAGGAACATACCTGCACCTACTGATAAACCACATTCCAACAATTAAGAGTATGCAAAAAACAATGATACTACTTTTCAACATTTTATTTTATCTTTCTTCAATGATTTGTTAAATATAACACATACATTCAGAATAAAAACACAATTAATAGAAAACATGTATATAATAAATTATCCCAAACAATGTCCACCTTGATACATATTTGATTCACATTAGGAAATAAGGTATTGCCATATCCTCCAATTTTGTGATGCAAATGCTCTATCTGTTGAAAAACTATTGAAGGTCTGCCAGTAGTATATGCAAGTTCTCTCATGGTCATCATGTCTATCAAGAGACCATTAAAGCTGTCTGGGTACCATCATCATTGCAACCAGCTGCACTTAAAGCATGAGCAGTGCATGGTGGGCACATTAGTTATAGCTAGCTCAGTAAAATATAACTGGTGAAATGCAGTTCTTCCTTTGTTTTCAGATGATAGTTTTTTAATTTTTACAAAGACTAACTGTAATGTTACTTTTAATTTCTTCAGGGAATATCTAGTTTTTTTTTATTGCAAGCATTTCTCTGTCAAGGAGAGTGAGGAAATGTCTCCGTTGCTCTGACGGAGGTGCAGCCTGCCAAGCTGACGGTCATTTCTAAAGCATTGGCAGGAACTGCCTTCACAGTGGTTCCAGTCAAGGCTGTTTGCAGTTTGGTGCAGAGTACCGTCAACTTGATGGAGCCATGCATCAAACCGAAAAATCTGTATAATAACCATTTGGCATAGAATTGCATTTTTCTAAAACTAGCCTCCTTTAGTAGTGTCACATTATAGTTATTAATCATATTCCAGGCTGTCAGCGAAAGCTGGATGTTTTCCTTGGTCTGCCACTTATCCCACGCTTTCTGATAGGTTTGCATAGTACTATTCTTTCTAAGGACAGACATCCAGCAACTGACATATCTACATGTGCTAGACTCTGTCAGGTCTTCTGTAAGGTCGTGGCTTGACATAAACGCATCCAAATCTATATCTTTTAGGAAGTGTCTGATCTGTATATAAGACCACCTTAGTACATACTTAATATATCTCTTACCAGAGTCAGTCTCACTCCAACTCTTCTAAACATTTCTATCAATAAAATCGAAAGCCGTACAATAGCCATTACTTTCCCATTTTTGTATAATATGTTTCTCTATCAAGAAACGGTTGCCTACATATATCAACTAAACGGGTAGAGGCATTAATTGAAAGTATATTATAATACTTAAATAATTGTACTTTCTGCTTTATTAACCGTTGCAGGGTCTTATATCTAATTTTCTTGGGATTTCTTGTCAGTCTTAAGAAGTCTAAAATTTTATATTCTTGGAAAATCTTGTCTCTAAACATATTATCTATACAGGGCATCTCGGATGGTCTAGTGAATCTATGAATATTGTATACAAAATTAGCGTAATAATATTCCTTCAAATATGGAAGAGCCAAACCACCTTCCATAATTGGTCTATATAAAATATCTAGTGCTAACATTGGTGTTTTATTTGTCCAGACAAATGCTGAGAACAAGCCTTCTATCTCTTTAAAGAATGTAATTTGTAGGACGCATGGTACGGCGAAAAAAAAAGAATAAAGGCAGTATAGACAAGCGAATTAGGACAACCCGTCCCACTAAACACTTTGGTGTGTCAGACGGCCGGGAGCCATCCGACACACCAGTGCTCATGTGCGTCTGATGGCTCCCGGCTGTCCGCTCACATAGCACTAGAAATCCCTCTGGTGCAGGCACCTGAACAGCCTCGGGAGCTGGGGAGGAGCTTCCCCAACTCCCGAGGCTGTTCTGCTGGTTTCAGGGAAAAGACGATCAGCGTCGATAGCCTCATTTCAGTTTTTCTTTCCATGTGCTCAGGGGGCTATCTCAGCCCCCAAGCACGTAAAAAGACAGGAGAGGTATCGTTGGAAAGAGGAGAATCTCCCCTTTCCAATGGTATCCCTCCCTAGTGGATCCCTGCTTGGGGTTTGCCCCAGGAGGGCAATCCACAAGCAGGGATCCACCCACTGGACACCAGGGAGGGGGGAGCGGCCCCTTGGGCAAGGACCTTTGCTCCCCCAATTGTTTTATGGGGCTAATCAGCCTTTCGCCCCCCTGGGGGGCAGTAGCCCCCAGTCTGCCCCCCAGGGGGGGCAGAAAGCCACCTAGTTGCCAGGGATTCTTTTTTTTTACTGGATTTAGTGGTGGGGCTGCCCAAGATGGGCATGCCAATGTCCCCACCCTGCACAATTCCACAGTCTTTCTGCCCCCCCCCTTTGGGGCAGATGGAGGCAATAGCCCCCGATCTGGCCCCCTGGGAGGGCAGAAAGCCCACAAGATGTCAGGGATTATTTTTCTTATTGTATTTAGGAGTGGGGGCTGCCAGAGTTGGGCATGCCAATGCCCCCACCCCTGCAAAATTCTGCAGTCTTTCTGCCCCCCCCCGGAGGCAGATGCGTGCAGTAACCTGCGATCAGAATGCCCACTAGATTACAGGGATTCATTTTTTTATTGTATTTAGGGGTGGGGGCTGCCTGAGATGGGGATGCCAATGCCCCCACCCCCTTACAAAATTCCACAGTCTTTCTGCCCCCCCTGGGAGGCAGATGGGGGCAATAGCCCCGGATCTGCCCCCCGGGGCAGAAAGCACACTAGGCACTAGGCACCATGTATATAGGGGTTGGGGCTGCCCAAAATGGGCATGCCAATGCCCCACTTCCCCCCCAAATAATTCCCCAGGAGGCAGATGGGGGCTTTTATATGTATGGGTGGGGACTGCTCAAAATGGGCATGCCAATGCTCTCACCCCCTGAAAAATTTGCCACAGCATTTCTGCCTCCCTTGGGAGTCAGATGGGGCAGTAGCCCACGATCTGCCCACCAGGGGGATAGAGAGCACACTGAGCACCATGGATTTTTTTAATGTATATAGGGGTGGGGGCTGTCCCTGTAGTGTAGCTCCTATTTCCCTTATAGGCTCTGCGCATTGGAATAATATATCCTATAGGTTTGACATAGGACTAAGGTCGGTATGTCCCTATCGAGTATATTAAACTTAATTACTTGTGCCAGCTAGCTCAGAGGCCACTAGAAACTTCTTGACGACAAGAAGGGATTAGTTTCTGGCAGCCGCAAAACATGACCACTGTGTTTCCCTTACAGAATCAGGATGTGTCCCAGAGTCGTAGAAACAATAGATAACTATTTCACTCAGCTCAGTTGTGCATGGTTCAGTTATTCTCAGAGTTACACAGAAATAACAGACGGGCGTTTCAATAAAAGGTTTATTGAACAGTCTTGTTTCTGTTGTAAGTTAGATGTGCTGTTACGATCACAAGACAGTATGCGAGATAAATAATGTACAGAGTGAGCAGTAAAAATAAATAATACTGCGTTAGCATTATCTTTTCAGCATATATGCATTTACATAAAATGACACAGCCTAAAAATGCGAGTACTCATACGATGTGTTTCTATCCTAGTTCTACCTAGTGTGCCTAACCTGTCCTAGGTGTAGGAAGAAGTAGAAGTAGGTGCTGTATGCCTGACTAGAGTATACTAAGAGTAAGTTACGCCTAGAGTCTAGTATGCCAAGAGTCCCTCTAGGTTCTAGTCTGCTCCATACCTGAAGAATGAGAGAGGTAGGAATCTCTTTTCCGGACTCGAACTCCAACACCCCGCAAGGGAAGTTAGATTACTGGAAGCTGGACTCTGCGTGCAGGAATGACAGCGTCTTCTCAGTGCGTCCGGCCGGGAATCGGGCTCCTCTGAAGTCGAGGTCTCCTCTGATTTACAGGGGTTTGGGAAGGTATATTTATACCTGAAAATGTTAGCATTGACGTGAGTTGGGTAGCAAAAGACGTCATGAATGAATCCCTTAAGGAATAGAGGTTCATGCATAATGTATGAGTCCTTGAAGAAATCAATAGTCCTGGGCAAGGGAAACTCCCGCAGCATGAGGGTCTGTTTTTTCATGGACTCGTTGAGATGCTAGGGTGGACGGATGTCGGAATCCATGCCTGTATTTGGTATGCATGGCTTATGCCTAAATAAGGTCTGGGATTTTATGCCTATATAAGGGCAGGTTGGATTGTGCCTATATATGGTCATGTTTCTAGAAAGCCCGTTTATGGACACCCTATGAAGTATACAACACCCACTCCTCTTTTGTGTATACAACAATACTAAAATGCTAAACATTTAAAATGCTAAACATAAAAATAGAGTACCGCATATTAAAACATATCCTAAAAAGCCTTAAAAGATACATTAAAATGCAAAAGGTTGCTGTACATCACAAAGTAGTGCTTTTCATTTCCTGCATAAAGTGTGAAATAAATGCAATCTGGAACGTAATATAAAAGCAATATATATATATGACGAAAATGATCGATAAGTTTGTTTCAAAATCAAAATCATGTCCTATCATGAAATTTAAATGAATAGTTTTAGACACACAAGATGACTAAATGTCCCTGGAAGTACTGCCACGTCTGTATTATAAGGCCAGTTCTACTTTAAGCAGATTGGAGTGCCATTTTCGTTCAAAAAATGGGACAAAAGTTCAGATTTGGTAAAAGTTCCAAGGTTTTTGAAAAATGAAGGCCAAATTGTTGCTGTTGTACTGGAACAGAGTATGCCGAAGCAGAGTCAGTTCACGGGTCTGGTGTAAACATGAGATCATCTACCTCAATAGACAAAACATCATCCACTGTCGCTGGTGTAAGTTGGAACACCTTGTGTAAAAGATTGACCGCACAAAGATGGGAAACATCGCTCTCAGCAATGTTCGCGTTCGTTGTTACCTGTGTGCCTGGAGTTGTTTCTCGTACCTCAGCAGCAGCAGGAGGCGACTGTGAGATCTCAATGAATGCTGACATCAGGATCGGAAGCCTCTGGGGACAACACAAAGCATGGGCCGTTATCGGGTCCAGCAAAGCATCGACATCCTTTGGCGCAGCTGACGGATATGTTAGACAGGCGTCCAACACGCATTCTTCACCGCATAGCAGGCATCGTAGAACAGGTAAGATGCAATCTTGCCAGATTGGTCGGAATGACAGGAACCATGTGGTATTAAGGTCCCGTAGACGAGTCATGCCTAAAAGCTGTACTATCCGCTCACGGCACTTTCTTTCAAGGAGAGCTTTCTCCATTTCACTCGGAGTGATTTCGGCGAAGAGGCTGGCCATAGCGCAATAGCAGACAGATGAATAAAATTCCCGCAACAAGTGCTAGAATTAATGGTATGCCACCAAACAGCGAATGTGCAAAGTTCGGAATGATTCCAAGTATTGCCTGGAACGGTGCTAAGAGACCGGTGCAAATGCTCTTAAATACATGTAAAACTCCCGTTGTATCTGACATGTTAAAGATACGTCCTATCATTTCTACGAAATGTATAGGGCAGTTGGTACGTATTAAAGTCTGTATCTCAGCCGAAGTCCTTGCGACTTGCAGATCATAATTTTCTTTGGCCGAGGTCAAAGGCACTGTTTGTTGCAAAAGCATGGCTTTCATTCTGCTTAAAGTATCAAATCTTATAAAAGAGACGTTAAGTGAAGGCCACAAAGGCGACTCCTGACTGTGTCTATTGGGGGAAACAATACTTGCATACAGCAAGTGACCCTGGAGTTGACCGTTACTAGATATGGGATGCCTGGCAACATTCCACAGCAGCTCTGATCATTCAACATGAGGTAACTCCCATTCGAAAGTTGTCCAAACGTTGGATTAATCACAGCAGCTGGAGAACCATGCTGATGGCAAGACAGGTTTGCCACAGAACCATTACAAGCTCCGTGCAAAATAATGTCCTGACATATGAGTGAACCGGTCAGTGCATGTTTACAGTTAGTACCGCTAAGAAACACTTCACGATCCCCACTCCAACATCTATGTGTATACGGTAAATCCCAAAATATCTTAATGTATTCCTTACCCAACCTTTCATATTTGCCTGCTTGCATCTGTTTGAGGCAATACTGAAACTGAAAAGTTGTCACAGGCAACGTTATTTTGCCATGAATAACCCATTCTGTAGCTGGTTTTTCTGCCACTGTAAATGGTAATTTCTCCATTTTTTCCAATGAATAAATTCTGGAGGACAAAGTTGTTAACCCATTGTCGACTACAGAGAGTGTTTTCTCTAAATTAATACGATCAAGTTCACGTTCTGCAGGCTCTATCTGTGACACTTTCCATGCTTCGTTATAAGCAGCATAGATGCCGGCATATATGAAACGTTTTTGACGCGGTTTTCTTGGTCCAAGCAAGAATTCCCTAAGATCTGCGTCATGTGCAAGTAAGGTTAAGTGTTGCTTCACATCCTGTAGTGTAGATTTATGCAGCCAATCGAGGCATAATTTACCTACACTGTATGTTGTAACTACCCCCGGATGTTGTCTTTGGACATATCTTGGGTCTGGCCTATAAATAGTTAAGCCCTGAGTTTTGTTCAAGAACCTTTCCTGACAGTTGTTTGTGTCTGTGGGCCAGATCAACCATTTTTTCCAATTAGGATGAGTTCTGTTGAGTTGTAGTATATTGTCAACTGTCACCACTGCCTTCGTATTATTATCACTGGCAGGTGTTGGCACAGAAGGTGTTCTCATCTCTTTTATCTTGGCTAATCCAAGACAAGATGTCTGTTGGACGGTGTCATTCAAAAACAATATTTGTTCAGGGATAATACAGGCTCTAAATAAAGCTTCTATACCCTGTACTTGCCAATCTTTACTACCCCAGACAGTTTTTGTCTCTATTGTGTCTTTCCATAAGTCGAAACCCTGTGTAGACAGTTGGGCAATAAATGCTTCAGAGTAAATCTGTTTCATATTTGTTAACATAATTTTCAGTCCTGTTTTGTTTACATTTGTGTAGTAAAATGACTCTGCTATAAATAACAAGGATAGGGAGTGAAGAGGTGCACCTCGTGGGTGCTAGAGGTGGATACGTCCTCCTCAGGTAAACATATGAAACAAAAGAGAGATCCACCTCAAAAGAGGTTGTATTAAGGAAATGTGTTTCCAAACTTGGTAGGAAACACACAATGTTTGCTTTGATACCCCTCACACACCAAAAGGACCCTTGGTGTCATGCTTCATCATAGGGGTCTTCCCGCCCCAGCTGCGGGACGGGGCGTGCTGCGACCAGCGACTACGCGGGAGCACTGATATTTGTAGTGCTATGTGTGGTGTAGGGGTAGTGAGAGGAAGGGTCGGGGGTGAATGCGAAAGGTGAGTTAAAAAGAACCTAGCCTCATGGACTTAAGGAATTTAATAGGTCATAGAGGCTGGTACTATTAAAAGGGTGGTTCGGAGATGTCCTGCGTGTAATGTGCGGATACTCCTGGGTGTGTCAACATGTTTCGAAGCCACAAGGCTTCTTCATCAGGACTGAAAAATGATCCCTTCAGTACTCACTATGTTGCTATCAATAAATGTGTGATATATACAAAAAATTTAAAAAGGGGGATGCATAATATACAGTACCCAATCAAATAATGGTAAAGAGTGAGCCCACTCAGTATTTCTGAAGTGTAAGCCTGAAAAAGAGAGAGCACAGTTAATTTATGCAAGTGCGCCTCCCAATGCGCAGACACGATTAACCTAAGAAGAAACAAAACATTAACTGTGACTGTAGTGTCCATTAGCCTTAGTTTGTAATTTAACCAAGTGCCGTGACCTGTTAGGAAAAAGGGGACAAATAACGAGACATACATACGAAAAACAGAAAACACACTCTCTATATTCAATATTCAAAGTCATTGTGATTGATGCTTCAAGTTACGTTCATATAATGAAGATACATACTAGAGAAAGCAGGAGTTAATGCTCCATGAGCCTTTATAACGGTTGGGAAGGGTGTTGCCACGTCTGCTATTTGAAAAGATGAGATAGAAAAATGAGAACAAACTGTTTGTTCACGGAGGATTTTGTATAATGAACACCAGGTTGGCGTTAACTTTTGAACGACTCCAGCGTTACTGGTACCCTACACGGCTATGCCGTACTCACGTTCTGGTCAACAGCTCCTCGCTTTTGATAACGCCATCCCGCGGCTCCGTTGTGTGAGTGAGACCACAGGGGAGGCTCTTTTAAAGGCAGGCAATTAGTTTACAACAGGGCGCACCTGTGCGAGATCCCGCAAATTAGAGTTCGAAAGCGGAAGTGACTAACGCTAGTACGCTAACCCATTTCATCAGGATGTAACCGGAAATCGTTGAAACAAGTTCTTGCCGAACATCGTAAGTATTCTAAATGAAATGAATAGTCTTTCGAGTTCATTCAAAAAGGAGTGGTACAGACAGACCTAGAGGCATGAGTAATAAATATAAATATAAACAGCGCTATAGCAGACGGGCACAAACCCAATAGGAGAGCGCTGACTCTGTATACTGCTGTAGGGATTGAAACCGCTTGTGGGAGCATGGAAACTAAGACTAAACATCAGTTTGCCCTAAAAAAGGGTTGAGGGTGAAGTAGTGATTAAATGCCCAGAAGATCAGAAAGTGAATGAATAGCACTAGATGGATAAAAAAACTGAGCCCGATATCAGAGCACTGCCTAAATTAACCCATGCGCAAAGATTAGGTGTTCCTGAAACCGACCACAGATCCCCAGGATTTGACACCAGGTTGCACTGAGTTCAGTATGGAAGCAGTTTTCAGAATTAAATGTACGTAGAGTGAAAACAGTGATACACATAAGTGAAGTTGATTATCTAGAGATGTTAGAAGAGACGCGATTATCTTGTGGACATTGATTACTGCAAAACCAGATCCGGAATGACTGATATATTGATTGATCCATATCAGTATACCAGGAGAAATGTACAGTCTAGGTCAGTTGAGCCCAGGGAATATCATCGTTCAGACCTGTCAGATGAGTGCCCAAACGAAACACCCAACGTTGTTCCTTTTCTAGCAGGTTGCTCTCATTGTGGAGTTGTTCAATCACAGTCCATTTCAAATCATCCACGTTGTGTGGCATAATGAGATAGTGATTTGCCATCTTTGTGGTGCTTTTTTTGCAGCGCACATTGCTCTTGTGCTCGCCGATGCGGATCTTAATTGGCCTTGAAGTCATGCCAATATATTATTTTCTGCACGGACATGTGATCATATAAATCACGTTCCTGCTATTGCAGTTTGTAAAGCCTCTTTGTTCCCAAGTTGTTCCATTCATGAAGGTTATACTTTTACTTTTCTTAGTAAGATTACACGTGCTACAGTTACCACACGGGTAATGACCCTGTAGTGGTGGGAGGGTAGTGGTAGCCAGACTCCTCTCGAATATAACCCTTGGTCTGGTATGGACCAAAAGTCCTTCAGGTTTCTGCCTCTCTTATGGGAGAACATGGGTTTGGGAAGGTTGAGACTGCCGCAATTGAGTATTCTCCAGTGCTTATTTATTAGTTTAGACACTTCATTTGAGTGAGTATTGAAAGTGGTAACACATATAGGCCTGATTTCCTGTTCCTTAGGTGCGTGGTTTTCTAACAGGGCTTCTCTGTTGTTATTTCTGGCCCGCTTATAGCCTTTCTTTATAATCCGTTCCGGATAGTTGCGTTTCAGTAGTTTGTTTTCCAAATCGGAGGCTTGTTTTTTGAAATCCGTGAGCTCGGAACAGTTCCTCCGGAGGCGGAGGAACTGTCCGTAGGGGAGGTTGTCCCGTAGATGCCTGGGGTGGAAACTGTTGTATGATAATAGGCAGTTTTTGGCTGTAGGTTTGAAATGGGTGGTAGTTTTAAGCTTACCCTGGTCAGAGTAGATGTTCAGGTCAAGGAACACCAGATTCATATTAGAAAATGTATGGGTGAACTTTAAGAATGTGTTTTGTTCATTGAGCCAAAGCATGAAGACTCCAATGGATTCAACGTCACCTCTCCATATAACAAGAATATCGTCAATGTACCGTTTCCAGACAACGATGTTGTCTTTGAACGGGTTGTCATGATGTAATATCTTGTTGGTTTCTAGGTGGTGGACATAGAGGCCAGCCAGACTAGGGGCAAAGGTGCTCCCCATGCTGGTCCCGTGTCTTTGTAGGTAATGTACCCCTTCGTACAAAAAGAAGTTGTTTTTTAGTGCCAGAGAGATACATTCCATAACCACATTGCGGGGTGTATGATAATCCCATGTTGTGGTAAATAGTACTTCCTCTATGATGTCTAGTGTTTCGTCATGGGGTAAGCTCGTATATAGGCTTTCGACATCAAGTCCCAAGAGGTGGTGTTGTGTTGGATCAAAAGGGAGGTCCTCGATAAGTTGTAGAACGGCCTTGGTATCTTTTAGGTAGGTTTGGGTTTTCTGAACTAGAGGCCGTAAAAATGCGTCAGCAAACTTGGAAAGGAGTTCCAGTATAGAGCCAAACCCCGATACAATAGGACGGCCGGGGGGATATGCCACATTCTTATGGATCTTCGGGATGGTGTAGAAATAGGGTGTTTTAGGACATTTCTGTATAAGGAATTCTGCCTCTTTTCTTGACACCCAATCATGAGCTATGGCTTCCTCCACCATCACCATAATCCGTACCCGCGTCTCTTCTGTTGGATCATTGCGGAGGACTTCGTAGTTCCTGCGGTCATCAAGGAGCTTCATACATTCGACGTCATAATTGTGTTTCGTTTGAATAACAATGGCACCTCCTTTATCTGCTGGCTTGATAACCAGGTCAGTGTTATCAGCCAATTGATGTAATGCTTCTTTTTCCAATCGTGTGGTGTTCTGGAATGTTCTTTTTCCCTCACTAGGTAGGTTCATCAATTCATCCATTACTGCTTTCTCGAAAGCAAGTAACTCGACTGGTACCGTGGAGTCCAAAGGTGTGAAAGTAGATTTGTTTTGCAATCCAGTGTCAGATGTCTGTTCCACTGTTGTCTCTGTTTCATTTTGGTTTGCAAAGAAAGCTCGTAATTTAAGCTTGCGCATAAACTCCTTCATTTCTAGGCATAGTTTAAATTTGTCCAACTTGTTTGTGGGGACAAAGCCCAGGCCCTTTTGCAGGACGTGTTTCTGGGTCTCTGTCAAAGTGTACTCCGTTAAGTTAACCACCAATTGCTCTACCTGCTGGTTGACGGTTGATTTGCTGTTGCTGTCATACTCTTCGTTGAGACTCTCGCCACGTCGTCTGGTTCGTGACTCCAATGGACCTGGTTGCCTCTCCGGTTCCTTCCTCTCGGTGGCCCGGGCGTGATCCTAAAAAGGAGGTGCTCCATAGTAGTTAAATTCTTGTGGTTGTGGGTTCCATTGTTGGAAAGGTCCTGCCATGGGTGGTGGACCATAAGGGTAGTATGCATAGCTCGGTGGTCCTTGGAAATGGTCCCAGCCCCTTCCTCTTGGTCTATAAGGTCTCTGGTACTGAGCTCTTCCTCTCTGGTTCCTTTGGTTGCTACCCCGGCTTGAATGTGAGTCGTTGGAGCTAACATCAGATGAATCGCTGTCCGAACCCTGTTCACTATGAGTTTTCTTGATCACGTAGTCATCTCTTATGTAGGGGTAGACGCGTTCATGGCTGAAAGCTATAGTGTCCTTTTTCAATTTCTTATACTTGCTCTGTTTCAATGAGATCTCGTATTCACTCATCTGCTGGTTGAGTTCATCCAATCTTTTCTTCAAAACGGTAGTTGATTGATAGGTTTTTAGTTGGACCTCTAGTTTCTGTATGTCGATCTTCAGTTCTTGTGCCAATCGGGTGGCTGTTTTGATTATGAGAACCAGCCAATCCCTAGTGCAGTGCCACGATATTAAGGACCAATCTTTTTTAAAGGATTTGTCATGCTGGAATATAAATGGTTCATTCCGAACTATTAGGCCTTGAGGTGCCGCGTTGGCCCTAAGGTATTCTGTCATTAGAAGGCCATGCAAAGCGGTTTTTATCTGTGTTCTCCTCAGGCTTGCCAACTCATCCCAGTCTGCGTTGTCCGGACCTGGATCGTTGCTGCTCAGTCCCTCAAACGGATTGAGGGCTGCCAGGATTCTATCGATTTCACCCTCATCAAAGGTGAGGCCTGCTGTCTCTGCCATGTTGTGAATGTCAAAATAAAAATTGAGCGTGTGTTTTTGCTGAGAAAAGTGTATGTATGAAAAATTTAAGACATATACTGTTCCTTCCAATAATAGAAGGGAAAAAGGGGAATGAGGTAACGGTACACTGACCGTTATCGCCCAAGGACCAGGGTTACTGGATTCCTCCCACAGCTGCGCGCTGTCAAGGTAGCTATAAATAACAAGGATAGGGAGTGAAGAGGTGCACCTCGTGGGTGCTAGAGGTGGATACGTCCTCCTCAGGTAAACATATGAAACAAAGAGAGATCCACCTCAAAAGAGGTTGTATTAAGGAAATGTGTTTCCAAACTTGGTAGGAAACACACAATGTTTGCTTTGATACCCTCACACACCAAAAGGACCCTTGGTGTCATGCTTCATCATAGGGGTCTTCCCGCCCCAGCTGCGGGACGGGGCGTGCTGCGACGAGCGACTACGCGGGAGCACTGATATTTGTAGTGCTATGTGTGGTGTAGGGGTAGTGAGAGGAAGGGTCGGGGGTGAATGCGAAAGGTGAGTTAAAAAGAACCTAGCCTCATGGACTTAAGGAATTTAATAGGTCATAGAGGCTGGTACTATTAAAAGGGTGGTTCGGAGATGTCCTGCGTGTAATGTGCGGATACTCCTGGGTGTGTCAACATGTTTCGAAGCCACAAGGCTTCTTCATCAGGACTGAACTCACCTTTCGCATTCACCCCCGACCCTTCCTCTCACTACCCCTACACCACACATAGCACTACAAATATCAGTGCTCCCGTGTAGTCGCTGGTCGCAGCACGCCCGTCCCGCAGCTGAGGCGGGAAGACCCTATGATGAAGCATGACACCAAGGGTCCTTTTGGTGTGTGAGGGTATCAAAGCAAACATTGTGTGTTTCCTACCAAGTTTGGAAACACATTTCCTTAATACAACCTCTTTTGAGGTGGATCTCTCTTTTGTTTCGTAAAATGTCTCTGGTCAGATGTATTATAACCTGAAAAATATGGAAATTTACTAGCAAAAGTTTTCGAACTACCTTGTGGTGGTGTAGGACAATGTTCCCATTGATTAAACATAAACACATTTCTTGGATATGCAGTTTTGTGCAAATAATGATGACCATAGTGGTTATAACAATACAGTTTTTCATAATCGGATGAACCCTCTAAAAATTCATTTTTAGAAAATGCAGCAGATTTTTCTAGATCAAACATTATATCTTGAACAGTCTCTAAGTCCCAATCATCTGAATAGGTACTGGACGTAATCAAATCACTTAGTGAAATTTTAAATAAATGTGGAATATTCAATTGTTCACTTGGACCGAAGATTTCATAATCTGTTTTGTCCCACACTATACCATCCTGTATAGGAACAGCTGTGATGTTCACTGATGACAAGTCTCTTGCTTCACGATGGGAAGATTTATGTGGTTTCAAAAGTACATTCACGTCTTTTCCTTCACTGTTCACACGGATGTATTTTCCACTTATAAGCATGCTTACTGTTGTTACCAAAGCTAGCCAGAGCAGGAAAACAAAAAGTCCAGATGTAATCCAGAGTTCAATCCATGGAGAAACCAGATAAGTCTTTTTCAGAAAGTGAATAAAGTCTTGTACTTGCTGCTTGAGTTTTGATGATGCTGGCGTCGTTTCAGGTTCGCTTGGATCCTCTGAGAACGTATCAAAGTCAATGAAATAGCCAGAAGCAGTTCTGTCAATTGTTGGAATTGCATCAGGATTCATTGAAATCACAGGAACCAGTTCTTCACGAGTCACGTTGGTGTAGACAGGTGTATTTGGACGAACTGTTATTTGGTTGTCAAGAGGGATGAGTTCCATAGCCTTGTTGCTTAGTCCTTCATTTGTTACAGCTGAATTCTCGATCGTAATCAGTCTTTCAGTCTGAACCTCTTGAATAGTAGCGAGAGGAGTGCGTTTGCTACTAGGTCGGAGTCCACGAGGCCTACTGCTTAGTATTGGCCACATACTGTGGTTTGATCAGGTCGATTGACACAAATCTTTTCTCCTTTCTTCCAGCAAGGGGCGGCAGAAGTACTGTCCTTGTTCCTTGAACAGCTAGAACAGGTACCGGTTGTCTGTAAGAAGGTCCAAATTCCTTCTTGTCCGCGATTTTTTCTCTGACTAGATCCCCAACTTTTGGAATCCAGACAGGCCTTGCTGGGACCGCCGATTTTTCCCCAGTGGTGGTTGGCTGTAGGGATACGTTGCTTTGTTTCGTTCTTAATTTGTTAAGATCCTGTAAAACAGCCAAACGATCTTTGATATCAAATGGTTTCATGTCCACCACTGTGCCTATGTGTTCTAAGTATGGAACCCACATTCTTGTCCCAAATAGGACCTCATATGGAGTGACCCCCCCTAGAGAACTTCTTGGCAAATTATTGATCGCGCGCTGAACGCTAATGAGGTGTTTGACCCACCCATCACCCGAGCCTAATACCCTAGCTGTTATAGACTGCTTTATGTCCCGGTTTTTCCTTTCCACAACAGAATTTCCCTCAGGATGGAATGGAGAGGAGTACCGCAATGCAACGCCCAGACTGGCCATGGCCTCTTTGTAAGCCCTAGAGCTAAACGCAGGACCCTGGTCAGAATGAAACGTGCCTATTGCGTATGTGCCGATAAAGACTCGCAAATCTTTTATAACAGTTCGAGCGTCAGCCGAGCGCTGAGGCCATAACCATAGGAACCTAGATTTAGTATTTGCGGGAATGCCTTTGTCCAGTAGGACGCTGGCGATTAGATAGCCTAATGCTGTCTAACAGTGGTGTCTGCACTGGGCTGCCGCATTCGCAGCATGGTGTCTGGTGGCTCTCTCGCTGTAATTTACAGTCTAAGCAATTGTTGATGAATAAGTGAATGTGTGTATTCATTCCAGGCCACCAGTACATCTCTTTTAATGTCAAAATTGTTTTAGAGATCCCTTGATGTGACAGACCCTCCCCCAAGTGTGTTTCATAAATCAAGGCTGCTCTTCGTTCCATGTTTGGAATCACCCTATCCCCCACTCCAGGGATTCGAGCAAAAGGAACGTTATTCGCATCAATTACATAAGAGTACTTGAGTGGAAACTTTTTTGGTAACGCTGCTTTGCCTTTGCTTGAAGCATTGACAGCTAACATTATCTCACCGTCTATTTTTGTTTTTGAACGAGTAATCGCAGCTACGGAAGCCGTCTGAACAGCCCCCTTCGCGTCTTCGTCAGCCAATGAATTCCCTGCAACGTGAACGCCATCACGCTGATGACTCAGTGTGTGAATCACGTGAGCCTTCGGTAGTTCGTTTTTCAACTGAACTACTTGTTCCCAAAGCAATTTGTGCTTTATTGTGCCACCCTTCGCATCTTTGAAACCATTGTCAAGCCAGGTTCGTATATAGTCATTATACGACTGAACACAGTAATAGGAATCGCACACTATCAGTGTGAGGAATTCTCGATCCGTACTCTCAAGTGCCAGTTTGAATGCATGTAGTTCAGCTCGCTGAGCTGTACAATCACCTAGTGACTGAGTTTTTGTGACCATAGGTCTGAAGATGCCATCTCGCATGCGACCTTTAACGATAGCACACGCTGCACTGTAAGCTTGCTTACTCCCTGTTGCGGGCTGTGCGGATCCGTCAGTGTAAATTATAAATTCATACTGATCGAGAGGCAGAATCTCAGAGGGCAGAGGACATTCTTGTTCATATTGGAGAAATGCCTGTGTTTTTAAATCTGGATCAAAAATATATTCTACATCAGTTGCAGCAAGAGAATTAACCCACTGTATCCATCTCGGATGTAAAGCTTTAGCATTCGGAATGCTCGCTTTTGTGACCGCTTCTAAAGCCGGTACTGGGGTAACGACAATTATGCGTTTCCCTTGGGCTAAGGCTCTTTCTTTTGCTACAGCTGTTTGAACTGCTGTCAGAATTTTTCAGTTGACCTGAAGCGCATTTCCGCTTGTGTATACAAATGTGATTTGTATGCAATTGGTACTTTCTCACCCTCATTAAAGGTTAAGTAAGTGAATCCACATTGACCCGAAATTATTCGAATCACCAAATTTCTTTGACTTACGCGTGTTTGTAAGTGCTTTGTTGCTAACATGTTAGCTTGGAGTGAACGCAAAATTTCTGTGTGTTCCTGTGTCCATTTTTTGATTGTGTAATCAGGTTTGATTAGTGCATAGAGAGGTTTAACCCTTTCTGCGTAATTTAGAATGTATGTTCTACCAAAATTTAGGAATCCCAGTATTGATTGTACATTTTTTAGCGTTTTTGGAGGTTGGAGCAGCGCACATTTCTCTAGAAAGTTAGCTGCCAAGCTCTTGCCTTCACTTGAAAGCTCATATCCTAAAAATAGGACATTGAGATGGGCAATTCTGGATTTTTAAAGTTGAACTTGTAGCCCTCAGAGGCGAATCCCAATATAATGGTGCTCACCCTGTCCAAGTGTTTTTCCAAGTCATCGTCTGTCAGATAGATGTCATCGACATAGGACAATGCCTCGTTGTCATACATTTGTAGTAACTCCGTTACTCTTGCTGAGAATAACCCCGGGCTGTCCTTGAACCCTTGTGGGAGTCGACAAAAGTGATGCTGGGTCCCCATTATGGAGAATGCCGTTAAGTACCTGCTTTCAGGTGCTATATTTTGACAAAAGAAACCGTTTGAGATGTCTAATGTGGTTTTGTATTTTTACGCACAATGTTATTCATTAATGCTGTGCTGTGTGCATTCTGCACTGCAAAAGTTTTAGAACAAGTGTTTAAATGTCTGTTGTCCAAAACTAGACGATATGTATTGTCTGGTTTGGAGACAGGAAACAAAGGATTGTTCATGGATGAGGTGCATGTTTCAATCACCCCTTGGTATTCAAGTTGATTTAAAATCTCCCTGACCTGTTTTTAGCTTCTTGTTTAATAGGATACTGCCTCTGAGCAGTAGGTTCATGTTTCAGATTTATTTTATGGTGAGGTGAGTCCTCATCCCAAACTACATGATTTTTATATAATGCTGGAGCCTGGGCCACTGCCCATTTTCTGGCATATGTATATTGTAAGTGAATTGGTATGTGATTGGAGAAGGCAGGCATAATCATGTCCTCGCCGTGTGGGCACTCCCTGACAAATTGTGGTGGCCAGTCTTTTTCTGCTAGAAGTATGTCATAACCCTTTGATAGTTTTTCCCCAAAAAGTGCTTTAACCTGTCTAGGTTTGTCTCCCTCCATCCGGAGTGTTATTTCATATAACCTTTGTGGAGTACTAACCCTGGTATCTACAGTCTCTACTGTAATGTACTCATTCAAGTCCACTATCTCCAGAAGTTCCATCAGGTTCTGGCGAGCTATTGTGACTTCTGCTGCACTGTCCAGCATTGTCTGAGCCCATTCTCCGTTCCTGAGCTGCGTTCTCAGAATTCTCGGCATGTCTAACTATTAGACCTGCTACTTTCTTTTGGAGAATTGAGGTTTAGCTTTAGTTTTTGTTGTGTGCTTGTCGTCTTTCAATTTCACGCGTTCTTCTCTATGTTCTGTTCGTCCTCTTCTTTCCGAAGTCTGTGATGAGACCTGAAAGGGACGAGAGGAACGTGTATCATTATCTTGATACCTGTCAGGTTTTCTCAAATTATCCCTATTCCTGAGGTTGTACCTCCTTTCAGAGGGCTCCTTTTGAGGAGACCTACCTCGGGATTGAGATCTTTTCTCATTTGAATTTTGTTTAGTAGACTCCCACTTCTTTTTAGAAGATGTAGGAGTTTGTTTAATTGAGTCCTTCTCAGGACTTTCAGATAGTTTTGGTTTAACTGGTCTCCCACCCAAACTATCTCTGCCTAATTCTGCATAGGATTGCTCTATAATTCTGGGTAGCTCTGTTTGATGTTCTGTAACATCAAATTCCCTTAATTTTTGTCGGAACGCCACTGCTGCTGCCTCCCCTTTAATATTTGATAATATTATTGTTGAGACCTGGTCGAAATTTTTCAGTAATTTCATACCTAAATTTAAAGCAGGCTCTGCCCCATATTCGTTTTGAATTTGTTTTAGGACATCTGGTATTACCGCTATTGACGGAATGCCGTGTGTTTTAGTGTAGATGGCAGCAAAGACTGAGCCCCAAGTGGTGCAGTCTTCCAGTTGTGGTGTGATCCCCATTGGTAAACTAATGGTTAGGATTCTGTGTTTCTCATGCGGGCTAGTATTTGGAAATACTGCTTCGATTTGAGTAATTTTTGAGCTATCCAAAATGGAATTTGCTCCCGCTTAGTGGGCATTTTACCCATGACTGCGTATATAGTCTGTGGTGTAATTTTTAGATTGTTCCCCTGTTGAGGGGTTTGATTTGGAAGTGTTAATGGTTGTTGGACTGTGAAAGTCCGCATGACATATTGAACCAATTGTCTGTAGATTTTTATTAACTCTGTGAGTTGATTAAGTATTTCCTCGTCTGACATTATTTCGATGTCTGGATGAGGTGTGTAGCCGGCTAAAATCGGCCATGTTGCTCCTGGTCTACCTAGTGGACCGAGCCTGGTTATATTTTTGTTATGTTTTAGGGCGCCTTTAAACCAGAGCTGATGCTCCTGGTATGTTAATGGAATCTCTATATCCTCGAAAGGAATGTATTCCTCTGGTGGTTCATCTTCTTTGTAGAAGTGGAACAAGTGTGTTACTGGATTGGATTCAGGAAGAATTACCCATGAATAGAATACCTCTGTCTGAAAGGATTCATGTGCCTCAATCACGAAAACTGCTCTACCTCCTCTCGGTGGTAGGCCATGTTTTATACGTTTTAGAGTAATGGCTCTTCTTAAGTTTGGAGCGATGTCTATGACACCCTCCTCGGTTTCATTTAAACCGGTGAAGTTAAAAAGTGCTGCTTGGGCTGGATCAGCCGCAGCTACACCGTTTCCGGCGTCATTGTCAGTGCCTGACATTTTTCTGCTTGAAAATATGTAAAACGAATTTCAAGGAAACAAAGATAAGGTGCACAATATTGTGGAACACTGTATCCTTCAACGTTGAACAAACCAAACAGCTAATATATAGGGTCTTCCCTATGTGGCCGTGGCGGATACTATCCCTGCCCACTCCAGACGTCTTTTGGAGTATATGGGTAGGGGTCTCTGAGAGAAAAAGAATATATGCACAGCTGAGTTACTCAGTATCTAACGTTGAATTACTGCCTTACCAAACGTTGGGCGCCATGTAGTGTAGCTCCAATTTCCCTTATAGGCTCTGCGCATTGGAATAATATATCCTATAGGTTTGACATAGGACTAAGGTCGGTATGTCCCTATCGAGTATATTAAACTTAATTACTTGTGCCAGCTAGCTCAGAGGCCACTAGAAACCTCTTGACGACAAGAAGGGATTAGTTTCTGGCAGCCGCAAAACATGACCACTGTGTTTCCCTTACAGAATCAGGATGTGTCCCAGAGTCGTAGAAACAATAGATAACTATTTCACTCAGCTCAGTTGTGCATGGTTCAGTTATTCTCAGAGTTACACAGAAATAACAGACGGGCGTTTCAATAAAAAGGTTTATTGAACAGTCTTGTTTCGGTTGTAAGTTAGATGTGCTGTTACGATCACAAGACAGTATGCGAGATAAATAATGTACAGAGTGAGCAGTAAAAATAAATAATACTGCGTTAGCATTATCTTTTCAGCATATATGCATTTACATAAAATGACACAGCCTAAAAATGCGAGTACTCATACGATGCGTTTCTATCCTAGTTCTACCTAGTGTGCCTAACCTGTCCTAGGTGTAGGAAGAAGTAGAAGTAGGTGCTGTATGCCTGACTAGAGTATACTAAGAGTAAGTTACGCCTAGAGTCTAGTATGCCAAGAGTCCCTCTAGGTTCTAGTCTGCTCCATAGCTGAAGAATGAGAGAGGTAGGAATCTCTTTTCCGGACTCGAACTCCAACTCCCCGCAAAGGAAGTTAGATCACTGGAAGCTGGACTCTCTGCGTGCAGGAATGACAGCGTCTTCTCAGTGCGTCCGGCCGGGAATCAGGCTCCTCTGAAGTCGAGGTCTCCTCTGATTTACAGGGGTTTGGGAAGGTATATTTATACCTGAAAATGTTAGCATTGACGTGAGTTGGGTAGCGAAAGACGTCATGAATGAATCCCTTAAGGAATAGAGGTTCATGCATAATGTATGAGTCCTTGAAGAAATCAATAGTCCTGGGCAAGGGAAACTCCCGCAGCCTGAGGGTCTGTTTTTTCATGGACTCGTTGAGACGCTAGGGTGGACGGATGTCGGAATCCATGCCTGTATTTGGTATGCATGGCTTATGCCTAAATAAGGTCTGGGATTTTATGCCTATATAAGGGCAGGTTGGATTGTGCCTATATATGGTCATGATTCTAGAAAGCCCGTTTATGGACACCCAATAAAGTATGCCAATGCCCCCACACCCCCCAAAAAATTCCACAGCCTTTCTCCCCTCAGGAGGCAGATGGGGGCAATAGCACCTGGCTTGCCCCCGAGGGGAGGCAGAAAGCCCACTAGGCACCAGGGATGATTTTTTTTGTTATATGTAGGGCATGCCCAAAATGGGCATGCCAATGCCCCCACTCCCAAAAAATAATTGCCACAGTATTTCTGCCCCCCCCGGGAGGCAGATGGGGTCAATAGTGCATTTTCTGCCCCACCAGGGGGGCAGAAATCCCAATAGGCACCAGGGATTATGTTTTTTATTATACATAGGACGGGGGGCTGCCCAGAATGGGCATGCAATGCCCCCACCCCCCCATAAAAATTAGCCACGGTCTTTATGCCTCCCCAGGAGGCAGATGGGGGCAATAGCCCCAAATCTGACTCCCAGGGGGGCAGAAAGCCAACTAGGCACCAGGGATTTTGTACATAGGGGCTGGGGCTGCCGAGAATGGGCATGCTAATGTCCCCACCCCCAAAAAACTCTTACTGCCCCCCAGAAGGTGTATTGGGGCAATAGCCCCTTATGTAAATGTCCAGTATTTGTTAAGCGCAAACAATTACCCGAGTGTGTCCATGTGCTGGGGGCCGCAGGAAGATTAAGCGATCTATTGCCCAGAGTCACATCGTGCTGGGCTGATCTGCCGCCGGGGATCAAACCGTGAGCCCCCAGGTCCTGGAGTCAGCCACCCTGGCCGCTGTGCCACACCTCTTCCTCAAGGTGGGGGCAGAAAGCCCACTGGGCACCAGGGATATGTTTATGGGCTTGCCAGTGAGAAGCCCCGTAGGCAAGGGTCGCTTCCTTTTTTTTTAGGCACACATTTTGGCTGTTTCAGTGATATTTTTAGTCTCATCTGCACCCAAGCGGGGGCAGAAAACCACTAGAAACCAGGGAGAGTTTGTGTGTGTGTGTAAACTGGAGTTTGGCTGACGGTCTGCGTGTACTGACTTTTGGCTGGCATTTTGCTGGCGGTGTGTGTGGACCTGCACTTGGCTAATGGTGTGGGTGGACTCGCGCTTGATGACTGTGTGTTTAGATTGGTGCTTGCCTGGTGGTGTGCGTGGAGTGGTGCTTGGCTAGCAGTGTATGTGGACTGGTACTTGGCTGGCTGTGTATATGGATGGTGCTTGGCTACAGGGCTGGACTGGCTGTAGCAGGCACCGGGCATTTCCCCGGTGGGCCGGAGGGGTGGGGGCCGGTTATCTTGCTGTGGGGGGCAGTTTTGTCACTGGGGGCCGGTTTTTCAGCAGTGCTGCAATATCGGGCCCCAGTAACAAAAGCAGGAGCAGGCTTTTTACTAGCATGCCCCCCCTCCCAGAGCGGTCGATCAGCAATCTGCTTGGGCTGGTTGCTGTTCCCAGTCTGGTCCTGCTTGACTACCGGTGTTCGGGGATGGCGCTTGGCTGGCGGAGTGCATGTGTGGTGCTTGGCTGGTGGTGTGTGTGGATAACGCTTGGCTGGCGGTGTGCATGGATAGCATTTGTCTGGGGGTGTACGTGGATGGTGCTTGGATGGTGGTGTGCATGGATGGCACTTTGCTGGTGGTGTGTGTGGATAACGCTTGGTTGGTGGTGTGCATGGATGTTGCTTGGCTGGCACTGTGCGTGGTTGGTGCTTGGCTGGTGGTGTGCATGGATGGTGGTGTGCGTGTACTGACTCTTGGCTAGCGGTGTGGCTTGCATGGATCCCCCAGTGTTTTCTTACCCAGAATCCCCAACAAACCTCAAGTTTACTCACAAAGTCACATTTTCCTCACATTTCTGTGTGGGTAAGTCGTAGGATCACTGTGCAGGCACAAATTTCCTACTTCCCAGCATTCCCATTAGTCTCCCGAGAAAAATTATACCTCACTTGTGTGGGTGCCCAAAGTAGCGTCGGCCTAAAAACGTATAAACAACCTGCCCTTTTGGACCTGCTTTAGGCCCCCCTCAATCACTACAAGTTTTTGGCCCTTCCATGTTATAGGCACTTGGCCCATCCACACAAGTAAGGTATCATTTTTATCGGGAGTCTAAGGGTAACGCTGAGTGGCAGGAAATTTGTGCCGTGTGGTGATCCCACAACTTTCCCACACAGATATTAGAGGAAAATGTGACTTTTTAGCTAAATTTAAGGTTTGCAGCGGATTCTTGGAAGGAAAATGTTGAGGGATCAACGCAAGCCACACATCCCTGGACTCCCACGGGTTTCTAGTTTTCAGAAATATATGGGTTTTTGAGGTTCTCTACCTGTCTGCAAGCCCGGGACCAAAAACACAGGTGCACACCTATCTATCACAAAATGACCTGGTTTTTCATGGGGGTCACCTGCGTTTTTGGTCCCGGGCTCAGCCGCCATTTAGGGAAAACTACCAAACCCAGACATTTCTGAAAACTAGACACCCAGGGGAGTCCACGGAGGTGTGGCTAGTGTGGATCTCCCAAAGTTTTCTACCCAGAATCCCCTGCAAACCTCAAATTTAGATTAAATAAACACATTTACTCACTTTTCTGTGTGAGAAAGTTGTGGGATCACTGGGCCGCCACAAATTTCCTACCATCCAGCGTTCCCCCACATCTTCCGATAAGAATGGTACCTCACTTGTGCCCAAAACGTATTGTGGAGACATCAAAATTACCAATTACAAAACTACCTGATTTTGCAAGGGGGGCACCTACGGTTTTGGCCCCTGGCTCGGCGGCCATCTAGGGAAACCTACCAAACCCACACATTTCTGCAAACTAGACAACCAGGGGAGTCCAGAGATGTATGGCTTGCTTGGATCCCCTAATGCTTTCCTACCCAGAATCCCCTGCAAACCTCAAATTTAGCTGAAATAAATCACATTTGCCACACAAGGCACCCCATCCTAGATTCCCCTGGGTGTCTAGTTTTAAAAAATATATAGGTTTGCTAGGTTTCCTAGGTGACGGCTGAGCTAGGGTTCAAAATCCACAGCTAGGCCCTTTGCAAACAAAGGGTCAGTTTTCAATGTAAATATGTGATGTGACCACGTTGCCTTGTGGCCAGTTTCGTGTCACGGGCACTAGGCCTACCCACACAAATGCGGAACCATTGTTATTGGGAGACTTTGGGGAATGCGGAGTGGATGGGATTTTGTGGATCCACGCAGATTCTATAACTTTCCGTCACTGAAATATGAGGAAAATGTATTTGTTTTTACAAAGTTTGAGGTTTGCAAGGGATTTTGGGTAACAGAACCTGGTGAGAACCACACAAGTCACCCCATTCTGGATTGCCCTGGGTGTCTAGTTTTAAAAAATGTATTGGTTTGGTAGGTTTCCCTAGGTGCCGGCAGAGCTAGGGTTCAAAATCCACAGCTAGGCACTTTGCAAAAAAAGGGTCTGATTTCACTGTAAAAATGTGGTGTGTCAACGTTGTGTTTTGAGCCGTTTCCTGTCTTGGGCACTAGGCCTACCCACACAAATGAGGTACCATTTGTATCGGAAGACTTTGGGAAATGCGGGGTGGGTGGAAGTTTGTCGATCCGCGCAGATTCCAGAACGTTCCATCACAGAAATATGAGGAAAATGTGTTTTTTTGACAAAGTTTGAGGTTTGCAAGGGATTCTGGGAAACAGAACCTGTAGAGAGCCACACAAGTCACCCCATATTGGATTCCCCTGGGTGTCTAGTATTTACAAATGTATAGTTTTGCTAGTTTTCTCTAGGTGCTGGCTGAGCTAGGGTTCAAAGTCCACAGCTAGGCACATTGCAAAAATAGGGTCAGTTTTCACTGGAAGAATTTGATGTGTCCACATTGCGTTTTGGGCTATTTCCTGTCGCGGACACTAGGCCTACCCACACAAGTGAGGTAGCGTTTTTATTTTGAGTCTTAGTGCAACACAGAATAGTAGAACAAGTGTTATTACCAATTGACGTTCATTGCATTTCTGCCTTCCAAATGTAAGACAATTAGTAAAAAAAGAAGTAATTTTGAAAAATGACCTAATTCACATGCTTCTATGGGTGCCCACAATTTTGAAGATGTGCAAAAAACCACTGCTTATAAACTCTATATTTTGTTCCCATTTTGGAAATATATTGGTTTCCTTGGTATCTATTTTTTACTCTTTATATTTTACCAAATGAATTGCGATATACCCAGTACAAAATGAAAAACCATTGCATGACACAGCTCACTTATTGACTCAGGGTTCCTCTGGTTCTTGGTGAACCTACAAGTACTATATATCCACACTCCCCTGAAGGGTACAGCGGATGTAACGGTATATTGCTTTAAAAATATGTCATACTTAGAAGTTAGAGGTGAAAATGTTGGTACAAATGGATGTTTTTTCCAACTCAATTTCAATATTTTCTATTTTCAACTGTTAGTTTCTATAAAAAAAACCTTGAAGGATCTACAGAAATGACCCCTTGATGAATTTAGAATTTTGTCTAGTTTTCAGAAATGTATAGCGTACTGTGATCCATTATTGGTTTCACACCCATTTCTACCACTAACTGGAAGGAGGTTGAAAGCACAAAAAATAGGAAAAATAGGCTAATGCGCAGTATAATGCCAAAACTGTATAGAAAATGTTGGTTTTCTGACAAAAGTCTGCCTGTCCCTGAAAGCTGAGAAGATGGTGATTTCAGCACCATAAACCCTTTGTTGATGCCATTTGCAGGGAAAAAAACTGACGCTTTCTTCTGCAGCATTTTTTTCCCATTTAAAAAAATGTAGCTGTATTTTGGCTAATTTCTGGGTCTCCTCCATGGGAATTCACAAATCCTGGGTACCTTTATAATCCTCAGGGTGTTGGAAAAAAAGGGCACACATTTGACGTTGATACCTTATGTGAACAAAAAGTTATAGGGGCCTAAACGCGAACTACCCCAAATAGCCAAATAAAGGCTTAGCACAGGGGGGGGAAAGGCCTAGCAGCGAAGTGGTTAAAGAAATCGGCAAATGTGCCCATTTAGCCAACAATGCCTTAACCTTATAAATCAATGAAACATAGTTCAATACACATAAATCATTGATATTCTCAGAAACCCAGATCCCTAGATAGCGTTTCTGCTATGCATTGCTTAGATGACAAGATTCTGGCAAAAGAATAGCCTGTGTACAGCTACATAATGAGATTTCAGTTTTTAACTTATTTATCTTGTATCCACCAATTTCTTAAAACTCTTGGAATATCCCCAAAAAATGCTCTTGAATGCTCCTCCTGGGTTTCAAGAATAGGGCAATGTCGTTGGCGTAGTGTAATATTTGACATTCCATTTATAGGTGCCCCCACATTTTCATTAGTTCTGATGGCTATTGTCAACGGTTCTATGAACAATGCAAAAGTATTGGCGATATGACACAACCCTGCCATGTGCCCCTATTGACTTCACAAGTGCCAATAATCCTTGAAATAATAACTACTTCTGTGGAGGCTCCCTCATACAAACATTTAACTAAATTTTCAGGAAGCCCAAATTCTGTCAGAATTGTGAAAAGGCTCTCCCAGCATACTACATCGAATGCCTTTTCAGCATCTAAGAACATAACCTGGGAAGGTCACTTGGTTTTGTGTCATGAAATCTAAGCCTTCAATTAAAACATTTGTATTTGCTGGCAACTGCCTTCCTGCCACAAACCCACTTTGATCAGGGTGAACAATGGAGCAGATAACTCTACCTATACAGTTAGCTAAAAGGTTTGGTGAAAATCTCATAGTCCACATTAAGTAGACTAATCGGCCTATAAGAGTTAATATTTTCCTTTTTTTATCCTTCTTTAAGAACCTCTCTACTGTTGTATTCTGCTTTAGGGGTCCGTATATAGGTTTTCCTGAATCATGTCCTTATATAGGCATAATTCGCCTTGCCCTTATATAGGCATAGAATCCCTGTCCTTATTTAGGCATTAACCGTGCACTCCAAATACAGGCATGGTCACCGACATCCGTCCACCCTAACGTCACAACGAGTTCTTAGAAACCAGACCCTTAAGCTTCAGGAGTTCCCTAGCACAGGACTATTGATTTCTCCAAGAACTCATCTATTATGTATGAACCGTTATACCTTAAGGGTTCATTCCTGACGTCTTCCTCTGTCCGACTTCACGTCAATGCTAACATTCCACGACACCTACCAGGTATAAATATACCTTCCCTTACCCAAGCAAGAAAGAGGAGACCTCGACTTCAGAGGAGCCCGTATCCCGGCCTGACGCACTGAGAAGACGCTGTCATTCCTGCACGCAGACGAATCCAGCTTCCAGTGTTCTGACTCCCTTCGCAGGGTGTTAGAGTTCCAGACCCGGCAGTAGATTCCCACCTCTCTCATTCTCAAGGTATGGAGCTGACTAGATCCTAGAGGGACTCTTGGCATACTAGACTTAACTTAGTCTACCATACTAGAGAATACTCCACCTACTTCTACCTTTCCCTACACCTAGACCAGGTTAGGTACACTGGGGTAGAACTAGCATAGAGACGCATCGTATGAGTACTCGCATTCTTAGCTCATGTTATTTATGTACGTGAATATATGCTAAAAGATAATGCTAGCGCAGTATTATTTATTTCTACTGCTTACGCTGTACATTATTTATCTTGCATACTGTCTTGTGATCATTACAGCACATATCTCTTACACGAGAAACAAGACTGTTCAATAAAACCCTTTTTATTGAAACGCCCGTCTTTCCTTTCTGTGTAACTCTGTAGAAACTAAGCATGCACAATTGAATGAGTGAAACTGTTATCTATTGTTTCCACGATTCTGAGACGTGTTCCGCTTCTAAAGGGAAACAAAGTTGTCATGTTTTTCGTTTGCCAGAAACTACTCCCTTCTTGTTCTCAAGGAGTTTCTAGTGGCCTCTGAGCTAGCTGGCACAGGTAATTAAGTTTAATATAATCGATAGGGACATACCGACCTTAGTCCTATGTCAAACCTATAGGTTATATTATTCCAATGCGCAGAGCCTATTAGGGAAATAGGAACTACACTACATGGCGCCCAAAGGTTTGGTAAGGCAGTAATTTAACGCTAGATGCTGAGTAACTCATTCGTGCTTTTCTCAGAGACCCCTACTCACATACTCCATAAGACGTCCGGAGTGGGTAGGGTTAAATATCCGCCATAACTAAATAGGGAAGCACCCTATATATTAGTTGTTTGGTTTGTTCAACGTTGAAGAATACAGTGTTCCAAAATATTGTGCACCTTATCTTTTTGTTTCCTTGAAACTTGTTCTACATTTTTCAAAAAACAAAATGCCTGACTCCGACAATGGTGAAGTTGCGGGTCACCCAGCTTTAACAGCTTATAACATCACAGGTTTTATTGAAACCGAGGAGGGTGTCATAGACATCAATCCAAACTTAAGAAGAGCCATCACTCTAAAACTTATAAAACACGGCCTACCACCAAGAGGAGGTAGAGCAGTTTTCGTGATAGAGGCACACAAATCCTTTCAGACAAAGGTATTCTATTCATGGGTCATATTTCCTGAATCAAATTTAGTAACAAGACTGTTTCACTTCTACAAAGAAGATGATCCACCAGAGGAATATATTCCTTTCGAGGATATTGAAATTCCACTAACATACCAGGAGCATCAGCTCTGGTTTAAAGGCGCCCTAAAACATCACAGAAACATTACAAGGCTCGGTCCACTAGGTAGACCAGGAGCAACATGGCCGATTCTAGCCGGCTACACTCCTCATCCTGAACTGGATATAATGACAGATGAGGAATTACTTACTCAACTTACAGAGTTGATAAAAATCTACAGACAACTAGTCCAATATGTCATGCAGACTTTCACAGTCCAACCACCATTAACCATTCCAAATCAAACTCCTCAACAGGGGAATACACTAAAAATTACACCACAGACTCTATACGCAGTCATGGGAAAAATGCCCACAAAACTTGAGCAAATTCCATTCTGGATAGCTCAAAAAATTACTCAAATCGAAGCAGTATTTCCAAATACTAGCCCGTATGAGAAACACAGAATCCTAACCATCTGTTTACCGATGGGGATCACAGCACAACTGGAAGACTGTACCTCTTGGGGCTCAGTCTTTGCTGCCATCTATACTAAAACACATGGTATTCCATCAATTGCAGTAATACCAGATGTCCTGAAACAAATTCAAAATGAATACGGGGCAGAGCCTGCTCTAAATTTAGGTATGAAATTACTGAAAAATTTCGACCAGGTCTCAACAATAATATTATCTAATATTAAAGGGGAGGCAGCAGCAGTGGCGATCCGCCAACGATTAAGGGAATTCGATGTTACAGAACATCAAACTGAGCTACCCAGAATAATAGAACAATCATATGCAGAATTAGGCAGAGATAGTTTGGGTGGAAGACCAGTGAAGCCAAAACTATCTGAAAGTCCTGAGAAGGACTCTATTAAACAAATTCCTACATCTTCTAAAAAGAAGTGGGAAATTAATAAAAATAATTCAGAGAAACGTTCTCAATCCCAAGGTAGGTCTCCTCAAAAGGAGCCCTCTGAAAGGAGGTATAACCTCAGGAATAGGGATAATTTGAAAAAGCCTGACAGGTATCAAGATACTGATACGCGTCCCTCTCGTACCTTTCAGATCTCGTCACAGACATCGGAAAGAAGAAGACGGTCAGAACATAGAGAAGAACGCGTGAAATCGAAAGACGACAAACAAGTTCCGAAAAACAAATCAAAACCTCAATTCTCAGAGAAGAAGGTAGCAGGTCTGAAGATCAGACATGCCGAGGATACTGAGAACACAACTCAAGAAAGGAGAATGGGCTCAGACAATGCTGGACAGTGCAGCAGAAGTCACAATAGCTCGCCAGAACCTGAAGGAACTTCTGGAGACAGTGGACTTGAATGAGTATATTACAGTTGAGACTGTAGACATCAGGGTTAGTACTCCACAAAAGTTATATGAAATAACACTCCGGATGGAGGGAGACATATCTAGACAGGTGAAAGCACTCTTTTGGGAAAAACTTTCAAGGGGCTATGACATACTTCTAGCAGAAAAAGACTGGCCACCACAATTTGTCAGGGAGTGCCCACATGGCGAAGACATTATTATGCCTGCCTTCTCCAACCATATTCTAATACACCTAAAATATACTTATGGCAGGAAATGGGCAGTTGCCCAGGCCCCAGCATTATACAAAAATCATGTAGGATGGGATGAGGATTCACCTCACCATAGAATACGTCTGAAAAATGAACCTACTGCACAAAGGCAGTACCCAATAAAGCAAGAAGCTAAAAAACAGGTCAGGGAGATCTTAGATCAACTTGAATACCATGGGGTGATTGAAACATGCACCTCTTCAATGAACAATCCTTTGTTTCCTGTCTCCAAACCAGACAATACCTATCGTCTAGTTTTGGATTACAGACACTTAAACACTTGTTCAAAAACATTTGCAGTGCACAATGCACATAGTACAGCATTAATGAATAACATTTTGCTTAAAAAATACAAAACCACATTGGATATCTCAAATGGTTTCTTTTGTCAAAACATAGCACCTGGAAGCAGGTACTTAACAGCTTTCTCAATAAGGGGGACCCAGCGTCAATTTTGTCGACTCCCACAAGGGTTCAAGAACAGCCCAGGGTTATTCTCAGCGAGAGTAACGGAGTTACTACAAATTTATGATAATGAGGCATTGTCATACGTCGATGACATCTATCTGACAGACGATGACCTGGAAAAACACTTGAACAGGGTGAGCACCATTATACTGGGCTTCGCCTCTGAGGGCTACAAATTCAACTTCGAAAAGTCCAGAATTGCCCATCTCAATGTCCTGTTTCTAGGATATGAGCTTTCAAGTGAAGGCAAGAGCTTGGCAGCCAACTTTTTAGAAAGGTGTGCGCTGCTCCAACCTCCAAAGACACTGAAAAATTTACAATCCATCCTGGGTTTCCTAACTTTTGGAAGAACTTACATTCTAAATTACACAGAAAGGGTTAAACCTCTCTACGCACTAATCAAACCTGATTTTTCAATCACAAATTGGACACAAGAACACACAGAAATCTTGCGTTCACTCCAAGCTAACATGTTAGCAACAAATCACTTACAAACACGTGTAAGCCAACTCAATTTAGTGATCCGAATAATTTCGGGTCAATGCGGATTCACCTACTTAACATTTAATGAGGGTGAAAAGTACCAATTGCATACAAATCACATTTGTATACACAAGCAGAAATGCGCTTCACTTCAACAGAAAAAATTCTGACAGCAGTTCAAACCGCTGTAGCAAAAGAAAGAGCTCTAGCCCAAGGGAAACGCATTATTGTCGTAACCCCAGTACCGGCCTTAGACACGGTAACAAAAGCGAGCATTCCAAATGCTAAAGCATTACATCCTAGATGGATACAATGGGTTAATTCTCTTGCTGCAACAGATGTTGAATATGTTTTTGATCCCGATCTAAAAACACAAGCGTTCCTGCAATATGAACATGAATGTCCTCTGAGATTCTGCCTCTCGATCAGTACGAATTCATAATTTACACTGACGGATCCGCACACCCCGCAACAGGGAGTAAGCAAGCTTACAGTGCAGCGTGCGCAATCGTTAAAGGTCGCATGCGCGATGGCAACTTCAGACCTATGGTCACAAAAACCCAGTCTCTAGGAAATTGCACAGCTGAGCGAGCTGAACTACAAGCATTCAAACTGGCACTAATAGTGTGCGATTCTTTCTACTGTGTGCAGTCGTATAATGAATATATACAAACTTGGCTTGAAATGGGTTCAAAGATGCAAAAGGTGGCACAATAAAGCATAAAACACTTTGGGAACAAGTAGTTCAGTTAAAAAGCGAACTACCAAAGGCTCACGTGATCCATACACTGAGTCATCAACGTGATGGCTTTCACGTTGCAGGGAATTCATTGGCTGACGAAGCCGCAAAGGGGGGCTGTTCAGACGGCTTCCGTAGCTGCGATCACTCGTTCAAAAAAGAAAATAGACAGTGAGATAATGTTGGCTGTCAATGCTACGAGCAAAGGCAGTGGTGCAGCGTTACCGAAAAAGTTTCCACTCAACTACTCTTATGTAATTGATGCGAACAACGTTCCTTTTGCTCGAATCCCTGGAGTGGGGGATAGGGTAATTCAAAACATGGAACGTAGAGCTGCTTTGATTTATGAAACACATTTGAGGTAGGGTCTGTCACATCAAGGGATCTCTAAAACAATATTGACATTAAAAGAGATGTACTGGTGGCCTGGGATGAATACAGAAATACACATATTCATCAATAATTGCATAGACTGTAAATTACAGCGAGAAAGCCACCAGACACCATGCTACGAATGTATCTGCCCAGTACAGACACCATTGTTAGACAGCATTAGACTATCTATGCACAGGCATCCTCATGAACAAGTGCAATCCCACAAATACTAAGTCAAGGTTCCTATGGATATGGCCTCAGCGCTCGGCTGACGCTCGAACTGTTATAAAAGATTTGCGAGTCTTTATCGGCACATACGCAATAGGCACGCTACATTCTGACCCGGGCCCTGCGTTTAGCTCTCGGGCTTACAAAGACGCCATGGCCAGTCTGGGCGTTGCATTGCGGTACTCCTCTCCGTTTCATCCTGAGGGAAATTCTGTTGTGGAAAGGAAAAACCAGGACATAAAGCAGTCTATAACAGCTAGGGTATTAGGTTCAGGTGATTCGTGGGTCAAACATCTTTATGGGGTCCAACGCTCATTAAACAATTTGCCAAGAAGTTCTCTAGGGGGGGTCACTCCATATGAGGTCCTATTTGGGACAAGAATGTGGGTGCCCGATATGGAATGTAGAGGCACAGTGGTGGAAAATAAACCCTTTGATATCAAAGATCGTTTGGCTGTTTTACAGGACCTAAATGAACTAAGATCGAAACAAAGCAACGTATTCCTGCAGCCAACCACCACTGGGGAAAACCGGCGGTCCCAGCAAGGCCTGTCTGGATTCCAAAAGTTGGGGATCTAGTCAGAGAGAAGATTGCAGACAAGAAGGAATTTGGACCTTCTTACAGACAACCAGTACCTGTCCTAGCCATACACGGAACAAGAACAGTACTTCTGCCGCCCTTTTGCTGGAAAAAAGGAGAAAAGATTTGTGTCCATCGACCTCATCAAACCACAGTATGTGGCCAATACTAAATAGTAGGCCTCGTGGACTCCGACCTAGTAGCAGATACACTCCTCTCACTACTATCCAAGAGGTTCAGACTGAAAGACTGATAACCATCGAGAATTCAGCAGTAACAGATGTAGGACTGAGCAACAATGCTATGGAACTCATCCCTCTTGAAACACAAGTAACAGTTCGTCCAAATACACCTGTCTACACCAATGTAACAAGTGATCAACTGGTTCCAGCGATTTCTACAAATCCTGATGCAATTCCAACAATTGACAGAACTGCTTCTGGCTACTTCATTAACTTTGATACGTTTTCTGAGGATCCGAGTGAGCCCGAGACGTCGCCAGCATCAAAAACTTTTAAACAGCAAGTACAAGACTTTTTGCATTTTTTGAAAAAGACTTATCTAGTTTCACCATGGATTGAACTTTGGGTTATTTCTGGAATATTTTTCTTCCTGCGTTGGCTAGCTTTGGTTATGACTTTGAGCGTGCTTATAAATGGCAGATACATCCATTTGGACATTGAAAGAAAAGAAGTGAACTTACTTTTGAAACCTCACAAATCATCCCATCGTGAAACAAGAGACTTGTCTGCAGTGAACATCACAGCCGTTCCTATACAGGATGGTATAGTGTGGGACAAAACTGATTTTGATATTTTTGGCCCAACGGAACATTTGAACATTCCACATTTATTTAAGATCTCACTAAGTGATTTTGTTTCATCCAGTACCTTTTCTGATGATTGGGACTTTGAAACTGTAAATAATATGATGTTTGACCTAGAAAAATCTGCTACATTTTCTAATAATGAATATTTAGAGGGTTCATCAGACTATGAACAGCTGTATTGCTATAACCACTATGGTCATCATATTTTGCATAAATCTGCAACACCTAGAAATGTGTTTATGTTTAACCAATGGGAGCATTGTCCTACACCACCAAAAGGTAGTTCAAAAACATTTGCTAAAAAGTTTCCATATTTTTTCAGGATACAATACATCTGATCCAGAAACATTTTACTATAAAAATATAAACAAAACAGGACTGAAAATTATGTTAACTAATACAAAACAGATTTACTCTGCAGCTTTTATTGCCCAACTGTCTAGACAGGGTTTCGACTTATGGAAAGACACAATAGACACAAAATCTGTCTGGGGTGCTAAAGATTGGCAAGTGCAGGGGATAGAAGCTTTATTTAGAGCCTGTATCGTCCCTCAACAAATAATGTTTTTGAATGACACAGTCCAACAAACGTCTTGCCTTGGGTTAGCCAAGATTAAAGACATGAAAGCACCTTCTGTACCAACACCTGCAAGTGATAACAATACACAGGCAGCGGTTACAGTTGACACAATACTACAACTCAACAGAACAAATCCTGATTGGAGAAAATGGTTGATCTGGCCCACAGACACAAACAACTGTCAAGGGAAATTCCTGAATAAAACACAGGGGTTTGCTATTCACAGGCCAGACCCACGATACGTCCAAAGACAGCATCTGGGGGTAGTAAAAACATACAGTGTAGTAAAATTATGCCTCGATTGGCTGCAAAAATCTACACTTAAGGATGTGAAACAACACTTATCTTTACTTAAAGAAGACGCAGACCTTAGGGAATTCTTGCTTGGACCAAGAAAACCGCGTCAAAAATGTTTCATATATGCCGGCCTTTATGCTGCTTATAATGAAGCATGGAAGGTGTCACAGATGGAGGCCGCAGAACGAATACGTGAACTTGATCGTATTAACATAGAGAAAAGTTTCTCTGTGGTCGACAATGGGTTAACAACTTTGTCCTCCAGAATTTATTCATTGGACAGTATTGTATCCTCTGCTATCGACATACTGGAACAAGATTTAGCCATGTTACAGCAAGGCCAGTCTCAGTTACGTTCTATTATGTTATTAAGCTGGACGCTGCAATCTTTGCGTGCGGGCTATGTGCCTTGGCGTTTTATCAGCACGACGGCTCTGTTTGCAGAATACAATCTAACTGATAAACAGATCGAACTGGCACAAAGGGGAGCAAAGTATACAGTACTGAGCATTGAGAAACTTGAAAAATTACCATTCACAGTGGCAGAAAAACCAGCTACAGAATGGCTTATTCATGGCAAAATTAGTCTACCTGTGACTACTTTCCAGTTTCAGTATTGCCTTAAACAGATGCAAGCAGGCAAATATGAAAGGTTGGGTAAAGAATACATTAAGACATCCTGGAATTTACCTTACACCTATAGATGTTGGAGTGGGGATCGTGAAGTGTTTCTAAGCGGTACACACTGTGAAAGTGCACTAAGCGGTTCACTGATTTGTCAGGACATTTCTTTACACAGGGCTTGTAATGGTTCTGTGGCAAACTTGTCCTGCCACCAGCAGGGTACACCAGCTGCTGTGATTAATCCAACGTTTGGACAACTTTCTAATGGGAGTTACCTCATGTTGAATGATCAGAGTTGCTGTGGCATGTTGCCAGGCATCCCATACCTAGTAACGGTCAACTCCAGGGTCACTTGCTGTATGCAAGTATTGTTTGCCCCAATAGACACAGTCAGGGAGTCGCCTCTATGGCCTTCGTTGAATGTCTCTTTTATACGATTTGATACTTTAAGCAGAATGAAAGCCATGCTTATACAACAATCAGTGCCTTTGACCTCGGCCAAAGAACCCTATGATCTACAAGTTGCAAGGACTTCGGCTGAGATACAAGCTTTAATTCGTACAAACTGCCCTATACATTTTGTAGAAATGATAGGACGTATCTTTAACATGTCTGATACAAGCGGAATTGTACATGTATTTAAAACCATCTGTTCCGGACTATTAGCACCTTTCCAGGCTGTCCTCGGAATAATCCCAAACTTCGCACATTCGGTGTTCGGTGGTGGGCCGTAAATTCTAGCACTTGTTGCAGGAATTCTGTTTCTATTCCTCCTACTACGCTATGGCAAGCCTCTTCGCCAACATCACTCCGAGCGATGTGGAGAGAGCCCTCCTTGAACGGAAATGCTGTGAGCGAATAGTACAGCTTTTGGGCATGCCTCGTCTACGGGAAATTAATACAACGTGGTTCCTGTCATTCAGACCAATCTGGCAAGATTGCATCTTACCTGTTCTACGCTGCCTGTTCCTGCGGTGAAGAATGCGTGCTAGACACCTAACACTCCCATCAGTCATGCCAGCGGATATCGATACTCTGCTGGACCCGATAACGGCCCATGCTGTGTGTTGTCCCCAGAGGCTTCCAATCCTGATGGCGGCATTCATTTAGATCTCACAGACGTTTCCGGCTGCTGCTGAGGTACGAGATGGATCGACGGGCACACAGGTAACGACGGACGCGAACGTCGCATCTTTTGCTGACGGCGATGTTTCTCATCTCTGTGCAATTAACATTCTGAACGAGGTGTTCCAAATGTCGCCAACTTCGGTGGACGATATTTTGGCTACGGAAATAGATGATCTAATGTTTACGCCAGACCCATACACTGACTTTGATTCGGCTCACAGTGTACCAGGGCAACAATGAAATTTGGCCTTCATATTTTTCAAACTTGGATATTTTCCCAGAATTGAAGTTTTTTCCTTTTTAATTTTTTTTAAAATGACATGGCAAATGAGCAATCTGCTTACAGTAGAACTAGTCTTATAAAACGGACTTCATTGAATACTTCCAGGGACACATTGTCACCTTATTTGTCTGACATTTCATTTACTTCCATGATATGCAATGGCTTTGATTATAAGAACTTATCGACCATTTCATCATATGTATATATTACTGTTTCATTCACGTTGCATTCCACTTCCGTTATATGCTTAGAATGAAAACAATGCTTTAATGTACAGTACCTATGGCATTTTAACAGTTTAAGCTTCTTTTAAAAATGCTTTTAGAAATGTTTTTAGTAATATGTGGTACTCAATTTTATGTTTAGCATTTAAAATGTTTAGCATTTAGTATTATCATTCAATCGAAGATGGAGTGGGTGTTGTATTCCGCTTTAGGGGTCCGTATATAGGTTTTCCTGAATCATGTCCTTATATAGGCACAATTCGCCTTGCCCTTATATAGGCATAGAATCCCTGTCCTTATTTAGGCATTAACCGTGCACTCCAAATACAGGCATGGTCATCGACATCCGTCCACCCTAACGTCACAACGAGTTCTTAGAAACCAGACCCTTAAGCTTCGGGAGTTCCCCTAGCACAGAACTATTGATTTCTCCAAGAACTCATCTATTATGTATGAACCGTTATACCTTAAGGGTTCATTCCTGACGTCTTCCTCTGTCCGACTTCACGTCAATGCTAACATTCCACGACACCTACCAGGTATAAATATACCTTCCCTGGCCCAAGCAAGTTAGAGGAGACCTCGACTTCAGAGGAGCCCGTATCCCGGCCTGACGCACTGAGAAGACCCTGTCATTCCTGCATGCAGACGAATCCAGCTTCCAGTGTTCTGACTCCCTTCGCAGGGTGTTAGAGTTCCAGACCCGGCAGTAGATTCCCACCTCTCTCATTCTCAAGGTATGGAGCTGACTAGATCCTAGAGGGACTCTTGACATACTAGACTTAACATACTCTTAGTCTACCATACTAGAGAATACTCCACCTACTTCTACCTTTCCCTACACCTAGACCAGGTTAGGTACACTGGGGTAGAACTAGCATAGAGACGCATCGTATGAGTACTCGCATTCTTAGCTCATGTTATTTATGTACGTGAATATATGCTAAATGATAATGCTAGTGCAGTATTATTTATTTCTACTGCTTACGCTGTACATTATTTATCTTGCATACTGTCTTGTGATCATAACAGCACATATCTCTTACACGAGAAACAAGACTGTTCAATAAAACCCTTTTTATTGAAACGCCCGTCTTTCCTTTCTGTGTAACTCTGTAGAAACTAAGCATGCACGATTGAATGAGTGAAACTGTTATCTATTGTTTCCACGATTCTGAGACGTGTTCTGCTTCTAAAGGGAAACAAAGTTGTCATGTTTTTCGGTTGCCAGAAACTACTCCCTTCTTGTTCTCAAGGAGTTTCTAGTGGCCTCTGAGCTAGCTGGCACAGGTAATTAAGTTTAATATAATCAATAGGGACATACCGACCTTAGTCCTATGTCAAACCTATAGGTTATATTATTCCAATGCGCAGAGCCTATTAGGGAAATAGGAACTACACTACACTACCACCGCTGTTTTAAAGGAAGGCGGGTGCTCACCTCCTTTCAGTATGTAATTTGCCAGTTTTAAAATCTCCACATTCAAAATTGGTGCAAACTTTTTATACAATTCTGAAGCAATACCATCTTTCCCTGCCAATTTACCATTAGCTAATGCTTTTACCACTCTCTCTACCTCTTCTAATGAGAAATCAGCTATTAGTTTATTTGCCTCGTTGTTGTCCAACTTAGGGATTTGTAGCTTATTTAAAAATTGCTTTAACAGCGTTGTATCAATCTGTTGGCGCAGACTATATATATTTTTGTAGTGTTTAATAAAGGCACTATGTAACTCTTGGGGCCCTGTTAAGCGGATCTTAGTTTCTATATCCACTAACGATGTAATCTTATTGCTTGCTTGTCATTCTCTAGACTGCCAAGCCAACAATCTGCTCGCGTATTCACTTACTTCATATATTTTTTGAAGATATAAGGAATTGGCAGTGTAGCTTTGCACATAATAATAATCCTGCATGCACATTCTAGCCTGTCTAAATAGCTCTTTATTTGCTGCAATCTTAACTTGTATGTACATTACGCTTGCCTGGTGTAACTCAGTCTCCAACTTCATTCTTTGCAAAGATAGCACTTTTCGTTTTTGAATCCCCTTGGTGGTAATATATCATCGAATTGTTGCCTTGAACACCTCCCAGATGTTCTCTATTTGAGCAGTGCCAGTATTTGTCCGAAAATAATTATCAATCTCATTATATACTTCCGCACACAATTCCTCATCCTCTAAGTTAACTTTATCAAAAGTCCATCTTCCAGCTTGCCTCTCTATCCTGATTCCTGTGATTTCCACTTTAATCATAGCATGATCTGAGAAAGCATTTTGTATATGCTCGTATTTCAATAGATTCAACCTGTGTGAGGAAAGAAAATAATCTAATTTTGAGGCAGAGTTATATTTAGCTGAGAAACATGAAAATTCAAGCTTTTGAGGATGTTTATCTCGCCAGAGATCTACCCTATTTAATTTGCTCATGCAATCTCTTAATGCTTTGGCCATTCGTGCCTTATTTTGCTTATGGGTGACAGTGGATGCATGAGGTTCCGGATGTTGTAGTAAGTTTAAATCCCCACCTATAACCATCAAACCAGAGATGTTAATAAAGGCCTGGTTCAGCTCCCTGAGGGGAAAAGGGTTATCCAATATCAGTGCATATGTTGTAGCTAAGGTGAGCCTTGTCTTGTTTAATATCCCACTAACAAGAACCCATCTCCCTTCTGTATCTGCCTGCATAAAAATTACTTGAAAAGGTAGGTGCTTGTAAATATAGATCTCTATGCGCCGCCCTAACATTTGATACACATTGAAAACCAACCCACTGCTTAAGGAATTTGTGATTGCCGTCTTTTTTATTTGAAAAGTGTGTTTCCTGTATGAAGTATGAACACAATGTCTGTGTTGTGTCCCCTCAGCCATATCTTTTGCCTGCGCTTTACGCTTGTTATTAAGACCATTGGCAATTAGCGATATTATCTTCTGTATCTCTTTATCCATCTTAATAACTAAAGATACATATCAAGAGAGAGAAGAAGGTCTATATATAAGAACTACCAATATTCTTCCCCCCATCTGGGCAAATATCCGAGTGGTGTACATTCTATTATGTCTGAGAAGTGGTGTGTATATATATCTATCAAAATCCCTTTCATATAGCTGATTATGACTTTGTATAATAAAATGGCCGAGATTCATAACTATCTAGCTTAGCAAAAAAAGTGCAGTGTGCTTATACAAAAAAAGTGTTGTGTGCATTGTGCTATCTCCAAAAACTCTTGTCAATGTATATGCCTATCCTGCAACCTTTCCACCACCATTTCTCCTTGTGCTTCATTATTCCTAATCTGTTTCTTTTCTACCTCTTCTTCTCCTATTAAACTTTTTAACACGATACTTGTCAATCCACCATCAAAACTTAGTGACCATGAACTCTCCTTTTTTTCTCTTACTGTGACCCCCCTCTCCCAAAGGCCCCCTGGCCCCCACCCTATAGATCCCCCTGTGGAAGTATTGCCCACACCTCCTTCCCTCCCATCCCCTTTGGTTTGGGTGCCATTGGACTGCATCCCTGTGTGCTCAACTTTCCCTCCCCCTGGAATCTACTTCTAGGGAGGGACCCCCACCCGCCACCTCACATGCTTTTACATTATATATAACATAGCCCCTGGTAACCTTAATGCTCAAGTTAATAGACTAAAGTTGAATTAGGCAATTTTATAAGAAATGCTTAGGCATCCTCAACGTCATTAAATAGGGAGAATTGTCCTTTCACCAAGACCTTAAGTTTTTCTTGTTGGACAATGGATGCCTGGGCTCCCTTAGCCTTAAACAAGTCAATCATTTTGACAAACTCTCTATGCCTTTGAGCAGTAACTGCAGACATATCTGCGAAAATTTTAAATTGAGGCACTTCTGCAGTTGAGAAATTCCTTTTGCAATAGCTATATTTAGAATACGTTTCTTTACCCGATAGCCAGCAAAGTTTAACAATATCGTGCGTGAATACTTCGCATTTGCATATTTCTGAGCCGGTACCCTATGTGCCCTAGTGATGGTAAGATCTCCATTTAATTCCGGCATCACTTTCTTCAGCAAAGTCTCAGACCACTTTAAAACCTGAGTGTCCTCACATCCAGCACCTGGTGGCCGACCGCCCTTGGAAGCCCACCTACCCCCTCAGACCACGCCAAGAACCTGGCATCGTACTCGACTCATCACTCACCATGAACCGACAGGTCAACGCCGTCACCTCCAGCTGCTTCAACACCCTCCGCATCCTCCGCAAGACCTTCAAGTGGATCCCCCCTGAGTCAAGGAAGACAGTCACCCACGCACTCATCACCAGCAGACTGGACTATGGAAACGCACTCTACGCCGGCATCAACAAGTCCCTTCTCTGCAAACTCCAAACAATACAGAACACCGCCGTCAGACTCGTCCTCGGCATCCCCCGACACGAACACATCAGCCAACACCTACGAAGTCTCCACTTGCTCCCCGTGGCGAAAAGAGTCACTTTCAAAATCCTCACTCACGCCTACAAATGCCTACACAACAACGGACCCAAATACCTCAACGACAGAATCAACTTCCACGTACCCAAAAGAAACCTCCGATCTTCCAACCTTGCACTGGCCGAAACCCCGCGCATCCACAGAGCCAGAGCAGGCGGAACATCCTTCTCTCACATTGCAGCCAAGACCTGGAACGAGCTACCGGCAGACATCAGACGCGCCCCCTCCCTGAACACCTTCAGGAAGACCCTCAAGACCTGGCTCTTCGGCGAAACAGATCTGCGGACCACCCCCTCAGCGCCTTGAGACCCTCACGGGTGAGTAGCGCGCTTACAATTCCCTGATTGATTGATTGATTGATTGATTGATTCAGAAATGCCCACTAAGCGAAGGTTAGAGCGCCTATTATAATTTTCTAGGTCTTGCAACTTATTCTCAATTAGATTCTTACTCTTCTCGATGTCAGTAACATCCTTCTGCATGCTTGCAATATTGTCCTCTAAGGCTGAGACACAACTCTCTGCCTCTTTCAATTTTTCTGGGATAAGAGTCATATGTTCCTCAATTTTAGGAATTCTTGCATGAATTATTGCTATTTCCTAGTCCTGTGATGTTTTTAGGTCTCTTATCTCTTCAAGTATAGTAATAAGCATGCTTTTTACTGACTCATCCCTTTGCTTCCAGGGTTTTCCTGTTTGTTACGGGCAGAGAAAACTGACCTCTAATTCCACCCATCCAAATTAGGTGGGTGGCATTAGATGTCTGCTTCCAATCACCCTTTCTCTGTGAAGCGGTCAGAGGTGTTTAATCACAGCAGATACAGAGTAGTCTCCACCATGATTAAACCTGCGATCCATCCGCATATAAATTTGAAGGGAGGACCACAGTCTTGGAAGTATGGATAATCTGTCATCTTGCGACTGAGAACCTATACCGCCAAGAGATAAAAAGGGCCCCTAGTACCCTACCTGACTATAATGTTACTCTAAACTTAGGCTCTTTTCAGTGAAATTCTGAGATTTTTCTTAATGCAAAGAAGGATATTATTACCAGACCTAACTATAACATCACTTTAATCTATATATTGATTTTTTTTTTATCTTGATTTTTATTATTGAAAAGTATGATCTTTTTAGCTTACATAACTATAAGGTAACTTAACCTTTGTTGTTTTCAGTACATTTCTGTTTTTTTAATCTTATTTACCCAACTCTCTCTTGGAGCATGTCCTTTGACCATGCATAGTAAGGGGTTTGGACAGAGGGCCTGATTCAACCCCCATAGGCAGCCAAATCCCACTTTGTGTTGTGCTTGGTGGGGAGCAGGCCAAAATGCCTAGCCTGCGGCCAGGTACCATACCCAACACCCTCATGGGCAGCATATATCCAACCCCTCTATAGATGTGCTTGGTATAGGGTTGGATGCCAGGGATCCATGGTACCCCTACTCAGCTCTCTTGTATATTATTTGACTTGTCAAATGGCACCAAAGTTAATATCAAAACAAAAAATATTATTCCCAGGGGAACTCTGACCTAACTATAACTACTCAGTGTTGGCCACTACTCTGAAATATTATATATATATATATATATATATATATATATATATATATATATATATATATATATATATATATATATATAAACACCAATTCCAGTTTGTGATCAGTAACCGAACACAGACACAACAGGCTAGTATATAACTCATTGCACATTTTATTTCTGGTTGTAACGCATTTCGGCAGTGACTACTGCCTTGATCACACACTAGACGCCATTACTTCTCATGTTTTAAACAAAAGATCACATGGTTCCACAATCAATTGACATAGAAAACATACTAAAAGGCAAAAATGATAAAATACAAGTGTTGCTCACAATTTGTCTCTTACTTTTCCCTTTTCTTTTTAACAAGTTATTATTTTTATTTTCTTTATTCATTTTGTAATTTTGATTTTTAATTTTTGTTACTTTTATATTTATGTTACCTATGCCAAATTATTATCACCATTTGACTTTAATATTCAAATTGGTCATACTGGACCACATCTCAGATATTTAACACAATCATATTGCACAAATTAGTTATTGCCATCAAAATAAAGTGTTCATGCATAAATTCAGTGCCTGCATAGTTCATTATATGTATACTCTTTTGGTGTTTAAAATTCATTATAGTAAAGTGCAAGTGCATTAAGTAAACATAACCTGATTCTCTCAAAGTGTAAGTGCCAAAATTCATGTTGTCAAACTGAACAAATTGCTAGTGCAAATATTCACATAAGTAAACAAACTTCTTGGCAAGTGCCTTAATATTATGTGTTTGACACTCCTTGGGCTGTTATGCTTATACCTCACAACTCTTAACACCTCTTTGTATACTAAAACCTTCGGTAGTGCTAGCTCCCTGATTTATTGCAACCATAAATTGACTTAACCTGAACACCTAATTCAAAAAGTGCAAGTGCTTTTTTCTAAAATTCATTTTCTTTTCATAATCATTCTTATGTTCTGAGCTGTTGTTTTCCTTACAAAAATGGTTTTTATCTTCCACTCACATGTGATCTCATTTGGTTGAGAGAACTTCTCCTTAAATATGAACATACAGATCATCATCAGATTTGAGGCCATGCATAATTCTAGTTTTGAGCATTATAATATAGCTTGATTCTAACTGTCTTAATTTTAGATCTCGGTTGCCACCTCTTCTATTTTTGGAACTGAATCAATCTCATAGTAAAATATCTCATTTATATTTCCTCCATGTACTTCTTTGATGTGTCTGGCAACAGGATAGCTTTTATCACTGTTTTTACCGCCCTGAGGTGTTGGAGAATTCTCATGTGTGAAATGTGGACAGTGCTCCTTACATATAGTTTTGGATGAGAGCATTGAAGGATGTAAACTACAAATTTGCTTCTGCAATTGTAAAAATGGCACGTTTTCCTTGGACTCTTTAATAAGGGTGATTGGATCTCTTTCTTATTAAGACCATGTTTACAGGCTTTGCATTTCTGACACTTAAGAAAAGCCAGGACTGGCCCTCAACCAACCCTCTATATCGACCATCTCTGGGCTGCTCACTACCAGATCCTGGCTCATGAATTTTGCTCTTCTGAATGTTAAAAGAGGTTTACGAGATGTAATGCTGCCTAATACAGGGTCACTCTTCACTAAGTGCCAATGTCTGTTCATGGATTCTCTCACTTTAGCATGGTAGACATTGTACCCAGTGATCATACAAAGTTCCTCCTTGCCTTTTCTTTTTTCTATTTGTCCTGTCTTACTTGAGAACAATAACGAATCTCTAATAATTCTCTCTACATTATTCTAGGCTTGATTTAGAACCTGGGTACTATATCCCCCCTCTGTAAATCTCTCTGTTAGTTTAGGCTGTGCTACCTTCAAAGAGGTGAACTCACTGCAGCTTCTTTTCATCCATAGAAGTTCTGCGTACGGAATACTTTGCTAGAGTTTCTGTGGATGAAAACTACGTGAGTGCAAGATCGAATTCCCTGCAGTTGTTTTTCTATGTGTTCTTGTGTGTAATTTGTTGTGTTTTACGAACACCTCAAGATCCAAGAAGCAAACTTCAGATTCACTGATGGTGCCAGTGAAATGTAAATGTAAAGAGTTGTCATTTAATGCTGACACAAATAGCCTTGCTTATTCCTGTGAACCTTTCCAAGGATGAACAAGTCATCTATGAATCTTGTCCAGATAATGACATTCTCTGACCCCTCCCTGGCATATTTGACTCTGAGCACCTGCTCCTCCCACCAACCCATGTGTACGTTGGCATAACTTGGGGCAAAGCAGGTGCCCATAGCAGTACCCCTCATCTGTCGGAATGTACCTTCTGCAAACATGAAAAAATTATTTTCCAGGCACCATCTAGCAATCTCGATTAACATTTCCGAATGTTGGTCTAAGCCTATTGGTCTTGAGTCTAAAAAAGTCTCACATGGCCCTGAGTCCATCTTCATGAGATATGCTGGAATACAGCGAGGTTACACCAAGTGTTATCAGAACAAAAGATTCCTCCCACGGGATATCATATACCCTCCTCAGGAAGTTCCCTGTATCCTGAATGTACGAAGGAAGACCACTTACAAATTTCTGCAAGAAGTTGTCAATGTAGCGGGAGGTTGCCTCATATAAACTACCAATAGTGGAGATAATAGGTCTCCCAGGTGGAATTTCTCGATTTTTATGTATCTTGGGGATCAGGTAAAGTATTCGCTTTGAGAAATGAAACCTGTCCCCTCCTCCTTGCTAAATCTTTATGAAATTCACTCTTTACCTCTGCCAAACTGGTTTGTGGTACTCTCTGATAGCACTTGATATCCCGTAACTGTGATTTGGCTTCATTGTTATACATGCTTAATGGCCACAATATGATGTTTCCTCCCTTATCTGACTGACGGACCACAATATCTTTCTTAGATTTAATCTTGTTCACAACTTTTAGGTATCCTTTTTCTTGCTTTATATTTCCTTTGAGAAAATTCTCACTAGACATCACAGATAGATCTTTTAAATCAGTGATTACAAGCTCAGAGAATATATCAATTGAATCCCTGGGAAGGTTAGGAACAAAAGTGGAATTGGGTCTATTCACTGAAAAAACCAAAGGTTACAGGGACGTTACAGTTAGGCTGACATTTTACTCGTACACCAAAAAAACACCCAAAAAATTCAGCCGTTATAGTTAGTGAGCTAACTATAACTCGCGCCCGCAATGCACTGTTTGACCTCACATATTACTTCACTCATGAGTCATGACATGGTCAGTGACATCGCTCATGACATCACTGATGACATCTCAAATGACATCACTGAAGAAATCACTTATGACATCATCCACAGAATCTGGGAAGCACCCACTCACACTCCATATAACCTTTCATACACCCACTCCAACTTCCACACTACCATTCTCAAACCCATTCACACACCCATACCAGTACTTATGCACCCACTCACTGCTTTGTAGGACTGCACACAAATAACCACTCACTCACCCACACAGCCTCTCATACACCCACTCACAAAAATGCTTTCTTTGGCCCAGGGTCCCAGTGGGACTCCACAAGAGAGCTAGTGTTTCTACCCTGCCCCCTTTTCTTCTTTTTTTAATTTTTTTGTGTGACTCGGTTCAACTGAGTCCAAAGATGAGATGGCTGCCAACACTTCCTGGTTGAAGTGTTGGCAGCCAATCAAATTTCAGTAGGGTTTCAGTAGGCTGTTGAGCTCCCAGATATCTATATTTTTTAAAGGTGTTTTGGGACCCTCCTTTTTTTTGGTCCCCGCTTGGTCACCCCAAAACTTTCAACACAGCAGCTGAACCAAAAAGGGGACCTTTTTTGAAAATTTCGTGAAGATCCGTCAAGTGGCGCCAAAGTTATTGGCAAAACAAAAAATGCTTCCCTATGGAAACTTTGGTACTAACTATAACTACCTACTGGTGACTGCCAGTGGGTAATTACCTACTGGCAGTTGCCAGTAGGTAGTTATAGTCAGGACCTTGTTTCTATTCAAAAAGCGTATTTTCTTTTGCCGATATCTTTGGCGCCGTTTGACGAATCTTCGCCAAATTTTCAAAACTAATGGGGCACTCCGGTCAGCTCCTGTTTTGAAAGTTTCAGGGTGATTCGTCATGCGGGGGCTAAGAAAAAAGGGGGTCCCAAAACGCATTTTCTCCATGTTAATTTCTATAGGACATTTTTCTCACAGCCACAGCCCGAACTGCTGTACGTAATTACACCAAATTTGGCAGAAAGGATGCTCTTCGTCCAGAGTGCACTCTTTGCTTTAAATGGTGTAAATCTGTTCAGTAGTTCCTGAGAAATTCATATATAAAGAATATAGATATCTGGTGACCGAGTCACCAGAAAAAAAGTAAAAAAAACAAGAAAAAGGGGCAGGGTAGGAACACCCTGACCCCCTAGGCCTGCACAGGGGGTCCCACAGGCACCCTGAGGGCATAAAAAAGCATTTTTTTTAATTGTCGGCCGGATTCACGTGGGATACGCAAATCCGGCAGAAATTTAAAAAAAAAAACAAGCGTGGGCTCCCGCATTTTGCTTCTTTTAAGCCCCTGGGTGGGCCAGGTCCCAGGGGCAATGTTTAATTATGTAGCGGGGGCCACCACTGCCCCGGGGACTGCCATCTCCCAGGGGCTATACTCATTTAAATGCGGGGGCACGCAGCCCCCCGCAGCTCCGGTGACCACCACCTCCCCGGTGCTTTCTTTAAATAAAATGCCCCCCCACGCTACCTCGTGGACTGCCACCTCCCCGGGGCTTCCGTATTTAAATGAGGGGGGCCTCGTGCCTCCCCTGCAGCCCCAGGGACCACCATCTCCCTGGGGCTTTTTTTAAATGAATAAAGTGCAGGGGCTCCTGCCTCTCCCCACACTGCCCCGGGGACCACCACCTTCCCGTGCTTCAATATTTAAAATCAGGGCAGCCTCGTGCCCCCCCGCAGCCCCAGGGACCACCACCTCCCCAGGGCTTTTTAAATAAATAAAAGATGTGGGGGGCTACTGCCCCCCCACACTGCCCCGGGGACCGCCAGCTCCCCAGGGCATTGATTATGCAAATACGGGGGTCTGTTGCGGTGCCCCGGCCCTGGGGACAACCACCTACCTGGGGCTTTAAACATGCTAGGAGGGGGACCATGCAGCCCCCCTCCAGGAGCCTCCCATGGCCCTGGGGACTGCCACCCCCCAGGGCCGCCTCCAGCAATGTCCCGGGGCCGCATGCCACTCTCCCTTTTCAATTATTATTATTTCTTTTTTTAAATAGTTCAGGCTTCGGGGGATGGGTTCCCTGGAGCCCAAAAGGTTTAAGGGAAGGGGTGCCACACCCTTTCCTAAAATAGAAAAAAAGACACCGGCAACTCACCGGAGGCCCCGCCCCTTCCTGCACCACTGTGCAAACGCGCCTCCTGGCGCATTCTGGTTTGGAGGATTAAGTCCCCTTTAATCCTAAGGTTCCTTAGGGGCCAATTATCCCACCAGGTACCCCCAGTAAGCCCCACACAGTGGGATTGCTGAGAGGTGGTGGGAGGCCATGCCCATTTTTACAACACTCTGCAAACTCACCTCTTGGCGCACTGCTGGTGGGGCGATGAGGTCCCCTTGTGTCCTGAGGACTTCAGGACTAAAGTGGACTTCATCCCCCAAGCAGCAGTGCACCAGGAGGTGCGTTTGCTGAGTGGTGTAAAAAGGGTGTGTGGTCTCTGACCACTCTCAAAAATCCAGCAGTGTGGGGCTTACTGGAGGTAACAGGAGGGCTAGTTGGCCCCCAGGGACCCTCAGGAGGCAAGGGGACTTCATCCCCCAAAAAGAGCATGCCAGGATACGCGTTTGCAGAGTGGTGGAGAAAGAGAGCGTGGCATGTGTCCAACTCTCAGCAATCCCACTGTGTGGGGCTTACTGGACGTAACAGGTAGGCTAGTTGGATCCTAAGGACCCCCAGTAGCGAAAGTGATTTTAATCCCCATCCAAGAGCACACCAGGGATTGGGTTTGCAGAGTGGTGGGCAAAGGGGGCATGGCCTGCTATGACAACTTAGCAATCCTGCTGTGTGGGACTTACTGTAGGTAATAGGAGGGGTAGTTGGCCCCCAAGGATGTCCTTGGGGGCCAACTACCCCTCCTGTTACCTCCAGTAAGTCCCATACAGTGGGATTTCAAAGAGGCCTTCCGATGCCACGCTCCCCTTAGTCCACCACTCTGCAAATGTGCCTCCGGCACACTACTGTTTGGGGGATGAAGTCCACTTTACTCCTGAGGGACTTTTGGGGCCAAGAAGCCCTCCTGGTACCTCCTGTAAATCCTACGCAGAGTAATTCCTGAGCACTGGTCGGAGGCCCACCCCTTTTCTCCACTACTCTGCAAATGTGACTACTAGTTAAAGAAGCATTTGCAATGTAATAGGTCTCGCATTTGCGAGAGTTAGAGCTGTTGGCGTTGTAAATGTAAGTTTTTTACTAATGTTTTTTGAAGTGAAGTGGATGTATGTTGTGTATAGTGGAATTATGTGGTATGTTGTGCAGTGAAATTATGTAGATAGAAAGTATGTGGAATTTAGTGTATAGGAATTATGTAGAGTGGAATTATGTGTTATGGAGAATAATTATGTGGTATGGTAGTCTGTGTTGTGGAATGGTAACCTCAGGTTTAGTCTTCCTCGTTTCCATTGAAGCTAAACTATAAACTCATTGAGACAAAAAAAAGAAGAAACCACTGATGAGCACTTCTGAACCTAGTTAGAGGTATGAGCAGGGCCACTGGAATGATGCGACTGTTCGGCTGCACCGATTTTTGCATAATTATACATTTTCTGCATTTGCCACATAATCCATCATCTGCTGCATAATCTGCAGATTTGAACAAAAAAACCTTGCTTCTAGCTCAAATGGCTCAAACATTACAAAAAATGCAGTGACAAGTGTTACAGCGTGGTAGAAAGCCCTTTGCAAACCTGGAATGGTCACTTGTTACTTATTGGTAAATGTGGGTGTTAAATTGGTAATAATGGTGAGCAAACCACTCTTGCTTCTTTCTGCTCCTCTCTTGCCTCTTTCTGCTTTTTTCTTGCTTCTTTCGCACGTTTCTTCCCTTTTCTGCACTTCTCTTGCCTCCTTCTGCACATCTCTTCCGCTTTCTGCACCTCTCTTCTTTCTGCACCTCTCTTGCTTCTCACTTGTTTCTTTCTTCTGCACCTCTCTTTCCTCTTTCTGCACCTCTCTTACTTCTTTCTACACCTCTCTTGCTTCTTTCTTCTGCACCTCTCTTGCCTCTTTCTGCACATCTCTTGCCTCTTTCTGTAACTCTCTTGCCTCTTTTTGCACTTCTCTTGCCTCTTTCTGCCCTCCTCTTGCCTGTTTATGCACATCACTTGCCTCTTTCTGCACGTCTCTTGCCTCTTTCTGTACCTCTCTTGTACCTTTCTGCACCTCACTTACCACTTTCTGCATTTCTCTTGCCTCTTTCTGCTCCTTTCTTGCTTCTTTCTGCACCCCTTTTCCCTCTTTCACATCTTTCTGCATTTCTGTTGCTTCGTTCTGCACTTCTCTTGCCTTTTTTCGGACCCCTCTTGCCTCTTTCTGCACCTCTGTTGCTTCTTTCTGCAATTCTCTTCCTTATTTCTGCTCTTCTCTTGCCTCTCCTGCACCTCTGTTATTTCTTTATGCACTTCTCTTGCCTCTTTCTGCCCTCCTCTTGCCTCTTTCTGCCCTCCTCTTGCCTGTTTATGCACATCACTTGCCTCTTTCTGCACGTCTCTTGCCTCTTTCTGTACCTCTCTTGCACCTTTCTGCACCTCACTTACCTCTTTCTGCACTTCTCTTGCCTCTTTATGCACCTTTCTTGCTTCTTTCTGCACCCCTTTTCCCTCTTTCAAATCTTTCTGAATTTCTGTTGCTTCATTCTGCACTTCACTTGCCTCTCTCTGCACCCCTCTTGCCTCTTTCTGCACCTCTGTTGCTTCTTTCTGCAAATCTCTTCCTTATTTCTGCTCTTCTCTTCCCTCTCCTGCACCTCTGTTATTTCTTTCTGCACATTTCTTGCCTCTTTCTGTAACTCTCTTGCACCTTTCGGCACCTCACTTACCTCTTTCTGTACTTCTCTTGCTTCTTTCTACACCTCTGTTGCCTCTTTCTGCACCCCTGTTCCATCTTTGTGCACCTCTCCTGCCTGTTTCTGCACATCTCTTGCCTCTTTCTGCACCTCTCTTGCCTGTTTCTGCAACTTTTTTGCCTCTTTCTGGAGTTCTCTTGCCTCCTTCTGTACCTCTGTTGCTTCTTTCTGTACTTCTCTTTCCTCTTTCTGCACTCCTCTTGCCTGTTTCTGCACCTCACTTGCCTCTTTCTGCACGTCTCTTGCTTCTTTCTGCACCTCTCTTGCACCTTTCTGCACCTCACTTGCCTCTTTCTGCACTACTCTTGCTTCTTTCTACACCTCTGTTGCCTCTTTCTGCATCCCTGTTCCTTCTTTGTGTACCTCTCCTGCTTGTTTCTGCACCTCACTTACCTCTTTCTGCACCTCTGTTGCTTCTTTCTGCACTTCTCTTTTCTCTTTCTGCACCCCTCTTGCCTCTCTCTCTGCACTTCTATTGCTTCTTTCTTTCTGCACTTCTCTTTCTTCTTTCTGCACCTGTCTTGCTTCTTTCTGCACCCCCTTCCCTCTTTCTTCACCTCTCTTGCCTCTTTCTGCACCCCTCTTCCCACTTTCTGGGCCTCTCTTGCCTCTGTCTGCACCCCGTTCCCTCTTTCTGCACCTCTCTTGCCTGTTACTGCAACTCACTTGCCTCTTTTTGCAGTTATCTTGCCTCCTGCTGCACCTCTGTTGCTTCTTTCTGCACTTCTCTTGCCTCTTTCTGTACCCCTCTTGCGTGTTTTTGAACCTCACTTGCCTCTTTCTGCACCTCTCTGGCCTCTTTCTGCAACTCTCTTGCCTCTTTCTGCACCTCACTTGTCTCATTCTGCACTTCTCTTGCTTTTTTCTGCACCTCTGTTGCTTCTTTCAGCACTTCTCTAGCCTCTTTCTGAACCCCTCTTACCTCTTTCTGCACCTCTCTTGCCTCTGTCTGCACCCCTGTTCCCTGCACATCTCAAATTACTTCACTGATTACATTTTTCTGCACCCCTCCTGCCTCACTCTGTACCTCTGTTGCTTCTTTCTGCACCCCTCTTGCCTCTTTCTGCACCCCTCTTGCCTCTTTCTGCACCCCTCTTGCCTTTCTGCACCCCTATTCCCTCTTTCTGCACCTGTCTTGCCTCTTTCTGTACCCCTCTTACCTCTTTCTGCACCTCTCTTGCCTCTGTCTGCACCCCTGTTCCCTGCACATCTCAAATTACTTCACTGATTACATTTTTCAGTAAAAAAAGAAATATATATAGTGTGTATATTTTTTATATATATACATACATAAATATTCACTGAAAGAGACATCAATGGGACTTTATAGTTTGGTGAAAATATAACATTTTAAGGTACTAAAACCACTTAAATTAACCAGTTCTAGTTATCTTAAGAAACTACAAATCATGCCCTAGCGTATTTATGACTCGTGTCCTCGCCATGCAGAGTGTTGTTATGAATGATGTATTTTCAGATGTTGCAATGATATTATGTTTTCCCTCACCATCATCTGTCGACTCCTCCCTGCTCACCGCTCTTACCTGCACCGGCCACGACTAATAGTATGATATTATTGATGTAATATGTGAGGTAATTAGCAGTGCATTGAGAGGTTGTGGGTTATAGTTGCTTTAGGGCACGAGTTATAGTTACTTGAAATAATAATAATTGGTGAATTCCAGTACTTTAAAATGGCATGTTTTAACTGACATTTTCACCTAACTCTAATGTTTCCGATACCTAGGTATTATATACATGGATTAGTAAAATCAAAAGGTCTTGGCTAATGCCAGACCTAAAGATTAATTGGTTTACAACTTGTATTTGGAGGATAACTTGGAGAACATTTTCACTGAACTTTTGCCTTCTGAAAATAGGGAGTCAGAATTCTTTATTACCAAGAAAGGCACTACTGAAGTGAAACAATATATGCATTAAATGCATCTGTATGTCAGTGTCATAAAAAATCCTCTACTTTTGATTCAAAACGTTCTCACTAAGTGTCTTAAAACACCTAGCAATATCACAGAAGAAAATGCCATTCAATTACTATTTGTCCTAAAGAAAAATTTAGATTTTCCTTGAAATTGGGGGACAGTCAGGCTATTTTGAACTTTGGCTATTATAAAGCACCAGATGCATTTCAGTTGTTTATCAATGATATGTTACTGACATTTTCCAGATATTACTGATATCTACATGGCCACAGACAGGGGTGATATTCAAATGTATTCTGTTGAATATACTGGACATATTCAAAACATCAAGGAAGTGCTATCTAATTTTGTGAAACAATAATTAATGCCACATTTATGAGACATGACTTCCATCAGATAAATGCATCTTTCTTAGGTTATATTATGACTCAAAGAATGGGCTACATGTAGAGAGCAATGATGCCCAAATGTGTCTAGAACCTTATTGCCTGAAGTGTGATTAAAGCTTAAACTGATCTGTATTAAGGAAGGAAACTATGGGAGTTCCGGTCCAAAAGCATAATAAAGCATTTTAAGTACCTCAGGAATGCATTCTCCAGGACAATTAAATATTATTTCTTCCACACTCTCCCTCAGATCTATGTACCATATAGTGCCACTATTATCCACTTACTCTGCTAAGCCTCTACAGACGCCCAAACCACAAAACTATTGTACCTCCAGTATACACCTTGCTGAACGTGATTCACCATAATCATCAATAATGGAGGAATTTTCAGGAATATCACTTAACAACCCTAAGCAAACATTCCAAAATTATTCACTGTGGAGGAACATAAAAGAGTCATCTGTGCTGCCTGGGAATCTGGCTACAACATCAGTTATGATGCATGAGGCATCACACACTATCAGGACATTGAGTGAATGTGTGCTTTTTCTGTTTCTATAAATGAGTTCATTTGCAGAGGGGGGACATTTAGCGATATGTGTACCATCAACAAAACCAATAACATTTGGAAACAGTGCTACCCGATAAAACATTAGTTTTGTGTGTTGTAGATCTTAGGAAGTGTTTGTAAAGAAACAAAATTGGTTCAATTTGCCAACTATGATGTCCAAAAAGCTATGAAAAAACCTAGAAAATGCACTTTGTGACACTCCCCTGCCACTGCCATAACTCCCTGGTCACTGCCAGAAGCTAAACGTTGTAGACAACACAATATCTGCACATGTGGTGGATTTGCATTGCTTCTGACTGTTAGGGATTGTAGCTGAGGATGTAACTCAGCAATTAAATCCAAAATTGCTTTACTACTCAGTCTATACGTATCATAAATCTCCTCACTCTGTTCAAACAGGGTGACCCTCACCCTAAATACCCTCTCCTGTCTCCTTCTCCTTCGCTGCTTACCTGCCAAATTCCTCATCCTCTTCGCCAAGACATATAGAGCCGCCATTCTGACAGAGCCAGATGCATTTTAGGGGAACTTTTATAGTTTGCGCCTGACTACCATCTGAAACACATTGATGGTATTTGCATTTCCTAAACGGCCATTTTGTGACTTATCGCAATTAGAAAATCCTTTGTACATAGTGTTACTGAATCAATATTTGTTAAAACCAGTTTGCAATTTCCAATTTTGAAATGTAAAAAAGAAAATTTCTACATAATGCAAAACGCAAATTGCACCATCAAAAATGCTTTTTGAACATACGGACACACCTTTTGCATTTCTACATGCCATGAAATAGTGATTCATAACGTTAGGAAATGCAAAATGGCTTTGTTAATATGGTCCTATGTTCCTTAACCATAACCACAGAATAATGTTTGCACCCAGGTTAATTGAGTAACAAATATACCTTAGCCATTGAGATGGTAAGATGATGATCTACAGAGTCTTAAACTTACAGCCTCCCAGGACTGAAATTAGGAGAGAGAACAAACCGAGGAGAAAGGTCAGGGGATGTAGTACTCTAGTAGATCAAATGGATCCAACTGATGTTAGAAGTTCCCTCAGGGTTGGAAACTTGAGAAGTCTAATGTGAGAAAAAGGCTAGTTTAGATTGAAAAAGAGGAAACTTGTAGTGTCTCAATTATTCCTTACAAACAAGCACAACTTCAAATACTACTCTACCATGCACTCAGCAAATTGTAAAGAGAAATGCTTTGAACACCTAGGATTTAGCAGGGTTTGTCACAGTTTCGTTTGACTGAGGTGCTTGTAAAACTAAACTGAGGCTTCTGCCAGTGTAATAAATAATTCTGTGCATCACAATTCACACAGGAATTCATGAATATCTTCTGCTGATGTTTCCATGAAGTCTCAAAATATGTGTTGCTTTCACGACTTTGAAAAAAAAGTTCACACCTCAGATTCAGGGGGGATTTCACCTAAATGTCAAGCAAGCAGGTAGACAAGGGAGATGAACGCACTCCTATCATAATTCACAATAGAAATAAAGTATTACTTTTGATAATTTTTAACTCAAGGCATAGTCTGAGGATCAAAAGTCTCTCTTTCTCTAATCCATGTTATCCAAATAACCCATGTGCTATGCCAGACTTTTGCTGGTGCTGCAACAGTTGTATATTGAGCTATTGAGGTCGTAAATGTCAAACTGTATGAATATTTACTATCATTATTTCATCAAGCGAAGTGTATGCAGACAAGTATCTCTTTACTACCACTTCTACATATCTTAAATAAATATAAATATATATATATATATATATATATATATATATATATATATATATATATATCACAAAAGAAGAAGGTTGCCCTTGCAGGAACGCCACACAGTTGGTAAGTATCTCCGTAGCTCTTATTGCAGGCTGCAGGCAAAACTTACTATCTCCTCCCAAATACGCCATATGCATTTCGGGCTCCTGCCCTTGTTCACTGGCTCATTCAAAACAGTCCTCACAGCCAGGTGGACTAAATACCAAATACCCCGCCCATCGTTGCTCAATGCTTTATGGGTATGGAAGTCCTTTCCTATTTTTCCATTGTGGATGCTGGACGGAAAGCTTGAATTAAAACTGTGCTCCCCATGTGGGTTACATGGAGGAGAAACATCAAAGTTCCTGCTCGTTTTTCGCCTGCAATATTGGATTTACCAACACTATACGGCCCTCAAAATTTCAAGCGCCAAGGTCCGCTGTCATCACGGCAGAGCGTCCCTGCGACGAGGCGCACCGCAATTAAATCACAAAAGAAGAAGGTTGCCCTTGTAGGAACGCCACACAGTTGGTAAGTATCTCCGTAGCTTTTATTGCAGGCTGCAGGCAAAACTTACTATCTCCTCTCAAAATACGCCATATGCATTTCGGGCTCCTGCCCTTGTTCACTGGCTCATTCAAAACAGTCCTCACAGCCAGGTGGACTAAATACCAAATACCCCGCCCATCGTTGCTCAATGCTTTATGGGTATGGAAGTCCTTTCCTATTTTTCCATTGTGGATGCTGGACGGAAAGCTTGAATTAAAACTGTGCTCCCCATGTGGGTTACATGGAGGAGAAACATCAAAGTTCCTGCTCGTTTTTCACCTGCAATATTGGATTTACCAACACCATACGGCCCTCAAAATTTCAAGCGCCAAGGTCCGCTGTCATCACGGCAGAGCGTCCCTGCGACGAGGCGCGCCGCAATTAAATCACAAAACAAGAAGGTTGCCCTTGTAGGAACGCCACACAGTTGGTAAGTATCTCCGTAGCTTTTATTGCAGGCTGCAGGCAAAACTTACTATCTCCTCCCAAAATACGCCATATGCATTTCGGGCTCCTGCCCTTGTTCTCTGGCTCATTCAAAACAGTCCTCACAGACAGGTGGACTAAATACCAAATACCCCGCCCATCGTTGCTCAATGCTTTATGGGTATGGAAGTCCTTTCCTATTTTTCCATTGTGGATGCTGGACGGAAAGCTTGAATTAAAACTGTGCTCCCCATGTGGGTTACATGGAGGAGAAACATCAAAGTTCCTGCTCGTTTTTCGCCTGCAATATTGGATTTACCAACACCATACGGCCCTCAAAATTTCAAGCGCCAAGGTCCGATGTCATCACGGCAGAGCGTCCCTGCGACGAGGCGCGCCGCAATTAAATCACAAAAGAAGAAGGTTGCCCTTGTAGGAACGCCACACAGTTGGTAAGTATCTCCGTAGCTTTTATTGCAGGCTGCAGGCAAAACTTACTATCTCCTCCCAAAATACGCCAAAAATCATTTCGGGCTCCTGCCCTTGTTCACTGGCTCATTCAAAACAGTCCTCACAGCCAGGTGGACTAAATACCAAATACCCCGCCCATCGTTGCTCAATGCTTTATGGGTATGGAAGTCCTTTCCTATTTTTCCATTGTGGATGCTGGACGGAAAGCTTGAATTAAAACTGTGCTCCCCATGTGGGTTACATGGAGGAGAAACATCAAAGTTCCTGCTCGTTTTTTGCCTGCAATATTGGATTTACCAACACCATACGACCCTCAAAATTTCAAGCGCCAAGGTCCGCTGTCATCAGGGCAGAGCGTCCCTGCGACGAGGCGCGCCGCAATTAAATCACAAAAGAAGAAGGTTGCACTTGTAGGAACGCCACACAGTTGGTAAGTATCTCCGTAGCTTTTATTGCAGGCTGCAGGCAAAACTTACTATCTCCTCCCAAAATACGCCATATGCATTTCGGGCTCCTGCCCTTGTTCACTGGCTCATTCAAAACAGTCCTCACAGCCAGGTGGACTAAATACCAAATACCCCGCCCATCGTTGCTCAATGCTTTATGGGTATGGAAGTCCTTTCCTATTTTTCCATTGTGGATGCTGGACGGAAAGCTTGAATTAAAACTGTGCTCCCCATGTGGGTTACATGGAGGAGAAACATCAAAGTTCCTGCTCGTTTTTCGCCTGCAATATTGGATTTACCAACACCATACGGCCCTCAAAATTTCAAGCGCCAAGGTCCGCTGTCATCACGGCAGAGCATCCCTGCGACGAGGCGCGCCGCAATTAAATCACAAAAGAAGAAGGTTGCCCTTGTAGGAACGCCACACAGTTGTTAAGTATCTCCGTAGCTTTTATTGCAGGCTGCAGGCAAAACTTACTATCTCCTCCCAAAATACGCCATATGCATTTCGGGCTCCTGCCCTTGTTCACTGGCTCATTCAAAACAGTCCTCCCAGCCAGGTGGACTAAATACCAAATACCCCGCCCATCGTTGCTCAATCAATCAATCAATCACAGAATTTGTAAAGTGCACTACTTACCCGCGAGGGTCTCAAGGCGCTGGGGAAAAAGGGGGGGTGTGCTGCTACTGGTCGAACAACCAGGTCTTGAGTAGCCTCCTGAAGGTCAGCAGGTCTTGGGTCTGTCGTAGGCTTAGTGGAAGGGTGTTCCAGGTCCTGGCGGCGAGGTGGGAGAAGGATCTGCCGCCGGTGGTGGTTCTTCGAATGCGAGGGACGGTGGCGAGGGAGAGGTCGGCGGAGCGGAGTTGGCGGTTGGGGACGTAGAAGAGGAGTCGTCTGTTGAGGTAGGCTGGGCCAGTCTTGTGGAGTGCCTTGTGTGCATGGATGAGGAGTTTGAAGGAGATTCTCCTGTCGACGGGGAGCCAGTGCAGGTTCCTCAGGTGGGGGGTGATGTGGCTGTGGCGTGGTACATCGAGGATCAGGCGTGCAGAGGCGTTTTGTATGCGTTGCAGTCGCTTGATGAGCTTGGCCGGGGCTCCCGCGTAGAGGGCGTTCCCATAGTCAAGTCTGCTGCTGACGAGGGCCTGGGTGACTGTTCTTCTCGTGTCTGTCGGGATCCACCTGTAGATCTTGCGAAGCATGCAGAGGGTGTTGAAGCAGGAGGATGAGACTGCATTGACTTGCTTGGCCATGGAGAGCATTGAGTCGAGGATGACTCCCAGGTTGCGTGCGAGGTCGGTGGGTGTCGGGGCTGCTCCCAGCGTCGTTGGCCACCAGGAGTCGTCCCAGGCTGAGGGGTTGGAGCCGAGGATGAGGACCTCTGTCTTCTCCGTGTTCAGTTTTAGTCGGCTGATCTTCATCCAATCGGCGACGGCCTTCATTCCTTCATGGAGGTTGGATTTGGCGGCGAGGGGGTCCTTGGTGAGGGAGAGGATCAGTTCAGTGTCATCGGCGTAGGAGATTATGTTGAGGTCGTGCTGTCTGGCGATGCGTGCGAACGGGGCCATGTAGATGTTGAACAGTGTTGGGCTGAGTGACGATCCCTGGGGTACGCCGCAGATGATCTCGGAGGCTTCGGATCGGAATGGTGGGAGGCGGACTCTCTGGGTTCTGCCGGCGAGGAAGGAGGTGGCCCATTCCAGGGCCTTGTCTCGGATCCCTGCGTCGTGGAGGCGTGCGCATAGAGTGTGGTGTCAGACAGTGTCGAAGGCGGCGGAGAGGTCCAGCAGGATGAGGGCTGCGGTCTCACCGTTGTCCAGCAGGATCCTGATGTCGTCGGTGGCGGCGATGAGGGCAGTCTCAGTGCTGTGGTTGCTGCGGAACCCCGATTGAGATGGGTCCAGGATGCTGTTTTCTTCGAGGTATCGGGTTAGCTGTTTGTTGACGATCTTCTCGATGACCTTGGCTGGGAACGGAAGCAGGGAGATGGGCCGGAAGTTCTTGAGGTCTCTCGGGTCCGCCTTGGGTTTTTGAGTAGGGCGTTGATCTCTGCGTGTTTCCAGCTCTCTGGGAAGGTCGCGGTCTCGAAGGAGAGATTGATGATGTTGCACAGGTGGGGTGCGATGGAGCTGCTGGCTTTGTTGAAGATGTGGTGCGGGAAAGGGTCTGACGAGGAGCCGGAGTGTATTGTGCTCATGGTCTTGATGGTGTCCTCGATGTTCACGCTGGCCCAGGCTGGCAGGGGGTCGTGGTCGATGGTGTGCGGCGGGTCTGGTGCATCGATCTTAGTTGGGGCTGTCTGGGTGTTGAAGCTGTCGTGGATGTCGGCGATCTTGCGGTGGAAGAAGGTGGCGAGGGAATCGCACAGGGGTTGCGACGGCGGGATGTCGTTGGTGTTGGAGCTGGGGTTGGAGAGTTCCTTCACGATGTTGAAAAGCTCCTTGCTGTTGTGTGCGTTGTTGTCGAGGCGGTCTTTGAAGGAGATTCTCTTGGCGGACTTGATGAGGTGGTGGTGGTTACGGATGGCGTCTTTGTGGGCTGCGTGGCTGTCCGGTGTCTTATCACTGTGCCATTTCTTCTCTAGTTTCCGGCAGGTACGCTTGGAAGCTAGGAGTTCCGAGGTGAACCAGCAGGCTCTTTTGGTGGTGTCACTGTAGGTGAGTTTTTTCAGCGGGGCGAGGGTGTTGGCACAGTCGTCCATCCATCGTCTGAGGTTGCAGGCAGCGTCGTCGGTGTTGGATGGGTCGGAGGGAGGGCTGAGAGCGAGGGTTGCCCGTAGTTGGTCTTTGGTGACTTTGCTCCAGCAGCGGCGTGGGATCTGTTGGGTGCGGTGGTGTGTGGTGGGTTTCTGGAAGGTGAAATGGATGCAGCGGTGGTCGGTCCAGAGGAGTTCCGTGGTGTGGCTGAAGGAGACGTGAGAGCTTGAGGAGAAGATGGGGTCGAGCGTGTGGCCGGCTGAATGGGTCGGTGTTGTGACGAGCTGGCTCAGACCGAGGTTGGCAAGGTTGTCGATCAGGGTGGTGGAGTTGCTGTCGTTGTTGTTCTCCAGGTGAAAATTCAGGTCTCCGAGGAGGATGTAGTCGGTAGAGGTCAGGGCGTGCGTGCTGATGAAGTCGGCGATGGAGTCGCTGAACTGGGGTCGGGGACCAGGGGGTCTGTAGAAAAGGGTGCCTCTAAGGGTGGTGTTGGGGTCCGTGTGGATCTGGAAGTGCATGTGTTCGGTGGTGCTGAGAGTGTTGTCGTTGCTGGTCGAGACCCTGATGGTGTTCTTGTGGACGATGGCGATTCCTCCTCCTACTGCGTTGACGCGGTCTCTGCGGGTGATCTTATAGCCGTCTGGGATGGCTATGGCGATGTCGGGGGCGGAGGAGTCGTTCATCCAGGTCTCTGTCAGGAAGGCGACGTCTGGTGATGATGTGTCGAGCAGGTCCCAGAGCTCGACGGCGTGTTTGCGTGCGGAGCGGGTGTTCAGTAGGATGCATCGGAGGTGGTTGCGGTCCTTCTTGGCGGGCGCCTCGGTGGCTCTGAGGCTGGTGTAGCTGCAGTTCCGGCAGGTGAAGGGACCATGGGTGCGTTTCGGGGCAGCCTTGAAGCAGTTGTGCGTCCGTCCGGGGTTGAGAGCGTGGAGTGTGGTGGCATCGTATCGGCGTCGGTCCTCGAGGCTAGTGCTGGGGGCGCACGGCCCAGGGGTTCTGGCACTGGGCGCGGTCCAGGCGCGGACGGGCGCAGACGGGCTTGCCTTAGGCGCGCCTTCGGAGCGCCAGCGGCGCGGCCGCGCAGCGGCCGCCATATATGGGGAGGTGGGAGGGAGGAGCAGCTGGGAGGCAGGGGCAGCGAATGGGCAGTCAGGGGGGCGGGGCCGCAGGGGACGCAGTGGCAGGAGTGGAGAGAGGCAGCGAGGGGTACAGAAGGCAAGAAGGACACAGGGGAATGGGGGCAACGAGGGAAACAGAGAGAAAAATGGACACAATGCAGTGGGGGCAGCGAGGGAAACAGACGGAAAACGGGCACAAAGCAATGGGGGCAGCGAGGGAACAGAAGAAAAAAAATGGACACAATGCAGTGGGGGCAGCGAGGGAAACAGACGGAAAACGGGCACAAAGCAATGGGGGCAGCGAGGGAACAGAAGAAAAAAATGGACACAATGCAGTGGGGGCAGCGAGTGAAACAGACGGAAAACGGGCACAAAGCAATGGGGGCAGCGAGGGAACAGAAGAAAAAAATGGACACAATGCAGTGGGGGCAGCGAGGGAAACAGACGGAAAACGGGCACAAAGCAATGGGGGCAGCGAGAGAAACAGAAAGAAAAAGGACACAATACAGTGGGGGCAGCGAGGGAAAACAGACGGAAAACGGGCACCGAGGCCACAAGCAGACAGGCGGAGCTGTGTGGCGGGGGAGCGACCTACCTGGTAAGGTCAAGGGTCGCTCTCCTCACTGCGCAGCTGCCGCCATATATGGGGAGGTGGGAGGGAGGAGCAGCTGGGAGGCAGGGGCAGCGAATGGGCAGTCAGGGGGGCGGGGCCGCAGGGGACGCAGCGGCGGGAGTGGAGAGAGGCAGCGAGGGGTACAGAAGGCAAGAAGGACACAGGGGAATGGGGGCAACGAGGGAAACAGAGAGAAAAATGGACACAATGCAGTGGGGGCAGCGAGGGAAACAGATGGAAAACGGGCACAAAGCAATGGGGGCAGTGAGGGAACAGAAGAAAAAAAATGGACACAATGCAGTGGGGGCAGTGAGGGAAACAGACGGAAAACGGGCACAAAGCAATGGGGGCAGCGAGGGAACAGAAGAAAAAAATGGACACAATGCAGTGGGGGCAGCGAGGGAAACAGACGGAAAACGGGCACAAAGCAATGGGGGCAGCGAGGGAACAGAAGAAAAAAATGGACACAATGCAGTGGGGGCAACGAGGGAAACAGACGGAAAACGGGCACAAAGCAATGGGGGCAGCGAGGGAAACAGAAAGAAAAAGGACACAATACAGTGGGGGCAGCGAGGGAAAACAGACGGAAAACGGGCACAGAGGCCACAAGCAGAGGGCGAGCTTACCAGCAGCAGCAGCGGGCAGGACACCACAGGCGGAGCTATGTGGCGGGGGAGCGACCTACCTGGTAAGGTCAAGGGTCGCTCTCCTCACCGCGCAGCGGCCGCCGTATATGGGGAGGTGGGAGGGAGGAGCAGCTGGGAGGCAGGGGCAGCGAATGGGCAGTCAGGGGGGCGGGGCCGCAGGGGACGCAGCGGCGGGAGTGGAGAGAGGCAGCGAGGGGTACAGAAGGCAAGAAGGACACAGGGAAATGGGGGCAACGAGGGAAACAGACGGAAAACGGGCACAAAGTAATGGGGGCAGCGAGGGAACAGAAGAAAAAATGGACACAATGCAGTGGGGGCAGCGAGGGAACAGAAGAAAAAAAATGGACACAATGCAGTGGGGACAGCGAGGGAAACAGACGGAAAACGGGCACAAAGCAATGGGGGCAGCGAGAGAACAGAAGAAAAAATGGACACAATGCAGTGGGGGCAGCGAGGGAAACAGACAGAAAACGGGCACAAAGCAATGGGGGCAGCGAGGGAACAGAAGAGAAAAATGGACACAATGCAGTGGGGGCAGCGAGGGAAACAGACGGAAAACGGGCACAAAGCAATGGGGACAGCGAGGGAACAGAAGAAAAAATGGACACAATGCAGTGGGGGCAGCGAGGGAAACAGACGGAAAACGGGCACAAAGCAATGGGGGCAGCGAGGGAACAGAAGAAAAGGACACAATACAGTGGAGGCAGCGAGGGAAAACAGACGGAAAACGGGCACCGAGGCCACAAGCAGAGGGCGAGCTTACCAGCAGCTTACCAGCAGCAGCGGGGAGGACACCACAGGCGGAGCTGTGTGGCGGGGGAGCGACCTACCTGGTAAGCTCAATGCTTTATGGGTATGGAAGTTCTTTCCTATTTTTCCATTGTGGATGCTGGACGGAAAGCTTGAATTAAAACTGCGCTCCCCATGTGGGTTACATGGAGGAGAAACATCAAAGTTCCTGCTCGTTTTTCGCCTGCAATATTGGATTTACCAACACCATACGGCCCTCAAAATTTCAAGCGCCAAGGTCCGCTGTCATCACGGCAGAGCGTCCCTGCGACGAGGCGCGCCGCAATTAAATCACAAAAGAAGAAGGTTGCCCTTGTAGGAACGCCACACAGTTGGTAAGTATCTCCGTAGCTTTTATTGCAGGCTGCAGGCAAAACTTGCTATCTCCTCCCAAAATACGCCATATGCATTTCGGGCTCCTGCCCTTGTTCACTGGCTCATTCAAAACAGTCCTCACAGCCAGGTGGACTAAATACCAAATACCCCGCCCATCGTTGCTCAATGCTTTATGGGTATGGAAGTCCTTTCCTATTTTTCCATTGTGGATGCTGGACGGAAAGCTTGAATTAAAACTGTGCTCCCCATGTGGGTTACATGGAGGAGAAACATCAAAGTTCCTGCTCGTTTTTCGCCTGCAATATTGGATTTACCAACACCATAACGAGCAGTGTCCCGGGGGTAGGCACCCCGGGACACTGCAGGAGCTGGCCCTGGGGGTGGCGGTCCCCAGGGCCATCAAGGGCTCCAGGAGGGGGCCGCGAGGCCCCCTCCCATCCAGTGCACAGCCCCGGGGAGGTGGTGGTCCCCGGGGCTTTGGGGGTCCGTAACGGACCCCCATATTCAAATCTTTAGTGCCCCGGGGAGGTGGCACTAAAGTTAAAAAAAAATTAAAAAAAGAAGCCCCGGGGGGTGGCGGTCCCCGGGGCTGCGGGAGGGCAAAGAGCCCTCCCGCACCATTATTTTCTAAAGCCCCGGGGGGTGGTGGTCCCCGGGGCTTGGGGGCCTTAGAGGCCCCCACATTAAATCTAAATCCCCCACCATGCCCCCGGGACTTGGCCCACCCGGGGCAAATAAACATCGAAGCGCGGGAGACCGTGCTTCGATTTATTTTTTGGCAGGATCCGCGCACCCTGAGCGCATCCTGCCGATTTAAAAAAAAAAAAATGCTTTTTCTGCCCAGGGGGTCCTTGTGGGACCCCTGAGCAGACCTAGGGAGTCAGGGTGTTTCTACCCTGCCCCCTTTTGCGCTTGGTGCATTTGTTTCTGTCCCTCGGTTCTACCGAGGATAAAATGGCTGCCAACACTTCCTGATTTGGAGTGTTGACAGCCAATTAGCATGCAGCTCGTGATCGGGAGGGTGCGCGAATCCGACGCGGCCATAGATATATATGTGATTTTCATTTTGATTTTCACAGGAACTACTGAACGGATTTACACCATTTAACAAAAGGGTTCTTTCTGAAGCAAGAACTACCTCTTTGCCAAATTTGGTGTAATTCCGTTCAGCAGTTCGGCTGTAGCCGTGTCTAAAGTTTCCTATGGGAAAATGAATGGGGAAAACACGTTTTGGGACCCCCTTTTTCTCGGCCCCCGCTTGACGAATCACCCTGAGACTTTCAGGGTAGGAGCGGACCGGAGCGGGCCATAAAGTTTGAAAATTTCGCGAAGATTCGTCAACCGACGCAAGAGTTATTTCAAATAGAATGTCGCGGATTTCCTATGGAAAATAGGTCCTAACTATAACTATCTACTGGCGACCGCCAGTAGATAATATATATATCTATATATATATATATCTATATATATATATATATATATATATATATATATATATATATATATATATATATATATATATGCTGTCAAGGTACGGTGGAGTTAAGAATAGTAAATATATACTTACTGATATCCACTTACCTTGACAATTTACTTGTAGTTGATATAAGCTGATATTCCTGTAGGTTGATTTTAGTAACTCGAAGTTATGGAATCACACTACTGCATTTTAGTAACTCAAAATTATTGAAGCAACAAACCTTGGACATCTTTACAAGAATTCATAAAAACTCAAACCCTGTCCTCGCATTTCAAAAACTGCTACAACTCATCTCTTCCACTTCTCCTTTAATTAAGATTGGAGTTACAGTGACAATTGGCATTGTTTATATTTCCTATTGTTCAATATGATTTTCTAATGCTACTTCCTTCTGTGTTCCCTCTTTCAAAGTACTCGTGTGCCACATGGGGCAGATGCACTATAAAAAAGCATTAAATAAAAGAAAAATACTCTAGTGCTGTAGGTCTGATTACCATGAGGTTTGTGGCTACTATTTCTCACATAGGAAGACTCTATAGTAGAGTGCAGCATGGTGCTGCATTTACCTTGCCAATAAATGTCCTCTGCACCAGCCCCTCTTTGAAAAGACCAGGGCATGGATATAGTAAGCAGGCAGGTGTGTCATGTCTGGAGTAAGGGGTTGTCAAGGGCCTGGCTCCCACTGGGTGGCATTGTTAATGTTGATAAAATCGATGCCAAAGTTTAGAATGATACATTCATATGTAAGAACGAAATTGCATCTCTATTATCGAATTCACCCCTCATGAACTCTCCATCAACCCAGACCCAGAAATACATGGGCAGGCAGGAGCTGAGACCTAGGCCCGAGGTTACTGGTTGACAGGTCACAGGTGGGGTGGAACGTAGCCTGCAGACAAACACGTGAACAGGAAACTCAGGCCAATAGCGACACCACAATTGTACAGGGAGATTGGCCCCAATAAAGCACATATGGCCGAGGGGTGCATGCATTCCCAAAAACACCATAAAATCTGGTGACCAGGGAGCACAGGCCTCACCATCTGCGGACAAGCTGGGTTTAGGCAACTTCACTGCACTACCAGTAGGTACCCATCAGCCTGGAGGTACCCCATTGCATGTCCAGTACGTGCAGTATTGCGCCACAGTTCTCATTAGTGCTGAGTGGAATTGTTCCTTTTCCTCTGGAACAAAAGGAATACAGTGTAAGTTATCATACAATTCGGGGTTGGTCCTTCCCCTCCAACCATGTGTACCTATCTATCTCAGTGTCCCATATTTCCTGACAGGGGTTATCTATGCTGGTATTTAATCCTCCTCTAGGAGACTCATTTCCCTTTGTATCATCGAGGTGGATGGCCCTACACTTGAACTCTATGTCTGGCATCCTTTTGTTATTAAAGAAGACTGCAGCAGACAAGCTAAGAGCCACCCTGGGACCACAGATGGAAGCAGACATGTTTGTGCATTGCTTTTATGGCTTCGGTACCTCCAAGAATCTTTTCTCTGGAAAGTCTCAGGGCCAAAAAGTATTCTCCTCTACGATGCCCCGCCTGCGAATTCTGTCTAGCTCCGTTTGAACCTCGCTAGGATTGGTGAAGAGGTATAGTGCTGTGGGATTGGTCTCATAACGGGTCACGTTCACTACTATTCTATGGGGTTCCACTCAGTTGGGTTGAATCTTGGCCTTATTTGTACATAGGTACAGGTGAAGGCATTTTGCTTTTTCAGGGACTATCTCTTCGGACAAGAAATGCCTGTCTGCGCCTACTGCATGGGGTATCAGTGAACAAACAAAGCATGACCCAGCTGATGTCTGGGCATCCACAGCGGTCATAGGCTGATACCATGTGTTGTGTAAGAGTGTGCTGTGTAGTGCATGTGGAATACTAGTGTTAGGTTCAGTGTTGTTATAGGTGACATGGAATAGGGCCCTAAGCAAGCACTGTGCAAATGTTGAAGTGGACTTCATTTGACTAGGCAGATCTTTGGCATCATGTGTATGCGGCCACACCCACAGTTAACAAAGGGTATATAATTGTACAACACTACATAACTTGTGGAACATTGCAGATCTTGGGGATGGATCTAGGAAAGATGTCTGTGGTCCTCTGGTGATTGGGAGATTTCTTTACTTTAGAAAAGTTTGAAAAAGTGAAAGAGTTTGGCATCCAACAGTTTGATAAAAGTTCGAAGTCTTGGACTTGCACACCTGGCTCTTTGTTAGGATTATGATGGAAGTGGTTGCTGGAGAGATTGTGGGCCACTGTAAGGGTGGTACACTTTCGTGGCTTGATTGCAGGCCTGTTGGATAAGAGCTGTAGTTTGTTGTTTAGGTTTTAGAACACATTAGCATCCTTATGTACTATCCTCAGTCATTCTTGGGGATTCCTGTGCCTTTCTTTTTTAGGGGTGTGCTTTTACATTCATACTTCATATTTTTTGAGGGCACCTGAAGGTGGCCCGACCAGGGTGTCTACATTTTGGAGACAAAGGGTGTTTATTCATGGGTCAGCTTAATTCTTGCTTACAGGACATTGGTTCTCCCCCCTCATTATGATAGGAAAGTATATATTTTGCTGCGGGTGGTTTTCATGGGCATAGGGAAGGTCTGGGTTTTTAACTAACAATTTATGAGTATTGTTAAATGTCTAATATCCTTTTTTTCCCTAATGAGGGACTGCGGGCATTCCTTTTGACCTACATGTGAGCGGGGTGATTTGTAAAGAGGAGGCGTGTCATAATTAGATGTTGTGGGCAATCACAACGCTCTCTGGAGTCACGTGTATACTCCTTTAGTCCCAGCACTTGGTGAAATTTGTACTTGTAAAGCGCACCCATACCCCCAAAGGGGTGTCCAGGCGCTGTACGCATACCGCTGTGGAACCCTTCCTGGCTTTTCCCTGTGAAATGTCCACTCCTGGGCACCCCCAGGGTGAAGCCAGGCATCCCAGCGCTGTTGGGGCCGTTGTGGAGATTAAGCAAGCTATTGCCCAGAGTTGCAGAGTGGGACCCATGATTAGAATAGGCACCGAGGCGAGAATTATCAGGTCCGAGGAAATTGAGCCCAAGACCCGCCGAGGCGGGGATTGAACCCTGGTCCCGGGCCAGATCTCTGCATCAGGGTCTGCCGCTCTAACCATTGAGCCACACTTCTCCACGAGGTGTAGGTAGGACCCTCCCTAATGGCGCCAGGTGTCTTGACTATGCCCTTTTTCTAGAGGGGTCTTTTTGGGCTAGTTGTGGGCTTCTTTTTGCTGGTATCTTGGGTGTTTCCCTAGGTTCTCATGTGATGTGGTTATTTTCATTGTCAGTTACCGGAGGGGGGACAGAGAGCTGTCCCATGGCCCCCATATATTTCTGATGTGGCGGTGTCCGAGATTGGGCTTATTTGCTCCCCTAGACGGCGTGTGTAAGGCCTTGTGTGTTGTCAGCTTCATCGCTAGGTCGGATACGGGGGTGAGCTTATTTTTGACTTCTTCTCAAGGAGCTGTGATGGATTTTTGTGGACTCTCCTCCTCCCGGCATCCCCTTTCCCATTAACTACATCTTACCCGAGAAATTTGGGCCTGCTGTCCCCGGCTCTGGCCAAAAACTTCTGATCTGAAACACAATACCTTCGATGTTTTGAAGGGACATGACCCGACAAGCAGTCTTTGGGTGACTGGAGAACCTTGAGGGAAAAGAGGAGAGCCCGATGCGAGCCCAAAATGCATTGAATTTCACCTGATGCGAGTAATAGACTGGGATGATCGATTGTTCTGGTGGACTCCTAGTGAATGGTCAGAGTTTTGTTCATGCTATTCACGTTATGGGGTTCTAATTATGCCAAGTGTGTGGGAGACCTCGCACCCGACACTGGAAAATTGCTTGTTTTGGAACTGAAAGTGGGACTACATTGGCCTGGAGTCTATTGGCTGCGTTTGGGACCACAAGCCATAAGGAATTTAGGTCCTGGGTCAGGGGCCCGAGGATGGTGTCCGTTTGATCTGGTCATGGGAACCTGTCTCAATTGAACTTGGTTGAGGGGACCTGGGTGGCTGCTTTTTATGTACTGGATAAGGAGCTGCACTGCCCCATTGTCAGACTGCCCTCCCCCTGGGGCGTGGCCAGCCAACTCCCCCTTGAGAGATCAGCAGCAGAGTGGGGCCTAGGCTTCTGTGGGTACCTGAACGACGGACTCTACTGTGGATTCCCAATCAACACAATGTGCAGCAGCCCTGAGTTTCCCGAACGCAAGTAAAGACTTGGCATTCCTAATGTTGTCTTACTAGTCTTTATTTTTTAAATGTTTGTTGATTTGTGTGTGAAGTGTACGGTCTGCATTTGGGGTTTGAATCTACTGCGTAGGTGGGGTTTGCGATTGTGTAAAGGCATTGACTCCCCAGGCAGTTACCACTCCCTGCAGCAATCCTTGTTGGGCTGGGGTCCCTGTCTTTTGCTGCTGTTGCCACGTTTTTAGCCAACCATTTTTTCCCTGCTGCGGTGGTGCAGTGGCTTTTTGATTTCCTTGTGGCCGAACGTATGGTACATGTGGGTTAATTTGGGCTTGGTTTTGAGCATGGGGATTCTGGGAGATTCTCTGTTAGTCAAGGAAATATCCCAGGTAGCCAGTTCAGATTGCCTTAAGGACCTGAGCCATGGGTAGTGATTCATTATCATGGTACCATGATAACCGCAAAATGAGGTGATGAGGAAGTCTCCAAGAGCATATCATTCTTCAAGCATGTTAATATTGATGTCAACGTACACAATGATATTTATTTGTACAAAAAGGAAATTGAATCACTGTTATCAAAAACCTTCCTAGTCACACTGTGGCACTTTGGTTTGATTTGGGGGCTGCTGCGTTGTCTCTCTTCACTTTTCAATGTTCAAATTGTAAATAAATAATATAGCCGCTGAGGTAGCCTTTTGCAGATGCCTGCACATACCTGTTTACGTCAGCTGTGCCTTAGGCACAGAGACATTGTTTATCAGCATGAATTTTTGAGGACAAGACTTGACTGGAGCCATGCTTCACTCTCTGTACAATTAAGAACAGTAGGACAGCCTTGAATCAGCTGCTAGGTTTTTGATTGGGTTTGTGGGCAGTATGATAAATGTTTTATGATGTTCCCGAGCCAGGGCAATGTTTTATGATGTTCCTGAGCCAGGGCCAGCCCTTAAGGGTGATAGAGGGTGCAATGTACATTTAATTGCCTGCACCATATTCCTGCTTTGTTTGATCATCCCGATTGCCATCTTAGCCTTTTAAAGAGAAGTGGGACAATTGTGCAATTGCAGTACCATCTTGGCATTGTGGCAGACCGAACACAGACGCCATTTTAAAACAGGCACCCACACTGAGTCACAGCTGCTCATCACCAACGCTTTCACTGTTATCTAATGTAATTTCTTTGCAATTTTTCTATAGTGCATCATTTTAATTCTGGCCACTCTGTAAGCGAATTTGAATGAGTTGGCTTTTTCGGCATTGGCCATGGAACATCGTAATTGGGGTCTTAATTTTGGTTTAGATATCTGACTGTAGCGCTTGGTAATCTTCGATAAAGTGCTTTGCCAGCTCATTGCTAAAGGCATTTATGTAGTTTCACACTAATGTTGGCTTTTGTTACATAGATGGTAACAAGCATTTGAGTTAGGTACATAAGTTATGTACCTAACTCGAATGCTTTGCTACCATCTATGATAAAGCTTTGTAGCCTACTGTGCAATGCGTTTATTTATCTGCTATTCAGAGACCCCCTAGCCCCAGTGCTGCGTGATCCACTATGCATATGGCTTAATTTCCTGTATCCCTAGCATTTCATCATCTGCTAGCAGTTTATATTTTGATACTTTTGTTGTACTCCACGACCTACAAAGCTAGCACTATGGGAGCCAAAACAGGCAGTATGTAAGCACTCCGGGAAGAGATAATGTTATAAGTCCACACCTGCACTATAGAACCCTGACATCGGAAAGGTTATGATATGCGAGGACTTAAGGTACATACCACGTTAGTGGATGCTGCCTCTCCCATCCCCATTGCATGGTCTGATCACTATGTTATTCCCTTCCAAATTTCTGGTATGTCCTCAGCCACTATGACTCATAAAGCCCACGCGAGTAGAGCACGTAAATTGTCTTTGATCATTCCATCAGCTTTTACCGCAGTCTTAAATCAAGAAACCCCAGAACTTAACACCTGTCCTAATATTGCCAATCGTCAAGCAGTAGCTTGGTTTAACAATGCTTTGGATACTTTAGCACCGATTAAATTGATTATTAGTACATGCTCCAAACCTACTGCAGAATGGTTTTCGCAGGACCTCTCCTCCTTGAAAAAGGTTTGTAAATGGTTGGAACATCTTTGGCGTTGAAACTATAATATAGATGATAAAAATACCTATCTCAATGCTCTGAAAGAGAATCATTAACGATTGAGGAGCACTCGAGCCCAATTTTTTGCTCAGAAGATTGAGCGGTCAATCTCTGAGATTGTTAAGTCGCTGACTTCCTTGGAACATGTTTCGGTGGCAATTTCCCCTTCCGCTGATTACTGTGATCAGGTTTCGCAGTACTTTGAGAGAAAATAGATACCATCTATGCGTCTTTTCCAGAAAGCGCCAGGAACTTCCAGCTCTCCAGACCTGAACAACTACCATCTACCCCATTTTGAGGTCTTCTTAGCATAAAGACTATGTCTACTCTCTAAAGTGGAAATCTGTATCTCCGCTTGACCCGGCCTCTCCCACTATACTGGAACAGGGTATGGAGGCCATTGACCCCCTGTGTCACTTACTAAATTTGTCTTTTTCTACTGGGTGCGTACCATGGGACTGGAAACATGTCATGGTAGTGCCTTTCTTAAAGAAGCCTTTATTGGATCCTTCCAAGCTAGAGAATCTCAGACCAATATCTTTGCTACCTTTCTTCGCTAAGGTTGCCCTTCTATTTGCTTCAGAGTAATTGCGTCTCTCTGCCGATGAGGGCAAGATAGCTGCCTTAGTCATGCTTGACTTAAGTGTAGCCTTTGACACGGTGTTTCATGGTCTGCTATTAGAACAGCTTTGGAGGCTCGGAGTGGGAGGCTGCGTACTTGGATGGATTGCGGATTTTCTCCAAGGCCGGACCTTTCATATTTTTCAGCAGTCCCATACCTCTGAGATACTACATCTGCAGCAGGAAGTGCCACAGGGCCCAGCCCTGATTCAGACCTTATTCAATCTGTATATGTGTCCCCTTGTGGTAGTAATTCAGTGCCACATTGTTAAATTAGTATCTTACGCTGATGACAACCAATTGATTATAACTTTGGCGCAGGACAACGACAAAGCTGCAGTTGATTTTAAGGCATGTCTAGTAGATATGGCGAAATGGATGGATTCCAGCTGCCTTAGGCTAAATGCAGACAAAACTGAAATCCTGGTTGTAGGAAAGCAACCATCTTTATGATCTATTGCCTGGTGGTCAAATTAATAAGGCCCTATGTCCACTCCCAAACCAAAGGTAAAAAACCTTGGCATCTGCTGTGACACTACTTTGTTTTTTGACAAACAGATTCCTGCACTTGCTGGAGCCTGTTTTGGAATACTAAGGATGTTACAAAAAATCCTAGGGCTCCTGCCTGAGTCAGACAAAAAAACTGTAATTCAAGCACTTGTGGTATCACGTATTTACTACTGCAATGTGCTCTATCTAGGGGCCTCTAAGGGCAGGCTGAAAATGCTTCAGGGGGTTCAAAATGCTGCTGCACGTATGCTCCTGAACATTCCAAGATGCTCATCTATTGGCACAGCTTTTACTAAGCTCCACTGGTTTCCCACTGAGGATAGAATCTCCTTCAAAGCTCTTTGTCCATAGAATTCTAAATCAGAAAGGACCTTGCTACCTCTTACCTCTGGTCAGACCTTATCTTCCTAGACAAAGCCTCAGATCTTCGGGGACTGTTCAGACAGTGATCCCTAAAACCCGTAGAGTATGGCTGGGTGGTAGGTCATTCAGTCTCTTGGATGCCAGACTCTGGAACTCACTGCCTTTGAATCTTAGACTGGAACCCTCTGAAATCCTATTCAGAAAAAACTTGAAAACTTGTTTTTTCGGACAAATCTCAGATCAGTAATCATTACCTGGCTGGCCTTTTCACCAGGCTCTTAGTTGGAACCCAGTGTGGGGCACTCTGAATTGGAGAAACCAGGCGCTCTACAAATTGCTAACATAACATATTTAGAAACCACTTTGGAGGTTGGTGGTTGGTGGCAGTCTCACCAATCGCCACTGTGGCGGTTGGTGCCAGTTTCAGCAACATATCAGTAGCTCAGATCTACTTTTTCACACACTCCTTGCTAGCAACAAATCGTCTGTACATTGGTGACAGGGACAAGATGAGAATATCTATCTGTCTGGTCTGCCTGAGTTTCCATGACTTCTGCTCATTCATCTTTGTCTGACTTTGGTCATTCTTTTTACTCACTCAATTCTGTTGTGATTCTTGTCAGCTGCTGCTGGGCACACGACGTGAAAGACGATGTGATGCAGTGTTGCCCAGCATTTGCAGTGTTGCACAAGAGTGTGGTTAAGTACACTATTTGGACTGAGTGCCTGGGCACTTGCGTTATTTTCATGTGTTCCTTTCAAGAACAGGCCCTGCTCTTATTTGAGCAACAGGCCGTGCATGGCAACCCTTGCTAATTGCTGCCATTTCGAATCATCTGTTATGCTTTGGTTTAAGGGTTCAAGCCTCGCTGTGAACCTACAGGCCATTTTGTCAATCACAACCCTTATTCGTATCTGCAGTACATTCTTCTGCGATGTGCATTCAAGCAGTGTTTTGTATATGTTGAGTATGCTCATGCACACACAAAAGTAGCCATGGCAATGTTCCCTTGCAATGCACACCAACTATTAAATCAACACATTATTGACTATACTCAGTTTCATTACTGAAAATTCAAACAGATGTGCACACATACAATGGCCTACAGAAGTGAGTTATTGGCTTCCACACAGTTATATCTCTGTATCTTTTATCTGCGACGTGCGTACAACCTACAACATGTTGTTGCCTGTAACATGCATGCAATTAGTTAATCCTTACATGCCATTTCTGTGACATGCACATATATAAGTTAAGGAAGTGACTATTTACCAGGCCGTTAGCCAAATAGTACATAATCTCTGCTATTTACCCAGTGACCAGTAAAATAGTACATAATCTATGCATTTTAGCCGGCCATAGCCTAAAAAGTAGAAATAATGTACAATTTGATCAACAGCCAGATAAAGAGTGTGAAGGAGGTCTTTATTTAGCATGACATATAGAAAAAAGGAACTTCAGGCAATCGTAGAGTGGTGGCCATCTTGTAAAGGGGATGCACCATGTGTGAACCATTTGAAGGTAAGTACATATACAAATGTACATTAGTTGGTAAAACGTTAAGTGCATACATTAAGCTAAACTGTTTACAGATAAAAAAATGTAATATCTCTTTTGAATGAAAAGTTTTATGTTATTTTAATATTCAAATACGACATGCAGAAATCAAACAGAAGCTTCAAGATGTGGCATGCAAATATTCTGTGCTTCAGTCAGTATTTGGCTGTCAACATAGAATACTGAGTATGGTAAATGTTTTATGCACTCATGAGAATACATTGCTTTTTAATGTTCATGATGCTCCCTTTGATGGTTTTTGAGGGCTGCTCATTTTGGGCTTCTTATGAAAGGCATTGTGTTAGCTTTAGGCTTCTGTTTAAGGGTGATTGTGCTTGCTTATTATTTCAACTCTGGCAACACAGCAGTCGTCAACAAGCAGCAGCAAACATGGAATGCAGTCATATAGATGTATCTGGGCTCCAGAGGGAGGGACATGTACAATATGTAAATTGGTGTTTGGGTTCACAGTGCTTTGGGACACTTGCAGGAGACAAATTGAGTGAGATACTGTAATGGGGCTTCTATGGAATGGGGAAGTGAAAGCAGGAGACAGGTAAGTAATGCATCTGGATAATCCCCGGGAGGCGTTCGCTCTGCTGCCTGTGAATAAGCAAACCTTTTCATACTATTCACCCAACAGAGCAGGTTTAGGGCATTGATACTTATTGGTCCCATCTCATGAATGGCCCTTTCAGCCACTCTGATATTTCATTCACCTGTACAATGCATCTTTGGAATGGTTGTTTTGGCATTTGACATATTAAGGAGTGTCTTAAGTGGGCAAGGTCCTATCTTTGCTGGGCCTTCATTTATGTTCCTGACAGTGCTGTCTCAGCAAAAGTAATCAGCGTGACAGGCTTGGAGGCTGTACCTGACTTAAGTCATTGTAGATGGGGTGCTGAGAAAGGAAGCAGTTGGAGGAGGAGGATCAAAATAGGGAGAATAGGGGCCAAAAGGTGGGCCACTAGAACAGCTAGCACAACCAGAGCCATGAGGACCGGGACAAGAAGAACCAGGCAAAGGGAGACCGACTATATGGGGACGATGGTTACCAATGCCAGATGGGAACAGGAACAAACAGAATATGAGAAACAGAACAATGAAAAACAGCACTAGGGGTACCAGGACCAGGGTGAGAAGGATTAGCTGGGTTAGGAGGATGCACAACAGGGGGATCTAGACCTAGAGGACAAGGAACTGAAGGACCAGAGGTAGAAGGAACAGAAGACCCTGGTACATAATGACAAGGAGGGCAATGAGAGCCTGGGTGCACCAACCAAGTGCAGAGGGGTGACGACAGCCAAGACACAGGAGTAGCTGACCCAAGTAGACACCAAAGAGGACCAGTACCATGAAGCCAATGGAGAGAGGGACCAGAGACAGAAAGGCCAAAACCACAGACAAAAGGCAACAGACAACAGATCAAGCAGGACTAAGGAAACAGAAGCAAAAGAACCAGGATCAGGAAGACCACAACCAGAAAGGACCATGGCTAGCAGGACCTGGAGACCCTAGATTAGAATGACCAGAGGGTTATAAAGGATGAGGAAGTCTAGGTCCAGTGGAACTAGAAGGTCCAGGAGTGCCAGCCTCAGGGAGATCCTAAACCAGCGAGATGAGAATTACATGAACCAGGATGACCCACAACATAGGAACTAGGAGTACCAGTGGCAGAGGGATTAGGAAGACCAGACCCAACAGAACCATTACTAGGAGGACCATGATAGAGAAGCTCATGGTCAGATGGACAAGAACAAGTTAGAATAGACAAACCAAGAGACCAGGAGGACTAGTAGAAGTAGGATGGGGCATGAGGACCAGAGACTAGGAGGGCTAGGGAAACCAAAGCCAGTGAAACTAGCATCAGAAGACCCAGTGCAAGAGAGCCAGACAAAGGAGTACCAGAACTAAGGGTGAGGAGGATGAAAAGGTCTAGGACTGGGAGCTTATGAAACAGGAAACCCAGGATCCAAATGACTAGTGGCAGGAGTATATGGAAATGATGACCAGTCATACCAGGAAGTACAGGGCCAGGTAGTTCTTAGACTAGTATGAACCAGAGGTCAATGAACATCAGAAATAGGAAGGACTAGAATGATCTGTGACAGGACAAGTTGTTGCAGATCCATCAAGGCAAGGAGCAGGAGGATGAGGGCCAGGAGGATCAGAACCTGATTGAAGAGGACTAAGAAAATCAGGAGCTCAAGGGTAATGGCAGGTATGTTCAGGATACTAGGATAAGCAGGAAGGGGATTAGGAAGACCAAGGAGGACAGTACCAAGGGCACCCAGAAGACCAGAGCAAGAGGACTAGGTGAGCTAAATAGATCATGACCAGGAGGCCTGGAAACAGGGCTAAGAGGGTATGAAGATCAGGACCTTCGGGGAACAGGGCTCATATTACCAAGTGGGTTAGAACAATCATTACAAGAAGAAGGAACAAGATGAGGAGGATCTGAGGTAAGAAGACGAGCCAGCATCCGGAAGGCCAAGTGGAATGGACAGTGATGGACAGGAGGACTAGGACCAAAATGACCAGGCTCAGGAGAACCCGAACAAGCAGAACCTGGATCAATGGCTGCAGTACCAGTAGGACTAAATAGGCAAGCAACAGATCCAGGAGAACAAGGATAACCCAAACCAGGAGGACAAAGATTAAAGAGTGCCAGGAAATGCGAAGCAAGATGGACCAGGACCTGTGGTACCAGGGCTAGGAGATTGAAGGTGAGGAGAACCAGGACAAGGTGACTAGGACCAAGAGGACCACAAGAGAACAGTATCAGATGGTCCAAGACTGAGAGAACCAGAAAGGGCCAGGATGGCCAAAAGGCTAAGTTTATAATAACAAGGTCATTAGGTCAAGAAGGATCAAGATGATCGGACCAAGGAGACCAAGACTAAGATAGCAGGTGGGTCAGGTCCAGAAGAACTAGGTCCAGACGAGCCCAAACTATAAGGAACAGGACCAAAAGGAGCAGGGACAATGTACACAGAATCTCGACAAGGACTCTGAAAACAAGGATACTGTGTCCTTGGCATGTAATGCCAGGTGGATGAGACCAGGAACACACCCATCCAGAGTCAGAAGAAAAAGTTCTAAGAGAACCAGAAAAGAAAGGACTACAGGGACTAGGAAGATCAGGGTAAAGAGGGTCAGGCCCTTGAGTACCAGGATAACCAGGGTGAGGCGGAAAAGAAAGGAGGCTCAGGAGGTTCAGGACCAGAGACATAGGTATCAGGATGATCACAGCCTTGAGGTCCAGGCCACTGGGTTAGGAACAGGATAGCCAGGAAGATGCGCAACACGTTGGCCAGACATTAGTAGGACCAGATAAAGGAGGACCATGGTAATTTTGAGTAGCAGCACCAGGACAAGTAGCTGGAAAGCCAGGAATAAGATGACCAAGACAAGATCCAGGCCAACGGCATTAGGGACCATAATAAGCAAGGAAGTTGAGGGGCTCAGCACCAAGAATACCAGAAGAACCAGGTGGACCAGGACCAGAGCACAGACGATTAATAGGACCAAGAACAGGCCTAGGAGTGCCAGGGTGACCATTACTATTGGGCCAGGGCCTAGATTACCAATTGAAACAGAAAGACCGGGACCGGGAGTAGCAAGTCCAGGGTGAGGAAGATCAGAACAGCCAGCGCCAAGAAGATTAACGGGGCTTGCCCTGGACATTCAAGAGAAACAGGACAAAAACCACAAGGCTTAGAAGGCCCCAAAGAAAGAGAACCAGGACCAAGAAGACCCAGACTATTGGGTACAGTGCCAGAAGGAGCATGAGGACAAGACACAGGGCCAGGAGACACGTATGATCCAAAGCAGGAAGACAATAGATAAAAGGGCAAGTCGCAAGAGGGCTAGGTCACAGTAGGCCATTTGGACCAAGGGGGGCAGCAGGACCAGGAACTGATGTACTGGTAATCAGATGAGCAAGGTGAGATGGATCAGAAGGACCAGGTTGAGGGTCTTAAGAGGATCAGGAAAGAAGATAAAGAGCAAGGAGAAGTGAGCCTAAATGGACCAAAATGGCCAAAAGGACCGGCACCAAGAGAATTAGTCAAACTGTTAGACCTGTCATCCTTTGTGTGGTTTCCCCCTAACATTTTGCCTTCAGCTCTCCTGCTTTTGCTGACTTTATTTTTGCTGGCCTAAGGACTGCACACTTTACCACTGCTAACATTTGCTAAAGTGCTTGTGCTGTTTCCCTAAAACATGGTAGCATTGGCTTATCCCCAATTGACATATTTAATTTACTTCTAAGTCCCCGGTGAAGTGGTACTAAATGTGCCCAGGGCCTGTAAATTAAATGCTACTAGTGGGCCTGCAGCACTGATTGTGCCACCCACTTAAATAACCCCTTAAACATGTCTCAGGCCTACCATTGCAGAACCAGTGTGTGAAGTTTTAAACTGCCATGTCAACTTGGCAAAGTAAACCTTTTGCCAAGCCCATACCTTCCTTTTTAACACAAATAAGTAACCACTAAGGTAGGCCCTGGACAGCTCCTAGGTGTAGTGTATTTAAAAAGTTGGACATATACTTTTTCAGTATTACATGTCCTGATAGTGAAAAACTCGTAAATTATTTGTCACTACTGCAGGGCCTAGATCTCCCGTAGGATAACATTGAAGTTGCCTTATTATATTTTATGTGTTATTTCCAAATGGGAAGAAATACCCAGTTCATGTTTGGTGTCTCTGAAATCCTAATTTAAATTCCTAACTTTTGGTGAAGTCGGATTTTGAATTACAATTCTGAAAATGCCACTTTTAAAAGTTGCCATTTTCTTGCTTCAGCCAATTGGTGCCTTCAGCCTGTCTCCGGTCACATGCGTGGGTGTAGTTGGCAGTTGGGCTTTGTGTATTTCTCCTAGACAGCCACACATATAGTGGAAGCTTGGGTGTGTCTGGATGGGCCATCACTGGCAGGATGGGAGGGAGGAGCAGAGCCCAGCCCGACTTCCACCTAAATATGTTGTGTCCTATCTGCATAAAAAGGGCTAGTTAGTGTAGAGCCAGGGAAGGCAGGGCTTCTGTGCTTTTCAAAGGCATGACTCTAGAATCTTCTCCTCACTTCAAAGGCACAACTGTGTTTAAAAAAAAGGAACTCAGACCCCACCACTTCAGTACACTTCTGGCCCTGTAGATACTCTACCAGGAAGGACTGCTGTGCTGTTCCAAGGACTGACACTCTGTTGGACTGCTACTCTAATGGAACTGCTGTCCTTCTGTGCTGACCTGCTGCCCTCTTCCCTGGGGAAGAAGAAGTGTACCTGCAAGTCATCTTGAACCCAGGACCACAGAGGGCTAGTCTGCTGGCAACTGATTTGGGCCTCAGGGACATAAAGGCTCCCCAACACCTCCTGAACCTGTCTTCGGTGAGTTTCTGACACCTAAGTGGTGCCTCTCAGGTCCTGGACCCTTGGTGTGGCTCTCAAGTTCTTAAAATCATACTTTTGGGCTCTTAGCAACTGCAAATGTGCCCGTTCACACCATAACTGCTCCACTAGCACAGAAAATTAGAGTGAGATGCCGCCAGCCCTTCTCTTTGCACAGCATCATCAGCAGCCCGTGGAGGACTGCTAGCACGAAGCTCCAGGCCGCTCATCCACACCACCCGGCCTGCTCTTTGTGCCATACTAACTACAGCCCACAATGTGCTCCTTTCTCCTTGCCCTCTCCAACACGAACAAGACTCGTGGCACAAAACTTGAGAAGGTAAAAACTACAGCCGGACTAATCTGGTACTGTATCTGACCCACGCTACATCGCGATCAGCCTGAACTTTTGACTTTGACTCGGTCCATCGCGACCAGATAGCTGTGGTTGGTGCTTTGTATTGTATTGTATTGTATTGGCATTTGTATAGCGCATGGCTACCCGGAGGCAACCCAGCGCTGTGAACGTCTGGGGCTAGGGGCGCTGGTCTTTTAGGGGAAGAGCCAGGTCTTAAGTTGTTTCCGGAACTTTAGATGGTTCGGTTCCCTCCGTATGTGTAGCGGGAGGTCATTCCAGAGTTTGGAAGCGTTTAACGAAAAACGCCTTCCGCCACTTCTTGCCTTCTTGATTCTGGGGACCATAGCAAGGTAAAGTTCGTTTGAACGCAGTTTCCTATTTGCCCTGTGGGGACGGATCATATCCTTTAGGATTCCGGGCCTTCCTTCATTCAATGCCTTATGGGCTATACAAAGAGCCTTAAAGTGAATTCTCTCCTGTACTGGAAGCCAGTGGAGAGAGTGTAATGCAGGTCTGGCTGAGCATCGGTTAGGGGTGTCGGTAAGCATCCTTGCCGCACAATTTTGTACGACCTGGAGTTTTAGAATCACCCCCTTAGAGGCACCTAAATATAGAGCATTTCTGGACATCTGGAGAAAATCAGGGCCTGGATCACTAATCTTTTTGCAATCGGCGGTATAAGAGGGAGAATTTTACGGATGATTCTCAATAGGCCGTAACATAGGGCGGCCGTTTTCCTTGCCTGTGCTTTAAAGGTGAGATTCTGGTCAAGCCAGATTCCAAGGCTTTTGATCTCTGTTTTGGGGGTCGGTGCTGGGCCCATGGTCAATGGCCAGAGATTTTTTGGGAATGCACTTACCGAGTTACCAAGGATCATAAGCTCTGTTTTCTCCCCATTGAGCTTCAGATGGGATAGACTCATCCATTTTACAACTTCTTGCAAACAGGAGGGGAGATTGGTCTGTTGGTTAGGGTGGTTCAAGGCTACAACCAACTGTGTATCGTCGGCATAAGTTACCATATGAATCCCAAAAGGGGCCACCACTTCAGCCAGTGGGGCCATATAGGCATTAAAAAGAGTGGGACTCAGTGAAGAGCCCTGTGGGACTCCGCACTGTAGGGGCAAGGGCCGTGAGTTGGTATTGCCCTCGAAAACCTGAAAGGACCTCTCTTCTAGAAAGGACTGCAGCCATAATAGCGCTGTTCCCGTCACTCCAGCTCTCCTGAGGCGGTGAATCAAGACCCGGTGATTAACTGTGTCAAAAGCCGCACTCAGGTCGAGGAGGATTATTGCTGCTACTCCTCCTGCGTCCAGTATTTTCCGAGTTTCTTCCACCACTGATAGTATTGCGGTCTCCGTCCCTTGCCCGGGGCGGAAGCCTGTCTGGGAGGGGTGGAGGGCACCATTGGACTCAAGAAAAGCAGAAAGGATGTGATTTACATGTTTCTCCACTATCTTGCTAATACCTGGCAGGAGCGAGATAGGGCGGTAGTTACCTAGCTCCGTAGGGTCCAGGTTGGGTTTTTTTAACAATGCACGCACCATTGCCCTTTTCCACTCTGAAGGAACCACACCCTTATCTAATGAGGAGTTAATCAGGCAGGTAGCAGTGGGGGCAATGGTTGGTCCAACCAGCGACAGAATGTTGGGGGGGGCTGGGTCTAAAGGGGATCCACTTTTTACCGATGCTAATATGGCAAGAAAACCTTCCTGAGTTAGCATAGGGAAGGACGTTAATTCCTCTTTTTCTGACTGTGCACAGCCATTCATATCAAAACCTGTTTTAGGGAAGATCGTAGGTTCCTGTTGTCCTAACTGCCCACTATCATTCGTGTCTATGCTAGGAATATTCCTGATCTCTTGACGGAGAATCTTAAGAATGTTTTGGACTTTGGCGGAGAAAAAATTGGCCAGTTCGGTACATCGCTGACTAGATGAATCCAGTGGAACCACCGGGCCAGGTGATTTCATTAGCTTCGAGGCAATCTTGAATATTTCTCTGGGGGAGTTACATGCCGATAGGATCTTTCCCTCGTAGTAGGAGGCTTGGGTAGTTTTTATTTCTCCTTTATACCGGCGAATGACTGACCTATATTCACTTTTTTTGTTAGAAGAGAAGTCTTTTCTCCACTCTCTTTCTGCTTTTTTACACTGTTGGCGTAGGGTGCGTAGATTAGAATTATACCACTGGGCCTTATTCGGGCCAATTTTCTTCTGGGTTAGGACTTTGGGGAGCACCAGATCGAGAGACCCCTCGATCCAGTTGCCAAAGTTTTTATTAGCTGTTATGGGGTCAATGACGGGGTTTGGTATAGTTTTTTCCAGCTCTGATATCCAGCTCTCCAAAGGAAGTTTAGACCATGGTCGAATTAGAGAGCGTGGCGGTACAGCACCAGGTGTCGTATTGGAATGTACCCACTGAAAGGGGATCAAAAAGTGGTCTGACCAAGGGAGGGGGATGGGTTTTTTCCCTTCAAGATTTTCCATGTTAGAAAAGATGGGGTCCAAGAGGTGTCCCTTTTCATGTGTTGCTAGCGAGACCCTCTGGGATAAATGGTAGGTCAGAAGGTCCTGTGTCAGTTCTGTAGCTAATGACGCTGAGGGGTCGTTGAAATGTAGGTTAAAATCTCCAAGAAGTGTAAAATTAGCAGCGAGACTCGCAAGATTGCTGGCTGTTTCTAGCAGAGTTCTGGCGAATTGGCCTATCGCCCCAGGTGGGCGGTAGATAAGAATGCCAGATAATGTGAGGGTGGGTGAAAATTCGAGCATGAAGTGGATATTTTCACAATCTAACAACGGACTGCCCAGCAGACGACAAATCAGATGATTCCTATATACGATAGCAATCCCTCCGCCCTTGCCTGTCCCTCTATCCATTCTCTGGATCAGGTAGCCTGGGGGGAGAGCTTGAACCATATCCGGCTCTGAGCTGGAATTGAGCCATGTTTCTGTGAGGAATAAAACCTCAGGGGCTTCTTCCTTTAGAAGTATTGAGATTTCACTAGTATGCTTCGGCAGAGATCCTCAATTAAGTAGGAGTAAATTGTATACTTTTCCATGAGATGGGGGAGGATTCGTGGGTGCGGGCAGTTTGAACTGGCACTGGGAACACTTCGATTGGGACGACTGAACCATGATAGAGTGTACACATTTTGGCTCTAGGATGGAATTCAGTGCTTTAAGCTGTGTGCTGGAGTAATACAAATGACCTGTGGTAGCTGAACCAGGGGTTCTAGCCCCTGGTCCCGCTTGGGCGCGGACGGGCGCAGACGGGCTTGCCTTTGGCGCGCCACCGGCGTGCCCGCTGAGCGCATCCGCTGCGGGTCAGCGCCATTTGCTGCATTTGTAGTATACACCGGGTGATCTTGTGCGGCGACTAGACCGTCTCCCTCTCAAGATGGAGCCCGTCAGTGGCAAAGCGGAAGTGAGTGGAAATGTGGCATCAATACTCCCTCCACTCAAGCAGCCAAAGCTGTGGTGGACTGGAGAGCGGACGCAAGCAAGGATTTTAAGGTAAGAGTGCAGTATTAAATTCCCCAAACCTTCCCGTCCCTCAGAATGCCTTTAACCAAATACGGGCAGATTCGCAAGCACAATATGGTGCCAGATAAAAAGACACGGCGCAGTGCTCAAGCAATACAATTGACAATTAAAAGACAATTTTGCAATTTTAACAATTTAAAACCGGCAGCGCAACTTGCTCTTAGCGTCTACCAGCGTCGTTATCAAATGCGCGTCAGCGCCATTTGCTGCATTTATAGTATACACCGGGTGATCTTGTGTGGCGACTAGACCGTCTCCCTCTCAAGATGGAGCCCGTCAGTGGCAAAGCGGAAGTGAGTGGAAATGTGGCGTCAATACTCCCTCCACTCAATCAGCCAAAGCTGTGGTGGACCGGGGAGCGGACGCAAGCAAGGATTTTAAGGTAAGAGTGCAGTATTAAATTCCCCAAACCTTCCCGTCCCTCAGAATGCCTTTAACCAAATACGGGCAGATTCGCAAGCACAATATGGTGCCAGATAAAAAGACACGGCGCAGTGCTCAAGCAATACAAGTGACAATTAAAAGACAATTTTGCAATTTTAACAATTTAAAGACATGCTTTTAGGCGCTATATTGCAGTTTACTCTTTAAAAATTCATAACTCTGGGTCCACTGCTTAGATTTTGTCTTGTTCTATTTACTAAATTAAGCTCTATTTTTCTAATTAGGTGTGGGATATTTTGTGTGGTGTTTTCACTGTTTTACTGTTTGAAGTGTTGCACACAATGTCTCAAAGTTAAGCCTGACTACTCTGTGCCAAGCTATCAGGGGTTTGAGCACAGGTTAATTTGGGGTCTGCTTGTGCCTTGCCCTGACTTGGATTGCGGTTGCTTCTTGACCAGAACTCAGACCCCAGTCAACCAGGAGCCCAATTTCTAACACATACAAGGACTCAAACAAGGAGGACCAGAAACAAAAAGACCAAGCCTAGTGGGTACAAAACCAGGAAGAGAACATGGACTGTGAGGACCAGGAATAGGAAGACTAGACTGTGCTAGGCAAACCAGACTTAGAGTGAAGAAGACTGGGAGAACAGGACCTGAAGAATAAAGAGGAGATGGTCAGGCAACCAGAGCCAACAGGGCAAGACCTATGAGGACCAGGGCAAGGAGGACCAGTGGGACCACAACCAAGAGGAAAAGGAAGCTTAATCTACAGAGGCCCAGAGTATCAGGACCTGGCATACGACAACAAGCAGGACCAGGATGAGGAGGAAAAAGATGACAAGGAAGACCAAGATGACAGGCGCTACGATGACCAAGCTGGGTGGCTAACAATGGCTAAGAACAGGATGACATGAACAAGGAGATTCAGGATAAAATGTAGAAGTTAGTCTGCAATGACAATGAGCAGGAGGACCAGGGCCAAGATTATCATGACATGTTGGAGGAGGATCCAGAAAACTATTCAGGTCAGGAGTAGGTGGACTGGGGTCCTTAAGACCAGGGTCAAGAAGTCCTGCTCATGAAGGGGGCCATCATCTTGTGTGTTTTGCATTTCGCCCTAAGTGGGAAGGGTATGCCCAGACGTGGGTCCCGTGCTCACTACGCCACTGGAGTCAAGTTATCCTGGCTGATGAAGGCTGATAGCCTGAAACCGGTCCTAGGATGCTTGATTCCGGTCCAGGGAAGACATGGCTTGGCAGTTCGGTCTGGACTGTTCCCATGAGGCACAGGGTCAAGACTGATTTGCATATGGCTATGTCTGAACTGGGGTGGCGTGGTGAAGCAAAATAACGATGGATTAAACCCAGATCTGTGACTGGGGGTGAATGTTTGCCAATGTGCAGCATTCCGTCCATCATCTTGTATGTTTTGCATTTCGCCCTAAGTGGGAAGGGTATGCCCAGACGTGGGTCCCGTGCTCACTACGCCACTGGAGTCAAGCTATCCTGGCTGATGAAGGCTGATAGCCTGAAACCGGTCCTAGGATGCTTGATTCCGGTCCAGGGAAGACATGGCTTGGCAGTTCGGTCTGGACTGTTCCCATGAGGCACAGGGTCAAGACTGATTTGCATATGGCTATGTCTGAACTGGGGTGGCGTGGTGAAGCAAAATAACGATGGATTAAACCCAGATCTGTGACTGGGGTGAATGTTTGCCAATGTGCAGCATTCCGTCCATCATCTTGTGTGTTTTGCATTTCGCCCTAAGTGGGAAGGGTATGCCCAGACGTGGGTCCCGTGCTCACTACGCCACTGGAGTCAAGCTATCCTGGCTGATGAAGGCTGATAGCCTGAAACCGGTCCTAGGATGCTTGATTCCGGTCCAGGGAAGACATAGCTTGGGAGTTCGGTCTGGACTGTTCCCATGAGGCACAGGGTCAAGACTGATTTGCATATGGCTATGTCTGAACTGGGGTGGCGTGGTGAAGCAAAATAACGATGGATTAAACCCAGATCTGTGACTGGGGGTGAATGTTTGCCAATGTGCAGCATTCCGTCCATCATCTTGTGTGTTTTGCATTTCGCCCTAAGTGGGAAGGGTATGCCCAGACGTGGGTCCCGTGCTCACTACGCCACTGGAGTCAAGCTATCCTGGCTGATGAAGGCTGATAGCCTGAAACCGGTCCTAGGATGCTTGATTCCGGTCCAGGGAAGACATGGCTTGGCAGTTCGGTCTGGACTGTTCCCATGAGGCACAGGGTCAAGACTGATTTGCATATGGCTATGTCTGAACTGGGGTGGCGTGGTGAAGCAAAATAACGATGGATTAAACCCAGATCTGTGACTGGGGGTGAATGTTTGCCAATGTGCAGCATTTCGTCCATCATCTTGTGTGTTTTGCATTTCGCCCTAAGTGGGAAGGGTATGCCCAGACGTGGGTCCCGTGCTCACTACGCCACTGGAGTCAAGCTATCCTGGCTGATGAAGGCTGATAGCCTGAAACCGGTCCTAGGATGCTTGATTCCGGTCCAGGGAAGACATGGCTTGGCAGTTCGGTCTGGACTGTTCCCATGAGGCACAGGGTCAAGACTGATTTGCATATGGCTATGTCTGAACTGGGGTGGCGTGGTGAAGCAAAATAACGATGGATTAAACCCAGATCTGTGACTGGGGGTGAATGTTTGCCAATGTGCAGCATTCCGTCCATCATCTTGTGTGTTTTGCATTTTGCCCTAAGTGGGAAGGGTATGCCCAGACGTGGGTCCCGTGCTCACTACGCCACTGGAGTCAAGCTATCCTGGCTGATGAAGGCTGATAGCCTGAAACCGGTCCTAGGATGCTTGATTCCGGTCCAGGGAAGACATGGCTTGGCAGTTCGGTCTGGACTGTTCCCATGAGGCACAGGGTCAAGACTGATTTGCATATGGCTATGTCTGAACTGGGGTGGCGTGGTGAAGCAAAATAACGATGGATTAAACCCAGATCTGTGACTGGGGGTGAATGTTTGCCAATGTGCAGCATTCCGTCCATCATCTTGTGTGTTTTGCATTTCACCCTAAGTGGGAAGGGTATGCCCAGACGTGGGTCCCGTGCTCACTACGCCACTGGAGTCAAGCTATCCTGGCTGATGAAGGCTGATAGCCTGAAACCGGTCCTAGGATGCTTGATTCCGGTCCAGGGAAGACATGGCTTGGCAGTTCGGTCTGGACTGTTCCCATGAGGCACAGGGTCAAGACTGATTTGCATATGGCTATGTCTGAACTGGGGTGGCGTGGTGAAGCAAAATAACGATGGATTAAACCCAGATCTGTGACTGGGGGTGAATGTTTGCCAATTTGCAGCATTCCGTCCATCATCTTGTGTGTTTTGCATTTCGCCCTAAGTGGGAAGGGTATGCCCAGACGTGGGTCCCGTGCTCACTACGCCACTGGAGTCAAGCTATCCTGGCTGATGAAGGCTGATAGCCTGAAACCGGTCCTAGGATGCTTGATTCCGGTCCAGGGAAGACATGGCTTGGCAGTTCGGTCTGGACTGTTCCCATGAGGCACAGGGTCAAGACTGATGGCTATGTCTGAACTGGGGTGGCGTGGTGAAGCAAAATAACGATGGATTAAACCCAGATCTGTGACTGGGGGTGAATGTTTGCCAATGTGCAGCATTCCGTCCATCATCTTGTGTGTTTGGCCTAGGGTTCCCTGACATATCCGCATACCTACTAGCAGCCCAGCTCCACCCCTTCCTTGATTGGAACCATGCCACTGAGAGTAAGTCATGGGTAAAAGTAGAACAAGAGTTTTTAAATCATGCCACTCAAAGAAATTCTGTGGCTGCCGGCGGGGGCCTGACCCTGCTCCCCATCCTTCCAACCTTTAACATCCACACTACTGTCCTCTTGGTGCATTATACGTGGCAAATGGGCATTCCCATCCTGTCCATTTCCCCTCACCCCTCTAATTCATAATCCAGATTTTCAACCAGGACAGTCGGACCCAAGGTTCCTTTGTTGGAACAGAGCCCAGCCACCATGTTTGAGGGAGCACTATAAGGTGGAAGACTTATGTTTGAGAGAGGAGCTAATCTAGCACTTTGCCCTAACTAGACAGGATACTTATAGACTCACACAAGCTCTGCACTGGGCATGGAGTTACCAGGCAAGGAGGATGCTTCAGAGGGAAGAGACACAAATTGAATCGTTCATTAATACATTAATAATGTCAGATGTAAGGGCATTTCCTGGTTCTATCGCAGCATTCTGGGGTCCACTCCTCCTAGTGAACATGCCTACGTGGCCCAATGGGAAAGGGACCTGGTTACAGGGATATCGGAAGACACATGGAACGCTACTAAGGTGAGAGCTGCGAAATCACCTATTTGTCTGTGTTATAAAGAAAATGCTTACAAATTGTTGAGTCATTGGTTCCTCACCCCAGGGCGCTTGCATTAGATGTTTGACGCCTGTATAGTGTGCTGGAAAGGGTGTGGAGACAGGGGCTCTTTCTTGCACATGTGGTTCTACTGCCCCAACATCCAGCCATTTTGTGAGACAATCCTTCAAATGATAAGAGACATCATAGGCACCACACTGCCCTATGACCCATTACTTATTCTGCTAGGAAGCCCTGGAGACCAGAGACTGTACCTCAAATCTACTGAGATGGGGAAGCTGTTCTCTCACTTCCTTTCAGCTGCTCGGCCGTGCAATGCCCAACTGTGGAAGCAACCTCAGGTGCCAGCACTCAACTTGTGGTGGGGCAAAATGTGGTCACTTTTCACAATGGAAAAACTTACAGCCCTAGTCCAAGACAAAACTTGGCACCAGTTTAAAACTCACATAAAAAGGCTGCAATGTTCTGTAGGCTTAAATATGACAATGTCCAAGCATTACGCTCCTCTGGCATTTGTGAATTATCAGACTTCCGTTTGACATGCAACCCTCTCAGGCAACTTAGCTGCACAGACACTATCTCTTTTTTGTCTACCTAAATGTTGCGCAAACTGGTAAACCACTACTCCAATGTCCATCCCCATTGATGGAGGTGGCAGACCAGGCCTGTCAGGGAGAACTGTTCCAATATCATCTAAATGCATATGATCACAACATACTGTAATGAAATGTGATATCAATGTGTGTGATTTTTAAAGAAAAAAGGCCAGGGTCCAGAAGGTGGAGAATTAGGTGGACTAGAAGGATCATATTAAGCAGGACTAGGAACAGTTTAGGAGGACCAGAGCGGTCAGAAGCAATGGACCAGGACCTGAAGTTCCAATTGGAGCAGAAGGACTAGGAATTGGGGTATTAGGAGCAGGATGGTGAGGATCAGGGGAACCAGGACAACCAGAGCCACAAGGACCAATGGTACCAGACCAGGACCAAAATGACCAGGCCCAGCCAAAGTGAACCTAATAAGGAGGGCCTGTGGAGGCAGTAACAGGTGGTCCACAAAGACCAGGGCAAGGAGAATCAACATGACCCAAACCAGGAAGACTGGGAGTGCCAGCCCTAGGAGAACCAGGACAACAGGACTAGGTGGAGAAGGACCCATCAAAACAACAGGATCAGGATGAGGATTAGTGTTACCAGGATCAGGAGGCCTAGGAAGAGTTAATTCAACGATGAGGCAGGAGCAGGGCCAGGAAGTCCAGGGTCAGGAAGGACTACAACCAGGACCCCCAGATTCAGGAAACTAGTACCAGACAGACCTGAACTAGTTGGACCAGGGCCAGGATGAAGATCACAAGAACCAAAACAAACCAGAAAAGGAAGATTTGGAACTGGACTAGAAAGAGGACCAATGCGTAAAGGCACAGAAGGCCCTGGAAGTGAACGAAGAAGAACAGGAGCAGCTATGTGAGTCTATGCCACATATATTAGGATATCCTTTTTGTAAATGTTTCTTAGTCGTGTTTCTTATACTTCTAATCCCTAGAAAACCCCACGTCTTCAGTCCACGTATAGAACTGGTTAGTATTTACAGAAAAATCAGAGATTGCAAAGTGAATTAAAGGCAGCACTGTTACACACTGAACTCTGACTGTAGAAGACACGATCTGATACTGGCAGAGTATTCTGAGGGTGGATCTGAGGGCAAAATGCCTGACACTTGGCAAAGAAGTTTAAAGGGTGAAAATGAGTGTTGTCTGTGAAGGATGGCAGAAAGATTTTGAGAAACTAATATGACTGAAGTCAGGGAAAATAGTTAATGGCTAGCGAGGGGGTCAAAGGGATATTGCAATCAGCAAAGGGAAGCTCAAGATCATAAGAAGGCTCTGATGAGCAGAAGAGGAAGTGACAGAGGCCATGGTGCAAGGGTACCAGCATTATGAGTAGGATTGTTTTTGTGCAGGAAGGAGCACCTTCCTGCACAAAAACATTCATTTGAGTCATTTATTTTCCACTTTCTATGTGTGCTGCATATGGCAGCACGTATAGAAAGAGGAGGTAACAAGGAAAAATACAGATATTCCTCCTCGTTACCCCTCACTTGGGACGGTGCACCATTTTTATGCAATTACAGGTTTGCTCACCTTAGTTAATCTGGGATTTCCTCAATATCCATGGGTGGATGCACGAGAATGCCCAGGCTTCACCCATGGAAAGCCTTCTCAACACAGGGCAATGCAAGGCAGCAGTTTGCACTGCCTTGTGCTACTCTGTTTTTACCAAGCCACGCAAGTTGGCTTTGCGTGTGTAAGTAAATTCCATTTAAGGGCTTGTGTTGCCTTGCTTCGCCTTGCTTGCCCTTAATAAATCTGCACCTAAGTGTGTAGTAGTAAGACTCCTTGTGTGATGAAAGTCCTAGTGCATGGACCAGAGGAATGCAATTTGCATGACATTTATGGTGACTAGATCCAGCTTCCTTCCTACACAGTGGGAGTGAATTGATTGCATCGATGTGGATAGGGGGTGGAGACCCAGAAATGAAGTGAGGGAGATTAAAGAAAAGGCTACCCAGAAAATTCTGCGAAGTCCTTTTTAGCAAAGTACTGCTGATTAGTTCTTTCTGAATGATGACATAGGGTAGATGGTAGAAGTAAGGGGTAGGTCATAGGTTTCATTTGTTAAAGGTGTCAAAGTTTCTAAGAAGGACTGCCCTTTTGTCTGTTCCTGATGACTACTCAGAAAGTCTGATGGCAGCCAGATGCTGAGATCTCATACCTCATTGTGTCCTTGTTTTGGATACTTCTGCTTGAAGCAGGCACCATTGCTACTGCTGTGAGAGCCATCACCTAGCACAAAGGGTGTGTCTGAATGACAGCCAGAAAAACCCTAAATCAGATCTGTGCCATGATTGATCAGTGGGTCACAAAAAATAGAGGTAACAACATCTCTGTTCATTCAGTGTCGTATTTCTTACAATATTTGTAATAAAGTCAATGAATAAAAATCTCTGTGACTTTCAATTCTTCTGGGTCTTTGATGCCTATATGTCTTTCTCTGATTTATTGAGAAAATTCATTCATATTCCACGGACATTCAGTTCAATTAATTATAGTCCCATTTCTTTGCTTGTGGCTTCTCAACAGAATACTTCCTTTAATGGCCAAGCAAAGTACAGGCCTTAGAAGGGAGGACGTTATAGTGCCTACCCTATTTAGATTAAAACCTGGCTATAAGAGGAAGGACAGAAACTAAGACTCCCGTCACTCAGGAGAAAACTCCCGTCATGTGGGGCCATTCGTTTTTTTGGTTTTTCCAAAACAAACTATTGGTTTGGAAGTTTATTTTTGAGAACCAACATTTTTTAAAGTTTGCTAGCTGGCCATCATGTCTGACTGTACTGTCCTTCAAATATTTCATGCATAGACAGGAACTGTCATGACAGCAGTTCCTATCAATGTAGAGTGCGTCCACAGGGCTAGCAGTCAACTCTAAATTTGGTGGGTAGCAGTCCCTTAGCATGTTGAAGGTATTGTCCTCCACCCTCCCGATGATGTTAACTCTGCCCTTGAATGCAAAAGAAACAATTGATGCACGGAATGCTGAACAATGCAAACATTCGCCCCCAGTCACAAGGATCTGGGTTTAATCCATCATTCTTTTGCTCACCACACCACCCCAGTTTGGACGCAGCTGTATGCAAGTCAGGCTTGATCCTGTGCCTCTTGGGAACAGTCCAGCCCGAACTGCCAAGCCAGGTCCTCCCTAGACCAGAAACAAGCATCCTGGAACCGGTTTCAGGGCATCACCCTTCATCAGCCAGGCTAGCTTGAATCCAGTGGCGCAGTGAGCACGGGACCCACGTCTGGGCATACCCTTCCCACTTAGGGCGACAAATGCAAAAGAAACAATTGATGGACGGAATACTGAACAATGCAAACCTTCGCCCCCAGTCACAAGGATCTGGGTTTAATCCATCATTCTTTTGCTCACCACACCACCCCACTTTGGACCCAGCTATATGCAAATCAGGGTTGACCCTGTGCCTCATGGGAACAGTCCAGCCCGAACTGCCAAGCCAGGTCCTCCCTGGACCGGAAACAAGCATCCTGGGACCAGTTTCAAGGCATCACCCTTCATCAGCCAGGCTAGCTTGAATCCAGTGGCGCAGTGAGCACGGGACCCACGTCTGGGCATACCTTTCCCACTTAGGGCGACAAATGCAAAAGAAACAATTGATGGACGGAATGCTGAACAATGCAAACATTCACCCCTAGTTCACAAGGATCTGGGTTTAATCCATCATTCTTTTGCTCACCACACCACCCCAGTTTGGACCCAGCTATATGCAAATCAGGCTTGACCCTGTACCTCATGGGAACAGTCCAGCCCGAACTGCCAAGCCAAGTCCTCCCTGGACCGGAAACAAGCATCCTGGGACCGGTTTCAGGGCAACCAACACCCTTCATCAGCCAGGCTAGCTTGAATCCAGTGGCGCAGTGAGCACAGGACCCACGTCTGGGCATACCCTTCCCACTTAGGAAAGGCATGGTGAGCAAAAAAAACGATGGATTTAGGCCCAGATCTCTGTACTGTGGTGAATGTATGACATTGTTCTGCATTCTGTCCATCAATTGTTCTTTTTGCATTTGTCATCCCGAGTGGGACGGGTATGCCCAGACGTGGGTCCCATGCTCTCCATGCCACTGGAGTCAAGCTATCCTGGCTGATGAGGGGTGAAACCCCGAAACCGGTCCTAGGATGCTTTTTCCAGTCCAGGGAGGACCTGGCCTGGCAGTTCGGGCTGGACTGTTCCCATTGGGCGCAGGGTCAAAACTGATTTGCATATGGCTGGGTCCAAACTGGAAAGGCATGGTGAGCAAAAAAAACATGGATTTAGGCCCAGATCTCTGTAGTGGGGTGAATGTATGACATTGTTCTGCATTCTGTCCATCAATTGTTCTTTTTGCATTTGTCACCCTGAGTGGGACGGGTATGCCCAGACGTGGGTCCTGTGCTCTCCATGCCACTGGAGTCAAGCTATCCTGGCAGATAAGGGGTGAAACCCCGAAACCGGTCCTAGGATGCTTGTTTCCAGTCCAGGGAGGACTTAGCCTGGCAGAATGGGCAGGAATGTTCCCATTGGGCACAGGGTCAAGACTGATTTGTAAATGGCTGGGTCCAAACTGGAAAGGCATGGTGAGCAAAAAAACCATGGATTTAGGCCCAGAGCTCTGTACTGGGGTGAATGTATGACATTTTTCTGCATTCTGTCCATCAATTGTTATTTTTGCAACTCTGCCCTTGAAGCTCTAAATCAGGTCCATAGTTTTTCTTAGTTTTGTCATGAGATTGAAATGAAGCCTCTCAATTATACTGTGTTGGTCACTTCATAAGGGGCACTGTCCAATTCTTTCTATTTTGGTAAAATCACCAAAGGCAAGCCCGTCTGCGCCCGTCGGCGCCCGGAGAGCGCCTAGCGCCAGTACCCCTGCCCATTTTACCCCTCAGAGTTACTCGCGAGCTGAACTCATGAACCTGAATGTAGGTGAGTGCCACAGTCCCGCATTGTTGATTGAGTATGGCAACCACAGCCCGATTAGATGTAAGTCATGTGGCTTTCTGTCCTGGTATCAGCCCATTAAGAACATGGGCGGGTGCAGGGATCCGCCATTTTGGAATAAGGATAGTAATGTGTGTACCTTAGGGAGGGGGAGGCCGCAAGCACTTTTAATAGGCCAAGATGGTCGCACTGAGGACACCAACAGTGGGTAAAACAGTTCTCAGGGGGCTAGAATAAATACAATCAGGTGTATCCTGTTGAATACAAGATCAATGAGGCAACACACATGCATGAGCTACATTGCCTAATTCAACTGTCAAACCCAAATGTTGTTTTTCTAACAGAAACCTGGGCAAATAAGGCTTCTGAACCTGACTGGAATGTGGCACTACCAGCAGGATACCAGGTAGCTTGTGCAGACAGGGTGGGGAAAAAGGGAGGTAGGATTGTCATAATTTCTCGGGCCTACTACAAGGTGAGGACAGAGCACTCAAAGTTATTGGAAGCTGAGGCATTGACATTTAGCATCTATGATAATAACTCTTTGCTCTTCCCAGGGTTACTCATCTATAGGCCACCTGGGGTAAGGCCCCCTTTCACCAATGCACTCCAGGCCTTCCTTGAATCATGTCTTGATACCACGACCTTTACAGTATTAGGGGATTTTAACTTTCACCTAGAAGCTAATAATAATACGGAGACCGCCAATTTGGTGGACAAACTCTTAGGCTATGGATTGAGGCATATTGTAACGGAGCCGACGCACATAGCGGGCCACACACTGGATGGCATTTTTACCAATAACCAGCACATTGAGCTGGTCAGTGTGATGCCGGTACCTTGGTCCGACCAATCGCTATACAATTTAAAGTAACAACCCCTATTATCGGCAGGCATCATCGGAATAGACCTTCTAGGCTCAAATTCCGCCACTGGAAATCTATACTAAAATCTGATCTTGAAGCGGCCCTGGAGGAGAACACTCCTAATATGGTCTCAGACCCCAACTGGGCAGCCTGTCATTTTGATGACTGGATAAGGACAGCAGTAGATAAGCTTGCCCCTGAAGTAACCAAACTCCCACAGAGAAGGCAAGCATCCTCACCGTGGTATTCAGCAGAGCTGAGATCTATTAAAGCCAAATGCAGAGGGAACGCCTCTGGAGAACAGACTACAGTGATGGTCACAAAAAGGGCTACAAGTTAGCTTTTGACGAATATAAGGCAGCAATAAAAAATGCGAAAACAGTATATTTTACAACCAAAATTCAGGAGGCTAACAACTCTTCTAAGGAGCTCTTTAAAACAGTGACAGCTCTTGCTAAGCATCCTCAGGATAGCTAATTCTCGCCTGACCAGAATTTCGTGGATAAGATTGCCGATTTCTTCCAAAATAAAGTGCAGACAGTTTACAACGAACTTCATGAGATAGCACTAAACACAATGGAGAGCAGGGATGAACCATTGGAGGATAACTCCACACATAGCAGTCTGACACAGTTCTCTGTTTTAGCGGCAGAGAGTGTAACAGATCTGCCATTACTGACTAAGTCTGGTTCGCCTGCGGACCCCTCCCCCCACATATCCTACACTTGGCTTCCGGGGATATTAGTGCCCATCTGACCCCCCTTCTGAATGAGGTCATTAGCTCGGGGGCTTTTCCACTGCACTGGAAGAAGGCCTGTATCAGGCCAATCCTGAAGAAAGCTACTCTGGACCCTTCGGATGTAAAACACTATCGCCCAATATCATGTCTCCCTCTTCCTGCCAAAATCTTAGAAAAAGCCATAAATACGGAACTTACTGACTGCCTAGACCATAATAACATCTTAGATCCTACTCAACATGGATTCAGAACTCGACACTCGACCGAATCGGCCCTGATCATGGCTACGGAAGAGGTCAGGAAGGTGATGGACGGGGGGAGGCAGAGCCGTCCTCATCCTGCTTGACCTGTCAGCAGCATTCAATACCATAAACCATGCGGTATTGGTGCGCCGGCTGAAGGCAGCAGGTATCAGAGAGACGGCTCTGACCCTACTTACATCCTTTTTATCATCCGGGGAACAGGTGATTCATTGGGAAGGCCTCAAGTCAGGTAACCTATGCCTCCCCTGCGGAGTCCCACAGGGGTCAGCTTTGTTACCTATGCTGTTTAACATATATGTCACCCCTTTGGCAAGGTTAATAAAAGATCATGGGCTCACCTTAGTCTCTTATGCAGACGATACCCAGATAGTGGTTTCAGTCACACAAAGGGTGGACGATATAGCAGCCAGGTTCTGTAACTGTCTAAATGCAGTCATGGCCTGGATGAGTACAAACTATCTAAAACTCAATACCGAAAAGACTGAGGTCATTGCGTTCGGGCAGGGCCCGTCTGTATGGAGTCAACTATGGTGGTCCTCAGAGGCTGGGAACTGTCCGGTCCCTGTGACTAGGGCTAGAAACCTCGGATTTGTGTTCGATAATGAGCTCAAGTTCGCAAAACAAATCAATCAGGTATCCTCTGCCTGTTTCTTCACTTTGAAAGTGTTACGCAAAATTCTGCCGTTTATCCCACTAACCCTTAGGAAAACGGTGGTTGGAGCTCTTGTCCTCTCAAGAATTGATTATGGCAACACCCAGTATCTGGGAATAAGCAAAGGCCAGATCGCTAAATTGCAGTCATTACAGAATGCGGCAGCTCGTCTACTGTTGGGTCTCCCTAAACATCACCGTACATCTGCCAGTATCAAAAAGCTCCATTGCCTGCCAGTTCGGCAGCGAGTGGATTTCAAAACCCTCTGTCTAACGCATAAGGCTTTATATGGAGCGGGAGCCACGGACATGCAACACTTGTTCTTCTGGTACATGCTGTGTCGCAATCTCAGGTCAGCAAATACAGGACTGTTATTGGTCCGGAAGATAAAAAAAGCCAGATGGGGTGGCAGGAGCTTCTCCTAAGGAGCGGCCAAACTGTGGAATTCCCTCCCGCCCATGATTAGGCTACAACCAAATAGAGCTCTCTTCAGGAAATTGGTAAAGACCTGGCTTTTCCCCGTAAGCGAATAGGCGAGCGAGCCTGGGCATCGGTATTCATTCACCTCAGCACCAAGACGCCTCGGCATTCGCGCGCTTTATAAGTGTATCAGTCAGTCAGTCAGTCTAAATATTAGATGGCTCCATGTTACTGGGATATAACAATTCCATTTCTGGTTTTACCTTTTACAAATCATTGCTTTCAAGTGTTTAAGTCTGATTTTTAATATGAACTGAAGAAGAATTAATAATTCCAGAATGCACTGATTTGCTGTAGAAAAGGAGTTCTCATAACATGGAGCCTTCTGGTAATTTTATATATCTGGCCCTCATACATTCCAATGGCTTTGTGAGTAAGAGTGAGTATATAGCTTTAGAAGAGTAAACAGCCTTAACTTGTCTTCCAAAAGTTCTAAGCACCTTTATCATTAGTCGAATCTGCTGGGAAATGTAAAGGACTAGGAGCATTGGTGGAGCCCGAGACACTTCCGTAAAGGGACTCCCAAGTTGCTATGTCTTAGCCCACGATGTAATGGAGTGACACGCCATGTCTGTTAAAATAACTTGAAAATATTCAAAGATTTGAGACTTTTAAACCTATAAGTTAGTGCCTGCATCTAATCTAGTTTTAGCATTAAGGGCCTTATGTCTCAAAATCACAAGTTTAGAGACCACAAAAATACTTATCATTATGTACAAAACCCTTTTTATGAGTTGGAAATTCTTTTACTCTAGTGAAAGAGCAGGTGTGATTGTTTAGGAATTGCAATTATCTGCCTGATCATGATGGCTGCCCTGATGCACCCACGGATCTCGCTCAGTTGCCGAAACTGCACAGGTGAGACCACGAGTACCTTTAAAAAGGAGTTTTTCAGGCAACTATCCCCCCCCTGACTGCCACGGTTGTCCCGGCATCAGGGAATCACAGGCCAGTATACAAATAACTCTGATGCCTGGCACCAAAATGGCCGCCCATAGCCCAGACTCAGAACGCCCGAGACCGGTATAACCCCACTGATGTGACCCTAGCTACCACAGAAAGGGTGCGCATCTGGAGTCCCATGCATCAAATCTCCCCCGCTAAACAGCCCTGCCTAAAAAGAGTCACTGATGCGCTGTTAAAGTACCCGGATGCCTGACCCCAAAATGGCGGCTCCGCGATCTTAATCACCCCTTAGGAGCAACTTCAGACAACCGGAGGAGCGTCTCTACTCCACGATAATCCCACACACGGACCGCGCAACAATCTGGCAACTAAACTGTCCAGGCTGGTGTTCGCCTACCCGTGCATCGCCTGGAGCAGAAATTCTTCAGGTTGAATGGAAGGTAAGGGATTGCTCAGTAGGTCAGGAATCCTTACCTCCCTGACCCAGTGAAAGTACCCTAACATGACCACCCCCCGCCGAGGTCCCCAGCGCCACATCAGCAATTAAAGCACTGCCTTTAATAGATCTAGCCTGACCTTCTATCAAGAACAGACCCCCGAAGAGTTGTCTCCATCCCACTACAGCCAGTCTGTAAGCAGACTAATGCTTTAATATATCAAGCCTGACCTGCCACCTAGAGCAGATCCCACAAGAGTGGTCTCCATCTCACTTCTACTAGTCCACTAGCAGATCAATGTCCCCTGCATCACACATTTCCCCACTGACCTCGTCGCACCTCAGTCTGGGGCTACAGTTAATCACAATCTACCCGATACCTCCAGCCCTCCGCGTAGGAGAACATCTAAGCACAGATCCACAGACCCACAATTAGAGAAGACACACCCTCGCCTCCCACTCCCAACACGAGATCTCATCCCTTAGTTGGAGGCCCCTGACTTCTTTCATTTCTTTTTCTTCTATCCCCCTTCCCGACAGAACCACGTTCTCCCCCTCTCCGAATCACTATCGCTAAGGGAACCACCCTCTCATCCAATCAAGAAAAAGAAAGAAAATGGCACCTGGCATGCCAATTTTCATGAGCCCCCCCGTACCGACCTACTTGAAACCTCACGGCCCGAACTCCTTCGCGATCAGTTTCCCCCCCAACCTCTCAAAGCGAAAAGAAACCTCAAACACAGACTGATTAGACAGCACCCTGAAACACTTTTCGCTTTTCGCTTTTCTACCACTGCTCCTCCAAAGGGCAGATTAAAAATGGATCTCATCTTCCACACAGAAAGACCCGATAATTGGACCAACACAGCTTCCCATCTCCAAAACTACGACCACTCCTCATAGCTGCAAACTGACAACCTCACTCACTAACCGTTCGATACGGAGCAGGAACACTTCTGTGACTATCTACACGAACGACACAGTCCTGATCCAATCTAACAATGAGAATCTAGAGGCCTTCGACTCCCTCTTCCCCTCGCTGCGAATCGCCCCCTTGCACATGCCCCTACCATCCTTGCCCTACTCCGTACCCCCGGCCAGCCTACCTCGCCAGGAGAGCCGACCGATTATTCCCAAGCCCTGTGCCAGAACAGCCATCCTTCCTACACAAGTCACCGTCCGCACCTCCGCCCCCATGAATCAGGAGCTCCAACTTCCCGCTGAGTGCCACCCACACCCTCCTCCTCCCGATCACCCCAACCTTCAATCCAGGAATGACCCTCACCTGCAATCACAGACTTCTAGCTACTTCACTCCTGCTGTGGGCAACAGGACACCAAAACCGCGTCATGACCCACTGCTCCCCCTGCCTACGGTCCCAAACACGGACAGCACTATCACCAATAGGCTTCACAACACGGACATGCCCACCTCCTCCCAGGACGTCCCTACCCTAGCCACCCCTCCCCCTCCTCGGTAAACATGGAGCATCATCTCGCCCTTCTAGAAAGCCAGCTAGAAATGATAACCCTGGGCCTGAGCGAAATCTTAACCAACCTCGGCAGGGCCCGAAAGACTAGGCCAACTCCTCCCCAGACTCCCACTCTGACCAGCTCCACCCATCTAAGACCGGACAATATACCACTACCGAGTGAGTTCCCAATCACACCCGCGACCCTGACACAGAGACCCAGAGAATCCGATATTGAGAACCGAAAACAGAGACCCAGAAGAACCAAAGTCGCTATGTCCTCAAAGGAAGCGGCGGAGCTATCTTTAACCTACGACTCTCCTCCCACAGCCTCCCGTATATCCAAGATCCAAGTGATCACCGGTTTCGGAAGGGATCACCGCCCCCTGAATTCACCAAGACCCCCGGCCCTCCTCACTACCATACCCAGGGCCCCCCTCGTAAAGAATTACAACAAAGAGGAGCCCTCTACCAACTGCATGCTCATAAACTGCAGATCAGCCTCCAAACATGCAACAGAATTAGCAGAAACTATCCTCTCCCATGACATAGACATCGCGTTCATCACCGAGACTTGGCTAAATGAGTTCTCTGCACCAAGCCTAGATATGTTGGTGCCCCCAGGCTTCACTATCATCAACAAGGACAGAAAAGATCAAAGAGGTGGAGGCATAGCAATCATACATAAGAACAACATTGCCATTGTGGAAATGGACACCTTCAATTACAGCACCATTGAATGTCTTACCGCCAACATCAAGACAAACGACAATAGAGCAATACTCTGCCATCTTCTATATCATCCCCCAGGCAACACCTCCGCATTCGGGGAACACTTTTCTGACCTGATTGCTCACTGCTCACTCGGTGACTCAAACAACCTAATTCTTGGGGACCTCAACCTACGTTGGAATGATGTAAACAACTCGCTAATTCAAACCCTAAACAATCTTCTTCAGGACAACAATCTTACCCGATTCTGCTCTGAAGAAACGCACAATAAAGGAGCAACCTTAGATGCCATTATTGCTCAACGGGACGCAGTTACGATTGACCACGTCCTCCCCGTGGACTGGTCCGACCACCACAACATCCTAGTCCACATCAACCAAAAGGCTCTATTCCAGCCCCCCTCGCAAGACCCCCCCAAATGGTCTAGAAATCTAACTCAGATTCCCCTAGCCGACCTAGAGGAAAGGATTTGCTCGCTCCTCCCCAGCGCCTCTGATCACCTCACCACAACTGAACTCACCTCGCACTACAGCTCAAATATGACGTCCATTCTTGATCAAATAGCCCCCTGAAATTAAAAAAACCAGGAATATTCCATCGAGATCATGGTTTAACACTGACATCAACTCCGAAAGGAGACAACTAAGAGCCACAGAGAGACTCTGGAGAAGCAACCCTTCCGACATCCTCCGCGAGCAACTCAAAGTAGCTCGCAGGAAGTATAAAAAACACATCCAGAACGAAAAAACCTCATTTTTCTGCACCGCGCTGGACAACGCAAAAAACAGGCCCAGGGAGCTCTTTAACATCATTAGACAACAAACCTCCAAGCCCGCTACCTCCTTAGTGCAGGCTTCCAAAGAGCTCTGCGATAATTTCGCCAACTTCTTTGAGGACAAGACCAATAAGATTGAGCTCTCACTGGACATCAACATCACCCCCCTCATCAAGAGCATCTCGCCTGGGACCAAGGACAACACAGCCAAGCCCCCTTCAAAATCCTGGAAATCTTTCATCCCTATACATGAAGCAGAGATAGTCAAACTGATCTCCACATCCAATCCCTCCTCCCACGCTCTAGATCCTCTACCTCCACAACTGACCAAAAGGCTGAAACTCTCACTTGTCCCGCTCTGGTGCAAGATCATAAACAGCTCCCTGAGAACCGGAGTCATCCCAGACTGCCTCAAAGTCGGTCAAGTCACGCCACTGCTGAAGAAACCAGGCCTAGACACAAAAGATCTGAATAATTTCAGACCAGTTTCTAACTTACCTCTTCTATCCAAAACCTTAGAAAGATGCGTGCTCCTTCAACTAACTCAGCACTTGGATAGCATCAACCTTCTCGATCCCCACCAATCGAGCTTCAGAAAAGACTGCAGCACGGAAACCATGATCCTCAACGTCATTGATGACATCCACAAATCACTTGATGCGGACAAATGCTGCCTTCTCATTCTCCTAGACATATCGGCAGCTTTCAACACGGTTGACCACAAACTTCTCATTAAGGTGCTTCAAGAAAGGGCAGGTCTAGATGAGGTGGTCCTACACTGGTTCTCCTCCTTCCTTCACAACCGCACCCAAAGATTAAAAATCAAAAACTTTGCGTCCGAACTACACCCTGTCAGCAGGGGAGTCCCCCAAGGTTCAGTGCTCTCCCCGCAACTTTTCAACATTTACATGGAACCACTCACAACCCTACTCAGAAAAGCCAACATCCCCTTCCATCTGTATGCAGATGACACACAGATCTATCTGGAAATCACCTCCATTGAGGACATTCAGAGACTCAATGACACGCTGAGAGAAGTCCAACACTGGCTTTCAAGTAACCACCTAAAACTTAACCAAGACAAGACTGAAATACTCCTCATCTCTAAAAAAGAAGAGAACCCCCAAATTGTGGAATGGCTAAAAGCGATCGATGCGCTTAACGGGAACCTCACCATGGTGGACTCTGTAAAATCACTAGGTATCACTCTAGAGCCGAAATTGGACATGACCAAACACATTAAGAACTCCGCCAAGAGCGCCTTCCTTAACCTAAAGCTACTGAACAAAATTAAACCTTTCATCCCACCCAAGGACCTCAAACAAGCCACCCAAGCATTTGTGTTGTCTAGATTAGACTATGGGATCGCAGCCCTCTCAGATACATCAAAGTCAAACCTTGCTCCCCTCAAAACAACTCTCAACGCAGCAGCCAGAATGGTCACAGGAGTGAAGAAATTCGACCACATCTCACCCGCACTCAGAGAACTAAAATGGCTCCCAGTTGAAATGCGTGCTAGTTTCAGAACAGCTTGCCTCACGCACAAAGCCCTTCACTCAGGCAAACCTGAATACCTGGCCTCCAAACTCAAAAACGCCGGTCAGACCAGGTACCTCAGGCACTCGAACACACTACTACTCATCCCGCTGAAAGCTCGCAAACAAAAAACCGCGACCCGATCCTTCGCGGGTAACGCGCCCAAAATCTGGAACTCCATTCCCCCCCACATCAGAACTATCCCCGCCTTTGCAAAATTCAAAGGACAGCTCAAAAATCTTTTCCTAGAGCGCTCCCTAGCGAAGGGACAGGAGCTGCAGAAGCACTGATGACATTACTCCCTCGAAGGGGAGCGCGGCCCTAGACTATGACACTTTTCGAAGGCATTCCAAGTCTTCAATGCCCCTTGGTTTCACAACCAGTTGAAACTCTCCGTCCATGTTCTTTACTATTACTGTATTTTTATGATCTTTTGCAGTAAGACTGTTGTAAAGGGCTCCGATACCCTCGGGTCTGGCCAGCGCTATATAAAACTTCAGAATAATAATAATAATAATAATAATAATAATAGGAGGGTTCATGGAAGAGGTTTCCTCCCTCCCCTTTCCAATTCGAAAAGGAATTTTCTGACAGCTTATGACTGCAATTGCTGTTGCAAACCATTGATGAGCTATTGACTCCAGAGTTGGTGTGGTAACTAATTTGTAAAGGGGAAGGGGTCCCCTTAGGACAGGTTGTTGGCAGCCTTGGGGGGGGAGACGTTTTTACAATACTGCTGGCCAAACAGTGCAGAATCTCTACTATTTAGACACTGACCTGGTAAATAGTGATATTTTTCTGCTATTTACACAAATGTCGACCTAACAATTCAGAATCTCTACCACCAGCGGTGGGTAAATATTAACGTTTTTCTGCTATTTGCACGGCTGCTAGTCGAACAGTGCCAAATCTCTGCAATTCAGCCAGCAGCCAGGTAAATATTTAAGTTTTCCTTCTGTTTGCACTGCTGCGGATAAACAGTGCAGTATCTCTACTATTTAACAAGCAGCCAGGTAAATGATGAAGATTTCTGCAATTTTATGGCCACCAGCTGGACAGTGTAGAATCTCAACTGTTTAGAAAGCGGTCGGGTAAGTAGTGAAGTTGTTCGGCTATTTGCATGGCTGCCGGCCAAACAGTGTAGAATCTCTTCTATTTAGCTAGCGGGCGAGTAAATAATGACACTTTTCTGCTATTTTCACAGCTGCCAGCCAAACAGTGCAGAATCGCCATTATTTAGTCAGTGGACGGGTAAATAGTGATGTTTCTTTGCTATTTTCTAGGCCACCAGTCAAAAACAGTAAAACATGTCTCATATTTACCCAGCAGAAGAGTAAAGAGCAGAAAAAAATCACTATTTACCTGGTGTCCAAGTAAATAACAGCTACCATAAGTTAATGGTGTGCAATGTGCATCTTGGACAAAGTGTAATTTTCAAACACATTTTTCACCGTTCCTTGTTCATGTTTTTGAAACCATCAGCTTGGCCATGGACGGAGCACATGGTCTAAGTGTTGACCAATGCTTTTAGCTAGTCCTGGTGAACCAAGAATAAATTGAAAACATTGGTTCAGCTCTATTGGTAACTACTAGTAGTACACGCAATATTTAATTTTGTTGACAGAAGAATAAATGATAAATTCCTCCGCTCCGCTGGAGGAATTAATCTCAGTAGCGTTTGGTTTTTAAACAGGCTTGGACGAGGGAGCAGTCCCTCTATGTTTAAAAACCACTGCAGATTAAACTTTAATCTGCAGTGGTTTTTAAACATAGAGGGACACCTCTCTCTTCTGGCCCAGTTTAAAAACCACTGACTGCACCTTGCACCCTTAAATACCATGCAATGGCACCGAGGGGTATGCACATCACTGCAGAGTTTGAAAGGGTGTGGAGGGGTATGCAAAGCAGTGCCAATTACCAAAGGTACTTACAGTGCACACCACTCTGCACCCTTACATACTCTGCAGTAATCATTGAAGAGTATTTAAGGACACCCAGGAGTATGCACTGCAGTGCATTTGGTATTTGGCAGTAATATTTATTAGTGGAAAATGAATCCTCTGATCCTTTTTTGGCACAAGGGTGCATTTTGCGCTAAGAAAATAGCACCAAATCTGTGAAACTCCACAAAATGTCATTACATTTTAATGTAATTCTGCAGAATTCTGCCAAATCAAATTCCGCCTATTCCGTCTATCCCTAGTAACTATCTAACTGCTACTAATGGTGAGAAATATTCCCCCAAAGAAAGTTTCTCATTCTTTTCATTGTTAAGGCTGCAAAGGTCAAAAACGTATTTGACCATCTATTAGAGTAGGACCCAGGCGATTTGTAGCTCTGGATGTTTACGAGGAAGCTGTGTTCCACTTGGAACAGCATTTTGTTTCAGAATTTAGTATTGTGGGGGTACAATGTAAATTTGTAATGCATTTAAAACAAGCAAACTGTGTAACAAATGAGGCTATGTGCTTCGTTCCCAGTATACTAAACCACAGACTTGCCCTGCCTTCGAAAAAGATAATAATAATTATGCTCACTAGGGGCACGTTGCTAAGGCATGTTGGTCAAAAGCTCAATCTAAAATATGTATGCTTGAAGAAGCCCAAGAAATCCAAAAAAACTCTAGATTATTTAATACTCATGGTGAATTGTAATTCTAGAGATAGGCGTTCATGCAAAGTCTCTCAACAAAATTGAAGTTTCTTTAGAAAATTGTATAAATGAATGCATGGTAGATTCATATTAACACATTTCCACCAGTGATAGTAAGATATTTCAAAATTAATGTTTGGATATAGTCTTTAGAGAATGAGATGTAAACACAGGGGTTCGTAAAAAAAAGATTATTTTCTTAGATGGGTATTTTGGGTCAAACAAAATAGAACACAGACTTATGGTAAGATTTATGTGGCACTAAATGGTGAAGATATTTTAGATAGACATAATTTAAAAGCTTTTAAGATTAATTAATGTTCTAATCCACAGGTATATATTGTTAATACGATAATATAAGGTCATTTCTAGTGAGAAGTTGAGCAAACTTAAGGGTTTCTGTCAAATTATAAAGCTGAAACCCACTAAACCCAAAGTATGCAATATTCCAATATGAGTTTGTGTAAGAAATTGGGTTATTGGTTGAGGGAGGTGGAAGCCTCACTCAGGCAACAACCACAGTCCTTGTCAGGTTGAACCACAAATGTCACTAAATTAACCTGTGCTTAACATTCTGGTAGCTTGGCATAAAGAAGTCAGGTTCAACTTAGAGGCACCGTGTAAAGTGTTTATGCAGCACACAAACAGTAATAAACGAAAAACACAATAGAGGAAAAATCCCAAACCAATTTAGAAACATAATGTAACTTCAAAGAAATAAAATGATATCAGAACAGCAAGAATCCAATCAGTAGAAATGAAGCAATGCAATTTCAAAGATGCAAGTGAAAAAAGCACCTAAAAGCACAAAATCACACTTGCGGTCATTTGGTTGTGCTAGACCGGGATAAAGACACCTGAACCCCAATATTTGAACAGCACAATTTTACTAAGTCAATTCTGCTCCAAATCTCCAAAAGATTTAGAGGTTAGAGACTACACTTCTCATCAGAAATATATACATTTTAGTAGAATGAACAAAATAAATGTGAAAGGATTAATAACTGAGTTCTTGATAAAAAATAAGGCAAAAATGATTTATTACTGTAAGAAATTGAGCGAGTGGTTGAGAGAGGTGACACTCTACTCAAGCAGGATCCACAATCCTTGTCAGGGTGAAGTCACAAGCAAACCCTAAATTTACCTTTGCGCAACCCCCTGGTAGTTTGGCACAGATCAATACGGCTTAACTTAGAGGCAATATGTAAAGTATTTATGCACACTTCAAACAGTAATAAAATGAAAACACAGCTTAGAAAAATTGATCAGCGAGATCTTCAGCTCAGGGGATCGGGTGTGCATCAGTCTTTGTGACTGAATTGAGCCCACTGTAGTTCTAGTGTGGTGCCTTGAGGGGCAGCCTTTGGAACTAGAACAACTGGGCTGGACAAGGACTACTCAAGTGGTCAATCACTGCCAACTCCAGCATCTTGGAGACCTCCTCCTTGATGATTCTCTAACCTTGTCTGACAGCCTATAGATTTTGTTTTTGACAGGGTGACTGTCACCAGTGTCAATATTGTCGGTACACAAGTACTTAAGCCCAGGGACGAGGGAGAATGTCATGACCCTGACCTTTTTGTGTTCTCATTCCTCCTGTACCTTGGTGTGTGGGGCTTGCAGAATCAAGCACATGCCTCAATGCCTCCCTGGCTGTTAATGGCACTCTGCTCTGAAGGCTTGTCAAAGTTCTTAGCATGGTAATTATTCCTCAGGACCCTAGGCCACCAAGTCATGAAACACCAAAGTACAAACAGTAATATCCCCCCTTCCCCAGGCCGACTCATCATAACTATGGTGATATTTGGGCTGACTTATCATGACTATGGTGGTATTTGGGCTGACTCATAGGCACATGACTATGGGGATATTTGGACTGACTCATCAGGATTTGGGAACAATATTTATATTGCACTGAAACCACAAGGCAGTGCTTGGCTTGCCCACTGGTTGAAGAGGACAGATCCTCTTTAGCGATCCCGCTCACCTGAACGTCTCCATGACCAGGCCGAGCTTCTTCTGCATTGCAGCTCTGCTGCAAATCTCTGATGCTGGGGACATCATCTCCCCTGCAAATCCAACGATGCAGCGAACACCATCTCTGCAATGCCGCACCAAAAAGGAGAAAACATGGTCAAGTACCATCATTAAGGTTAGTGCACTTACGGAAAGCATATCAACCAAAGACTGGTTTTTATAACACTGACAATCAGAAAACAGGACAACTCTTGAACATTGAGACATTGTGGGCATTATTTAACTTGTATACAGAGGCCTTGGTATTAGCACACAGTGACATTCTTATGTGCCACCCTTTACTGTGCTGTAGTCTGTAAATCTGAAAGCACACTATTGTGCACCTTGTGCTTAGTGTTAAACACATGATATAGCTTCTGCCGGCAGTGCCACAACTCCAAGGGTAACAGTTGATTATTGGAAGTCTATGCAGCAATAATTTCATTATCATTTAAGTGACAATTAGTACAGCTCACCGTGAACTAAATTATACACATATCATGACAACACTCTCCAGGACTGAGAGGAGACATATGTACGACTCCAAGAAGACGGTGGCTTAGCCTGAAGGCACAAAGGTTTCCCTGTTTGTTATTTGTCTCAACCTCCCCCTTCCCTTCTTGGGTGGCAGTTGATTCACGGTTACAATTCTCTGATCAAACGCCACCCTAGGGGAGATAGGAGGTCCAGCATCATCTCTGCGGACAAGAGCCAGGTGAGTGGCTTGACAGAGAACAGGGAGGCAAACTGTTGCAATATCTGCTGAGAATATCTGGGTCAGAGTAGGGAAGAGGTTGACACCCTCCATTGACCCATCTTACTCCTTGGATGACAAGAGATCAGGGAGAGGTTCACTCTACTCCATCATCTGTCACCAGCAACATGGTGATCTTAGACCTCTTGTTGTAGGACTTCAGGCACTTGAGGTGGTGGACCTTAGGGGGTTTCTTTGGCTCTTGTGGTCCACCAATTAGATGGCCTCCCACTTACTCTCAATCCCCTTGTTAGGCCCTGTCCAATGCTTATGGAGGGCCCTGGGTTAAACTGGCTCCAACACCCACACCTTATGGACAGTCTAAAACTCAACCAGAGTGGCCTTCTGGTGATGCCATTGCTTCAGCACCTCCTGGGTAGCTTCCAAGTTCTCTGAAGCTTTCTTCCAGAGTTCCTGCATTTGGTTGAGGAGGGCTAGCATGTAGCTAACCATGTCCTGAGGGGTTTCTTGGGAGCTTGCTCCACCCGTTCTTCACCAAACTTAGAGGTTCCTTTACAGGGTGATCATATAGGAGTTCAAAAGGGCTGAACTTAACCCTGGGCATCCAATTCCGCTCCGCTCGCGGAATTTGCGGAATTTAGGCAATTTCGCGTTCCGCGGAGAACGCGGAATTGCCAACAATTCCGCGATCCGCGGCGTAGCGGAATTATTTTCTTGTCGCGCTTTAAAAATGCATTCTAGCGCGCGATAGCGACTTACCGGGATTCCTGCGTTCGCCGACGGGTTTTCCTATCCGTTCGCGTGCGCCACGAGATTTCGGTAGCCGGCCGCGTTATCCCGCGAGAGTTTGCGATCGCGAACACGTCATTCGCCGCGCCATCGGACAATGCGAGAGTGTGCGATCGCGAACACGTCATTCCCGCGCCATTGTGCACCGCGAGAGAAATTGCGACCGCGAACACGTCATTCGGGCGCGCCATCGGACATCCGGCGATATTTTTGTACAGCTCGCGATCCCGAACACGCAAAATTTTCAATCTGGAGAACAATAACATCGCAAGCAGCATAAAACCTTCTATAAATTGATGATTTGGATGAAAAAAAAACCTCAGATTGATATTTGGCTGTCCTTTTTGGTCAAATTTTTTGGGGGTAGAGGGAGGAAGTGCCACAGAGTCTCCTACTTCCTGTTCCTGTCCAGCAGGCTCCTCCCAGTGCTTTGTCCATCTCCTGTTCATTTTTCACTTGGATTTGAGCTGGAAGGATCACTCTTTGTGTCTGCTGCATCATTATCATTGGATTTGAGGATTTTGGGATTTGAGATTTTACAACTAAGTTGGTGTTGTTTGATTGGGACATTGCAGTTGCTGCAACTTCATTTTTGGTACTTTTCATCATTTTTAAAAATAAATCTTTGTGGGTAGCCATTAGGTCCAGAGCTAGTCATGGGTCATGGATTGCTGTGTGATGTATTTATTAATTTCAAACATCATTTAGGGGGCATGGATGGCATTGGATTGAATTGGAAAATGTGTTTTTTTTGGGTGTATTTCAGTTTTTTGGGCTGTGTGTTAAATACATGCCTTAGTTGTGTGTGGTGTGCTGCAGGCCTTGTTTAGCCCTGTGTATTTTCGTTTTTGCATTTTATTGCATTACAGGCAAAGCAAAAGCAGGGTGGTTTACCATGCAGCCTTTGCCTGGCTATTATAGGCCTGTTTTCAGTACATTGTTTTCCAGGCCTCCTGCTTGTTGCTTGTGATTTATGAGTGTCCATGTGGCTGGTAGCCATTTCTGGTGGGAGTTACAAGTGTGCTGCTTTTGCCATATACTAAGGCCTGCATGTGTTTCCCTTTGTGGCCTAGGCTTCTTGTTGTGGGCCTGGCCATGAGGTTGGCGGCCATTTTGAAGCCAGGCAGTGTGCTTTTTGCCATAGGCCTGCATTGTCTGTCTTCAGTTTCTTGTTGTTGTGGGCCTGGCCATGAGGCTGGTGGCCATTTTGAAGCCAGGCAGTGTGCTTTTTGCCATAGGCCTGCATTGTCTGTCTTCAGTTTCTTGTTGTTGTAGGCCTGGCCATGAGGCTGGCGGCCATTTTGAAGCCAGGCAGTGTGCTTTTTGCCATAGGCCTGCATTGTGTCTTTAATTTCTTGTTGTTGTGGGCCTGGCCATGAGGCTGGCGGCCATTTTGAAGCCAGGCAGTGTGCTTTTTGCCATAGGTCTGCATTGTCTGTCTTTAGTTTCTTGTTGTTGTGGGCCTGGCCATGAGGCTGGCGGCCATTTTGAAGCCAGGCAGTGTGCTTTTTGCCATAGGCCTGCATTGTCTGTCTTTAGTTTCTTGTTGTTGTGGGCCTGTCCATGAGGCTGGCGGCCATTTTGAAGCCCGGTAGTGTGCTTTTATCCATAGGCCTGCAAGCTTGTAGCCTAGTCTGCCAACAGGCCTTTCATCCAGTGGGCCCAGAGGTAGTCAGGGGTGCATGAAACAACTGTTTCTGTGTGTTCTGTTGAATTTAAACATCATTTAGGGCACATGGATGGCATTGGATTGAATTGCAAAATGTGGATTTTTGGGTGTATTTCAGTTTTTTGGGGTGTGTTAAATACATGCCTTAGTTGTGTGTGGTGTGTTGCAGGCCTTGTTTAGCCCTGTGTATTTTCGTTTTTGCATTTTATTGCATTACAGGCAAAGCAGTGTGGTTTACCATGCAGCCTTTGCCTGGCTATCGTAGGCCTGTTTTCAGTACATTGTTTTCCAGGCCTCATGCTTGTTGCTTGTGATTTGTGAGTGTCCATGTGGCTGGTGGCCATTTCTGGTGGGAGTTATAAGTGTGCTGCTTTTGCCATTTAGGCCTGCATGGTTTTCCTCTTGGCTTACTGCTTGCATCCATCCCCTTTGCCAGCTGCAGCTCCCTGAATGATGTGATGAGCAAATAATTTAATGCCAAACAAGGTCCACTTCTATTACATTTGTATTTTGGTTGTTGTTCCTCTTCTTTCCTATCCTTCCTGACAGTGTACACAGTATACCATGAAAGCCCTTGTTGACAGTCTCACAAATGGCTACACTAATTTATATCTTTTATTTGTTTGTTTGTACTGCTAGTAATTGAACCACAACAACAAATGCAACATTTCACTGATGTTCTTCTCCTAGCTTCTTTGCTTTTAGATGCACAAAAGACAGAGGAGGAGGTGTCATCATCAACACTCGTTGTACTGCCAGGCAGAAGTCCTGCTGCGCGTCACGTCCACGTGTGACCACAGACATCTCTGCAACTTGTGCACCTGCGTCCTGCTGACATCTGAAGAGGATGGCCCCAAAGAAAGGTACCAGGTCCTCCAGTACCAAGAAAGTTGCCAGTGAGAAGAAGGGACAGAAGAAGGAAGTGGCACTTGCCAAGACTGGTGTGCCGGCCGATGTGTTTTTTGGTAAAAAAAAACGTACGCCTGCAGCAGCGGTGTCCAGCGGGGACCAAGCTGGGAGCAGCACCTCTGCATCAGTGGGCCCACCCCAGCAACCTAGGCCCAAGCCCATGACTGTGGCAGAGGTAGCCAGTCTACTAACGACCAGTGATGTTGAAATGTCATTATCGCAAAGTAGTACCCAATCCACGCACTCGCAGGCGGAAACTCAGCAGATAAGTGGGCAACCCCAGCCGCAACCCCAGCCGCAACCCCAGCTGCAACCCCAGCCGCAACCCCAGCCGCAGCCAGAGCCGCAGCCGGAACCGCAGCCGGAACCGCAACCACAGCCGGAACCACAGCCGCAACCACAGCCGCAGCCGGAACCACAGCCGGAACCACAGCCCACAATAGTAGTTGTTCCACCAGGAAATCGAGCTTTTTGCAGACGAAGAGGAGCAAGCCACTGTTCCAGAAGATCCATTGTCTTCCATACCCCCAGCAAGGAAAAGGAGGGTTAGTCCATCAACTTCTTCTTCAAGCCCCGCTTCTGATGATCTAGATGCCACTTGGAAGCCACCAGCTCAGCCTGAGACTGATGCACGCCACAAGACAAGGCTAGTGAAAAGGAAGGTTCCAGAAAGCCTTACAGTTATGGAGGTAGATGTAGACGAGGGGGGTGATGATGATGATGATGAAGAGCCAGTCATCACGAACATCACTCCTGGGCCTGCGGAGATGGAGACCAACATTATTAGACTATCCCAAATCGCTGCGAGGGATGTAGCACGGATACCACCAACACAGGTAACGCCAACACGACCTCCAGCTTCCATATTTGCCTTTGCAAAGGCCCGGCAGGGACCTACATCCAGCTCAACCACCACCTCAGTAGGTGGTGGTAATGTAAGTGCACAGAGTCAAATTCCATGCACACCCTCCATTTCATCTGGTATTGAAAGTGGCACCTCCAGCAGCGCCAGAAAGTTCTCCTCCCCAGTTTGGGACTTCTTTTCGGTTAGCAGTAAGGAGGAGAACATTGCTATATGCTCAATTTGTCAGCAGGCTGTTAGGCGGGGTAAGCTTGGTACAAACTATGGTACCGGAGGACAAACAAGTCATCTCAAAAAACACCACACTATCAAGTTGGAGGCTCACCTACTTCACTTAGAAAAAAGGAAAACTGGACCCATTGCTGTTGTTGGGGATGAAGAAGTAGGGGAAGATATGATCGCGGTGGAAGGTCAACAAGAGGGAGACATTTCTAGCCCTACCCCCAGCAGTGTACTGGTAACGCCCACATCCTCAGCAACATCTGAGTGGCACCGTAGTAAGAGTCAACATGAGACACCAAGGCAACCGGGCACTGCAATGAGCAAAAGTGCAGCGTCGTTGAGCCTAGCTGGGTTCAAGAAGAAAGGTGCACCACAAAGGAAAATATTCCAGCCTACCATTGACAGCATGCTTAGGTCGGAGGGGCAGTACCAATGCAACCACCCAACGGCACGGTTGTACAATGCGAAGCTGGCTAAAATGTTAGCGCTGGACCTTCTCCCTTTTTCATTTGTGGAAGGGGTGGGTTTCTTTGAATTTGTGTCAGCCATCTGCCCTAAATGGAAGGTTCCCAGCCGGTCCTATTTCGCCCGAGTTGCTGTTCCAGCACTACATCACGATGTGCTGGAATTGGTTGGACAAGCTTTGCAGCAGAGTGCTGTTCACAAAATCCACCTGACAACAGACATGTGGACCAGTTGCCAAGCCACTGATTACATGTGCATCACTGCACACTGGGTCTCTTTTGTGGGGGTTAGAGACAAGATATCTGAAGTAGGTGCTGTTGACACAGCTGCAATTTTTAATGCTTCTCGGAAACATGCAACTGTAGCCATGTTCGCCATGGAGAAATCTCATACTGCTGAAAACATTTTGGAAGAGTTTAACAGCAAGGTCTTTGAATGGCTGCGCCCCAGAGGGCTTCACATTGGTTTTGTTGCCACGGATAATGGCAGTAATATACTTAAGGCCATGACGCTTGGTGAGTATTTCAGGGTCCCGTGTTTGGCGCACTGCATTAACATTATAGTTCAAGACTTTCTGAAAAAAGAACCCATAGTCAGCAACTTACTGACCACCTGCCACAGAATATGCATGCATTTCAGCCATTCTTTTAAAGCCCGGAAGCAGCTGAGGATCATTCAACGTGACTATAGAATGACAGTCAAAGCACTCATCCAGGAGGTGGCAACACGTTGGAACTCAACGTATTACATGCTTGACCGTCTGTTTGAGCAGTACAGACCAATCAATGAATATGTCATGCGAAGGGCGGGTGCTACTGTGAAAGGCATGACCCTTCAGATGGACCAATGGTGCCTAGTTAAATCTCTTACAGAGATGCTTCTTCCTTTCGAGGTCTTCACACGTGAAGTCAGCAAGGAGGACTGTACTATGGGCCAAGCTATCCCATTGTTGCACATGCTAGAGCAACAGCTGAAGGGGGTGTGTGAAGCGTACATAGGTGTGGAGGAAAAAAAGAAGCATATGAGTTGGTGGAGAGCTTATCATGTCGCTTAAGTGAAAATGCAAGGGTGCAAAATAAGATTCTGTCACAACAACATTACATTTGTGCCACAATTCTGGATCCACGGTACAAATCGGCACTGCACAGTAAGACATTACTCCTTTTTCAGAAGTGGATGTTGCCCGGTACAAAACTTGGATAGCTGAGGCAGCCAGTACATTGGAAAATGAACGGCTGGTAATTAAAGGCCTCAAACCCACGTCAAGTACTGCAGCAGGGCATCCGGCGTCAAGTTCAACTTCAGAGCCTGTGGGCAGTGCATTTGGTTCACAGCTGTCACCAACACTATCGACAACAGCAAGAACCGGATCATCAGCCCCAGTACAAACGGCACAGGATTGGTATTTACAGCAAGGACTTGCTAGGTCCAGTGCTGATGCAAAGACAAAAGAGGCCGCACTAAGTTTAGCACCCCTGAAAATTGACCGAATGGTCCAGGCCTACCTGGATGACCCAACAGAGGTCTACATTGATCAAAACCCATTGCGGTATTGGTATGGCAAAAGGGGCCAATGGCCAGTGCTCAGCAGGCTGGCGATAAACTATCTGGCTTGACCTGTCGCAAGTGTCTCTTCTGAACGTGTTTTCAGTGCTGCTGGTTCCATTGTAACAGTGAAAAGGACCAGTCTCTCACCCAAAAATGTTGAGAGGTTAACCATGATCAAAATGAATCAGCAATTTATACCACCGAATTACACAATACATGAATCAACGCAGGAAGATGAGGACAGCGGCTCAGGTGACGGAAGTAGCGTGTTGGATGCTGATTACCTACTTCTGGTTGAACCTCCAGAGTTTGAGGACGAGCTATACTTCCCTGACAACTAGGCTTCCACTTCTTACTGTGGTTCTCCCTTATTTACTTCTATTTGTGTGTCTGTCTTTCTGTTTGGAAACTTCAAATCACAACAAATCCATCACCACCGTCTTCGTATTTTATTGCCTTATATGAGTTTCAGCTCTCTGCATTTCAGTCCACTCCTCCGAGTCCTGCTCCTCCTGAATCGACCTAAATCTATTGCCCTCAAGCCAGATGATGATTGGATGTAGCATAATCGAAGAAAAACTAAAATCTTGCCTCGTTGAGTCTCTCCAAAAGAAGTGGAACATGATGATGACTACTATAGCTATCCTCCTTTCCGAGCCGATACAGACTGCCCATTAACTGAAGATGAGAAGGAACAGGTAATGAATGATGACATGCATTGGACGCTGACTGAGTGATTTGTGTTGTTGTTGTTAGTAGTGCATGAAGGTAATTCATTGTGTACTATTATCTAATCTACACACTAAAAGTAACTCAATGCAATGTTTGTTTCCATTCTTGTTTTTCAATAACAATTTTCTACTTCTACTACAGGCCGATCCATTGCATTTTGAATATGGAAAGGGGACTCAATCTGTACACTACTGCACACTGAGTTGGACAACACACCATGATGATGACCACAGTGACATTATCTCTTTGCAGTCACTCAGTACGATCAGAGATGATTGATGGAATAACTCAGTGCGTTTCATGAGTGCATTAAAAGGTAACCAAGTCAACAACAACCACTGCAGACCTACATGTCTGTGTAGTGGTGGAGTCGAGTGTGGTGGTATGACTGACAGCGGGGCATTGATTTAGTCACTTAATTTGTAAAATGCTATGTTGCTGTATATCTGCTTTGTCTGCCTCTGTCAAAAACGGTACGCTAAATGGAGGATGTGTCACGGGTGCCGTGGGCCTGCTCTGTCCTGTTGATGTTGGAGGTTAATGCTGGAAACAGACTAGAGTAGACATGATGTATCCAAATCCATGCCGCCTCTGAAAGTGTTCTTGTTGTACTCCACCGTAATTTAGGCATTTTTTTTCTACTTGATTTTTCAATATCCCTTTTGTTTTCCCATCTGCAATTACAGGCCGGCCCTTACCCCGTGCTACACTGGGAAAAACAATTCTCACTTACCTTACCAATGAATCTACATCTGCCAGGCAGGCAGTGGCGTCACCCAAGATTGATGGCCGGAGCGTCCATGGAAGGGAGGACCAAGACGAATGCCGAGATGCAACTCCCCATTTTGACCAGGATAACATACAGTAACAGTATCAACTTTCATCATCTTTTAAATGTGATTCATTTTTTGTCTTCAATCATTACTACTGTGTGTTGTTGTTGTTATGTTTGCTCTCTGCTTATAATTCAATTCATCCCTACAGCAATTTTTGACTTTTCTTTGCTATCTTTAAGCCCGGGCCGGTACAACAGAACAGAAACTGTATGTAATTCGGGTCTCTCTGAGGGCAGACAGGCAAGGCAAATTGCATAATATACTGCTGCCCTGTACTGTCTAATTGTCTAGTAGTAGTAGTTAGTAAGTACTATCATTAACCATCAAGTTATCATCATCATGCATGCATTTCCTTTTTCTCCCTTAACTGATTTATGGATATGGTTGTCTGCCAAGATTGTGTTTTGTTGTTGTCCATGCGTACTGTTTTTGTTTGTCAAACCTTTCCCAAAACCCCCCTTCCCAACCATTCATCAAACCCTAACCCTCTTCCCCCGGGCTGTGTGACTTATTGAGGTATGACTAAATTAAATGTACACCAATAATTTATCACACGCTTGCTGGGGTGGATGTGGCTAAAGCAAAAAAATGCATTTTCAAGGCAGGGCGCGGATCTTCTTCTGCTTGCCCACCCTCCTATGAGCAGTATATTTGCGATTTTTTTACCAAAGGAACCTAATCCATCAGCATTAATTGCCGGCATAGATTGGATTTGTTGTCATCCTCCGAAACAGCACTAACAGTTACGCTTGTGTCGAGTCACGGTATACTGTAGGCCTAGTCGAGTGACTCGACACAGCTAGAGTTTGTAACTCTATGTACTAGGCTATCCCCGCAACCATTATGTTTCCTTGTATTTTGGCATATTATTGTTTGGCAGTAAGTTCCGTACTGTACTTCGTTCTACTACTCCTCCCACAGTCTCTCTCAGGCGACTGACTGTCTCATTTTCTTTTATTTGCAAGTGCTACTGCCAGGGTCTACTACTACTACCACCACAACCATGGCATGTTGGGAAAGAAAACCATCATCACCATGCAGCCATCGCCGTGCCCAAGTTAAACATCAAGCACAGGTAAGAGAAGAAGTTTGGGGGAGGCATAATTAATAACGGAATTTTTTTCATTAATTCTATTTCACACACCCTTTGAGTCCAGTTGCAGAATGCATAGATTAGGAGGAGAGACTGACAGTACTAGTAGGACAAGTCCCTCAGTGAGGGGTACCACATCTGTCTGTTTGTGTCTTAGTAACTCAGCCAATTATTTAAATCAAACACTGGCTGTGGCACTGCACCAGCAAGGAAACCGTGTGACGTAAAACAGTAACCCCACCAACAAAACATTAACCACATCGTATATAAAGTCTAAATATGTAATTTAATACCCTAACAAAAATAAACTATGTAAAAAAAATCCCACAACACCTGACCCACCCCTCTTCCTAACCCCAACCAATGTTCATGTCCCGGAACGAAAAGTCCAACAAATGTCCAAAAGTCCAAAACCCAACGCCCGATTCCCACCCACCAAAAGAAGCTATAAAAAAGGGGCAATAAATAAACGGGGTCTCAGCGGGCTCGCCTCTCCAGGACACGGATGCGCTCCTCTAGGCGGGCCACGCGGTGCTTCAGCGCGCGGCAGTTGCATCCACAGGGGGGGGGCAGCGGTGCTTCTTGCTGTGTGGCAGAGGGTGGCTGACAGGCGGTGGCGCCGTAACACTGTAGGGGGGTGTCTGGGGCCCGGGGCATTGGAGGAGGCTGCAGCTGCTGCCGCCTCCTCCTCCTCCTCCTCTAGAAGAACCAGCCGCTGTTATTCGGCCTGTATGGCCTCCAGCTTCCGGCGCCGGGCCTTGGCTGCCAACTCCTTCCTGTCGACTTTACCTTTGGAAGGAGTAGCTATATCAAGAAGAAAAAACAAGACTATTGTAAAATATACTCTTAGCAAAGCAGTCAGACAAATTCATTCTACACATAGTGGCACAGTAGCACTAGCAAGCACAGTACGTAACATTTGTGGTATGTATCTATCCTCCCACTACCTCGGCCTCGAACATTTGTGGGAGTTTCAGGCATTCCACCACCCATGCATCTGATTCATATCACACACCTATGCATGCATCCCACGTATCCTTCTCTGCCAGTCATAAATATAAAATCTCGCCCGTCCTTCCTCCTTCCACCCTTCTTTCCCTTTTCGTTCAACCCATCCATCAAGGTCATCTGATCAGACTTTTAGTCTTCTCCATAAAAATTTCACAGCTGAGTTGAAGTCCGATAGAAGAGGCCATTGGTTACTCTCAGTACACTCCCATCGCTAATGCTATTGCTAATGCTAAGTAAAGGGTGTCTTCTTCAACCGTTCACAACAACTTCTTACTTAAGTCTCAACAGTACAGTATACATTACACCCTTGCAGCGAGTGTAATGTCAATAAGTAAGGATTAGGAATATAACTTACCACCGCCCGCCACTGCTGCTGGCTCACCCCCTGCAGCTCCTCCAACTGCCGCATCGCCTGCACCCTCAGCGGCCGCGTCACCTTCGCCGCTGGCCCCGGTACTGGTGGTCGGTAGTGCGCCTAGAAAAAACATTACACATTTTTCAGATGCCATATACACTTCCCCCTATTTTTGACTAGCAAGAATGAAAAAAAGTTAATACATACATAATACATATACAACATACATCACTAGTATAAATCAGGTAGTAGAGTAGACACTAGTAGTGTTATATGGTCCCTAGGGTCATTCTAGTCTTTGCTAAGTTACCCCGAGCCATGCAACCATTTTAGCTCTGTCTTTTATTTTTGCGCAAGTTACCTCGCAGCTTGTTGTGAAAGACGCCTTTGAGCCCACATGAGCTCATACTGCTACTGTCTGAGCGCTGCGTACAAGGTCGAAAAACAAGCGACTTTGTTATGGAGTTCTGGTGTTAGTCCATATTGCTTATCCATAAAAAAACAGCACTTTTTGGCACGACTGAGAAATGCTTGCACTATACTAACGTGCACCATTTTTCTCATTACAGACGGAAGATTCCCTTATACGAAGAACCAGAGCTTTGCAGAGCTTATGATGTAACCAGTACTAGGTTCTTCTAAGGTGAGGGCTCCCCAGAATTCTCACATCTCCATTTATAATTTTATATAAACTAGATTCCTAACAAGGGAGGGTGGTTCTTCCACCACTGTTCAGTTATCATGATCTCGCCTTTTGGCTTCTATGGACTTGTAGTTGTAAGTAACTTGTAAGTCTAACTAAGTGTAACAATGTTTATTGTTTTAATCTTATGCATTTTGCTGTTGCTGCTGCATTATACAACGTACAGAGCTTGTCAGTTGGAAATAAAAATAAACCTTTTGAACTTACATAGACTCGGTGGTATTTGGTGTGGACTTACACGAGAGAGTGAGCAAAAGGGTGTGCATTGCTTCCGCGACAGAGGTTGGGAGTGTTATGTTGTCTGGGTTGTCTACGCATTGGGTATTTTGGGGGGCGTTTCGGAGTAAGGCGACACTATAACTAGTCGGTCAGGGGATTGTGGTGGCTTCTGATTGAGGTGTGAGGAAGGTCCAACCTCCCATCACCAACGTCCTATTTTCTTGTGCAAAGTTCTGTATGTGCAGAATCCCTACAACAGTAGTAGTATGTCCTATCCTATCTAAAATTCTAAAATGTGGTTGGGCATTTTCTTGGTGGGAATTGTCAAAAAGCCTCAAGAATAAGAAGACTAGAAGTAGTAGAAGAGGACAACCCAAAGGACTGGACTCAATGGCTATAGCTATTGGTGAATATGAGTTTTATTTAAAATATTTTAAATAAAGAGTGGGCAACTGGGCAAGCTTAGCTACAGACAGACTAATAGAAGTAGTACAGAGAGTCATAGCAGATGCAGTTAGAGGCAGGGATAACAAGAATTTAGAAACAGATAGTATAGAGCAAAGAAGATTTTGTAAAAATTCGAATTAGGATACCGAAATAATAGTTTGGAAAAAATAAAGTGCAGGAAAAGTTTGGGAAATATAATTATTAATATTAACCACTGGAGGACTTACTGGGGCCAGCAGCAGAGCCCTCGATAGAGGAGCGGTCCTGTCCCTGGGAGGCATCTTGTAGATCTTCTTGGCCCACCACCTGCGACCCCGTCTTCTTGCCCCTGGGTGCTGCTGATCATGTAAGATTTCATAAAGAAAGAGACAAAAATTAAAGTTTGGTGTGAAATAAATAAAATATTTTAAAATACGCACCAAAAACTTTTTTGGTAACAACAATTGCAATAAAATTGACCTATCTGATCGACTGGTAGTATTGCGAGATTCACGGACTGTCTAGCAACTTACAAGCCTAACTACCACCTGACCTAGCCCGCCTATTCCAATCCAGACGGGCCAATTGTTCAGTAAGTCTGCATTTCCATTTATTTTAGTCCTCAAAAATGCATAGATGGAGGACACATGCATACATTTTTGCATACACCAAATTGTTGGCTGGTTGCTGCTGATGTTCTGCTAGTGATGATATATGCCTATTAACACTCAGTAAACAAACTACAAAAGGTTCTGCTAAGGACTGGGGTAAGCAGCACTCAGCAGCACGTGACGTGACAGAGGATGCGTCACGCACACCACTTACAAATTACCAACTAATAAGTAACTAAACCTATCAATCCACCACTATCCCTTCTTAGTGGCAGGAGGACAAAGGAAGGACTACTCTCTCTAGCATTACATCACTTAAGTTCTCTAAAGTAAACTCTTACGTAATCATCAGGCCAAGGGAGCGCAAAGTTGCAAACAAGTAAGATTAGTAGCGCCGAGCGCCTGTGTCATAACAATCACAGATTTTTAAACGTAATTTACCTGCAATGTAAGCATCAGCATTCTTGCTGGTCGGAAAAAAAAATATTCGCAATATATAACACAGAGCAGAAGAACACAAAGTAGTAATATTAAATAGCTACTCACCAAGCCCCGGGACCTCCACTCCTAGCAGGTCCAGCAGGTCCTGCTCCCGGTCCAGAATATCGGACCACCGGTGCGTCAGCTGATTATTGGTGCGCCGGACACCAGAGCAGCGAAACACTGCCCGACGCACTTTGCCCCACCGCTGCCGACGCTCCCGGAGCCCGTACCCGGACCCAGGCCTGCCGCCTGCTGCCAGGGCTATGGGGAGGTGGCGCTGAACAAAAAAAACCAGAGCGGCCACCTCCGACTCATTGAATAAGGCCCGTGCCTGCACCCTCTTGGCGCCGCCTTCTGCAAGGAAGGCGGTCGCGGCTCTGGCTCCGACTTCGAGCCCTGTGGCTGTGGCCCTTTGCCATGGTTCTCGGTAGGCGGGGGACGGAAAAGAAAAGGTAGGAATTTAAAAAAGTAAGTAAAAGAAATGAAAAAGCAGGTAATAGAAAAAGTGTGAAAAAGTAGTTAAAAACACACAAAAAGTAGAAAAAAACTCAAAATATAGAATCAGGAAAATAGAGAGATAGATAATAAATAAAAAAGACCCAAAAAAGTTTACAGAAACAAAGGATTGAAAAGATAGAGGGAGGATTGAAAAGCAGGCCCAGAACCATAGCAATAGAGTGAAAAACAAGATGGCCGCGCCCATTGCGACCGCATGGGCAAGTTTGCGCGATATTTCCCCCCCGAGCACGCAAAAAGCGTCGCGAACACGTAATGCGCGTTCCCGAACAGGAAACCCTTATCGCGAACGGGCGGGAGCATGCAATACGCGACCCGGAACTGGAAATAAGCATCGCAAGCGGACGGGAGCATGCAATACACGACCCGGAACAGGAAATACCATCGCGAGCGGGCGGGACAAGTGAAAACAAGATGGCCGCGCCCGTTAGCGACCGCATGGGCAAGTTAGCGATATATTTCCCTGCGAGCACGCAAAAACACATCGCGAACGGACGGGACCAGCAATTCCGCGATTTCGCAGAATTTCCGCGTGCTCGCGGAATTTTTTAGCAATTTCGCGGAGATTTGCGTAACGCGACTACGCAAATTCCACCCACCCTTAGCTGAACTTTCTGATGTTGGGCAAGGAATACAGTGTAAGCAAGCCAGGTATAACAGGTATCATAACAGACAGCACAGTAAACGCAAGAGCAAAATAAAGCCAGGACATCAAAGTTAATCAAACTAAGCAGTACACTAAAGGTTCTTCCAAATATTCTACGATTTTCAGTGTAATCAATGTTGACAAAAATGCTGTATCTTTGGAGGTGGTAGATGGTGGAACGATAATAGTGTATGCAAAGTTTTGGATGTAATGAATGGCAATTGCGACACGAGTTGAGGAGAATATTTGAGATTTTTTTTGTGCAATTTAAAAACAAGTGGCAGCAGTAGTATATCTCATTGTGCAGCTCAAGTGCACCTCAGCATTTTGTGAGACAAATCTCTGAGGCTCCTGTGAGCGTACCATCTTTGGAGAGCAGTTCTCCAATTAAGGTCACCAGTAAAGGCAAGGGAATCAGTTAATCAATAAGGCTATGTGAGTTGGTGTTGTAGTAATAATATATCTTGCTTTCATTTAACCATACTTTCCTTCAATTTGACATGCTTTTCTTTGTTCTTCTGCAATTTATTCCACTTTTTACTATGATGGTGTGTCACCACCGTCATGCTTATAATTATGGTTTCTTACTAAATGTGCCTGTTGTTTATTGTACACTCTATAGCTTTCTGTAAAAAGAAAGGGAGGTATGTGTTAATTAGAATTATGAGCATGCTTCTGCATGTGCATCTTAGAACCTTGACATCAGAATATTCTGATACGTGTGGGGCCAATGTATATACAGAAGAGGCTGAGAGGTTGGTGGCAGCTCCACCAACTGATCAGCAGCTCCACTCTTCTTCTTCAATAAAGTCCTCCATGCCGCTTGCCTACCAAGTCTTGACTTTACACATGGTTCTGGCAGGCCCCACATGCTCCCTCAACCAGAACTATAGCTAGTCAGGGCAGATCTCCCCCCTTTACCTAGATGCAACATGGGTGGATGCATGGACTGTGTTTTTTCAGATGGCGCAGGTGAATAGCTTGGACGGGCCATAGAAATAAAGCAAAAGAGGGGAATGGTACTGACTCCATTCCTGAGAGAGTAAAGTCTCACCTACAGAAAAGGATAAGAGCTAGCAAAACCAGGGGGCCAGACCCCACCCTAAAGATCATCCAGTATAACTCAATTAAATCTACCAGAGCAAGCAAGACTAGGGGATTTGCATGGTACAAAAAGTTAAAGAGCAGTGTACGGCCTTTAACTATGACATCCACTTAGGACTCCCAGGCCCAGGAGACCGTCTGTCCTGAAGTCAGAACTTACCCAACTTAGCAACCTGTAATGGTTTAGGTAACCTCATGGGTGCACTCAAGGGTATTGTAAGAGACCTAAAAGTGTTCGTTGAGTGGTAAGAATAGTTATCCCTGGGGCTCAGTGTGCTGCATAACATGTCAACTGATGCACAATTTAGGCATATGTGGGCTGGGACAGCTAACAACTCCAGTCTCTGTAACATTTCTCTCAACTCGTGCTGTCATCGCCAACTCCAGCATCGGCCAGATGGGACACCCCAAATCTCTGGTACTCCCTCTCCTCCAAGCAGCCACCCGGTTAACCCCATCCCTTCTTCAAGATGTCAGCCACCATTGCCCCAGTCTTGGCATTGGCCCACAGAGCAGCTGCACCTATTGCCCCTAACACACAGGTAGCAGGCAGTTTAAATCCCATACCTAGTTCCACACCATCTTCCTAGTGGTGATGGGTCAGGCACTACCCCAGGAAACAGGTCTTATTTTTAGCGCTGAGCTAGCACACATCACCTAGCTCCACTGCTTTTAGGCCTCTCATCCTTGTCATGGCAGGTCCCTCTAGCAGTTTGATGGCTCACGCATCAGGTAGAGGCAATGCACCCCCAGCCCGGAGCTGTCTTTTTACAGAAGCCTCTAGGAGGGAAAGCTTTGGGACGATTTTGGCGAATGAATGGTGTAGACAGAAGTGTCCCAATGTCTGGAGCAGAAAGAGGGTCACTATTGCCACCACAGTATTGGAACTGTTCCCTTTAGCCATCGATCTTCATCTATGGCCCAACATTCTTGCAGATAGGCAGATAGTTTTTTGGTCTGACAGCATGGTGGTGCAAGCCATACATTCACAAACTGACAGTTGGTAGTAGGACTGCTGAGGGAACTGTAAAGATCTGCTAGCAGGACTTGCCACATCAAAGGAGCATGGATGTGTCTAATGTGCTCTCTCATTATCAGTGCCCCCGATTCTGGGAAGTGAGCCTGATGGTACCTATTCCAAGGTAACTCTGGCACATCTACCAGTTGACACATGGTCAGGACATTAGTGGAACTATTGCTTGCTCTGGGCATGCAACGTCACTACAGGCACTGCTTCAACAACTTCTACAGTTTCTAAGCAGACAGGAATTGCAACCTCCAAACACCTCTAGAGAGCATAGTCCACCTATTGGTGTTCTGCGCCAGAGAACAAAAAAGAGTCATGCGTGCATTCCAACACATGTGGCTGCTATAGCTCACCATTGCAACGAGTACACCACTCCTTTTCACGTAAGGGCAGTACTGAGAAGTTGGACCAAGAATGAACACAAGGAACCAGACAAGAGCGCTCCCATTGACTTCCCTATTCTGTGGGATATGCTTTCTTATGTCAACAGGGCCATCAACTGAGGATACAAACCGCCATTGTTCTCTGCTGCTTTTTCTTTGACCTTTTCGGTGCCTTTGGGTTCAGCAAGCTCGTGGCAGCACCTAAGAGAGACGCTACTTTCCAAGCTTTGCGTTTTTGGTATGCTAATTTTTCTAACAGTGGCTTTAGGGTCAGTCACTCCAAGACCGCCTAGTGTATGAAGGTCAGGGTTGTGTCTTTGACTCCTCTTGGCAGTCAGGCCTTCTGTATGTGTCTCTGCTCATGGCTTACCTGGAGCCACAAACTACCGGTGTGGTCCACTTGTTTAGCCACGAAAACTCAAAACCCCAGAGCCATTATCAGTTAAGGCAGGTAATGGCTGCCTGCTTACTTCCGTCTGGAAACATTGACAGCCATTACCCCCCCCCCACTCTTTTAGAATTAGGCCCCTAGTAGCTGCTTTTATGGCTGGTCCTCCTCCAAAACATGTAATGAAAATAAGCAGATAAAACACTAGCAGGTATAAGCAGGTATACACCTTACATACAACCATAGGGAGCAACCAGATGGCATGCATCCCAGTTCCTTAACCAGAGGGGGATATCAGAAGCTATCTGCTTTTTGTGCATGGTCATTGATACGGCCTCCCAGCTTCCCAATTTTGCCCACAGACACAAGTTGACTTTTACTGTAGTAAGTTTTTGAGGTTGTGTCAGGGCATTGATTTGCTATGTTGCATATGTGTTTTCTTCTTTGTGCGGATTTTAACAAACTTCCATGACCCAGTCACCAAGTTTACCCAGGTTATTTTCGGTTACTGTCATTTAAATGAACTGTACTGTAGCAATACTCATAGGCATAATTATACTTCTCAAGTGAGTTTATCTTGTGTTGATTTCAATAACCTTTACTAAACCAGCCCCTGTTCTCTATTTTTGATAGGGTAGAGTGTATGAATCATATGCCCGAAGGCATCAAGGAGCTAATGCGGTTAGTCTACTATGGAAAGAGAAGAAGTGCACGGTTCCAGCCCTAAAGGAGGCACTACAAGGAAAAGAGCCAGGTCTTCAAAACCTTACAAAAAGGAAGGTGGGCTTCCAGACAAGAAATGTTGGGGTCGATTCCGATTCGGGCCGGAAAAAGCACCGACCGACTCGGAGCCGGAATTTATTCCGACCGACACGTACCTGTGGTGCCCGACACGCCAAGTACGATGCAAAGCGTGCAAAATCCGACCGACACGTACCGAACCCAAGCCGAACGACCGAGCCGCACGGAAAACAGCAATCCGGCCGGAAAAACACGTGAATCCAACCGACCGACACGCACCCGGAACAAATCCGACCGAAACGTACACGCGAACTCCAAACCGCAAAGTACGATGCAAGGCGCGAAAACCATGACCGAGTCGGACGGAGGACAAGCCGTACGACCGACACGCATACAAAACCGAGCCGAAGTAACACAAAACACCGCGACCGACGCATACGCAGCATAGAAAACTGCACAAACACAGCGTGAACGAAACGGAGAACACCGTACGAGACAAATGCAGGGTCCGACTCGGTCACAAGAACGTTTCCAACATGCACAGACAGTACAAAGGAAAAATTACACAAAAAAAAGCCAAACAAGCAATTACAAAGCCAATAAATACTGGGGGGGGGTGGGGACAGAGAACAAAGACACACCCACAACTCCACCCATATAAAGGACACAAATCCCAACCATGATCCTCTGCAAATGCCATTCCACTGCCAGCACCCAACAGACAGCAACCACACACCCACAGCTCATCCCTCACACAAGCCACACACCATCAGCACACCAACAAATACCTACCTCACATACACCCAGCAAAACACACACCCACACACCCTCACCTGCACACCAACACACACATCACTCACCATCACCACCCATCACCATGCCCCCCAAGAAGAATCACAAGTTCCTAGATTGTGAATTGGAAGTCCTGGTAGACGAGATGCCCAGGGTAGAGCCACAGCTGTTTGGCACACTGGTCCAACAGACCCCCATCTCCCAGAAAACCAAGATGTGGGAGAGGATCATCAACAGGGTGAACGCACAATCACCATGTCTGCGCACAAAGACCGACATCCAGAACAGGTGGTATGACGTGCGCAGGAGGGTCCGGGAGCTGCTCAAGAAAGACTACCTCCTGAGCCAATACACCGGCAGTGGCCCTCCTGCCAAGCCAGTATACCTCAGGCCCTGGGAGGAGAAGGTGCGGGCCATCCTTCCGCCACTGAGCGTCTATGTACACAATATTCTGCCACAATACACACACACATCACTGTCAAGGGGAGAGTCAAACCATGCACTCATAGCAATTACACAGCAACCAGAACAGAATCATCCCAAAATGTGTATGTCAGTCAGATAAACACAACACATGCCATCTCAAAGTTACATTTAACCGTGCCATCACATGTACAAACACAACTACAACTACAGCTAGGCAGTGGCACAAATAGAACTAACAAACACATCCAGACATGTAGCCACCACTACAACACCAACACACAGTGAAGACCACTGAAAGAAAGGAATTCTGTGTATGCTGGCCAAGTCAGTGTAGCCAATAGCATCATGGGAGTCGTAGTCACACATATTGCCCCCCCACAACTGTCCCATCAACACCACCATGAACCATGCGCACATCACAGGGAGTGGAGAAGGACTCACAAGATGGCTGACACTGGCTACTGCTGTGGGGAGCACAAGGCCCTGCTGGCAACTGTGCACCAACAAACAGCAGGACACCACTGACTGACATCCTGAGAGACAACTTCCACTCCCTGCAATGGAAGCACGTTCCATGGTGGGATATCTGGCTGGCTGGGTGGGAAGGAGGACTCGCACCACTGACCATAGTCACAAGCACCTCCCCTCACACACACCCTCAACACATACTCCACATAACCCACCTGGGAGAATGCAATGCCACACATCCTAACTCAAGATCCCACAAAGAACCTCCACCCTGGGTTATGTCGTGTGAAGCACAGGGACACTCTTGGGACTTTCAGCCAAACAACTGCCAGGACAACACTCCCAGCCATCCTGTCAGCACAGGCAGCCCACCCCACAGGGAAGCAGAGTCAAAAGGAAGGAAGGATGGGCATGCTGGGAAGGGGGTGGAGGCAATAGCATGATGGGAGTCGTAGTCACAGTTCTACATCCCCCACCACATGGCCCAGCAAGCTCACACTCACGCATGCACATCCCACAGAGAGTGGAAAGGCCCATCAAAGATGTCTGACACTGTTGCTGTGTCGTGGGGAGCACAAGGGCATGCTGGGAACTGCACACCAACCAACAGCAGGACACCACTGTCAGCCATCTTGCCATTGCTCTCACACCCACACACACTGAACTCCCCACAAAAGCAAGTAAGTATGGGAATGCTGGGAAGTGGGGTGGAGGCAATAGCATGATGGGAGTGGTAGTCACAGATATTGGTCACCCCCACAACTGTCCCATCAACACCACCCTGAACCATGCGCACATCACAGGGAGTGGAAAACAACTGACAAGATGGCTGACACTGGGCACTGCTGTGGGGAGCACAAGGCCCTGCTGGCAACTGTGCAACAACCAACAGCAGGACACCACTGCCAGCCATCTTGCCATTGCTCTCACACTCACACACACTGAAGTCCACCCAAAAGCAAGTAAGTATGGGCATGCTGGGAAGTGGGGTGGAGGCAATAGCATGATGGGAGTGGTAGTCACAGATATTGGTCACCCCCACAACTGTCCCATCAACACCACCCTGAACCATGCGCACATCACAGGGAGTGGAGAAGGACTCACAAGATGGCTGACACTGGCTACTGCTGTGGGGAGCACAAGGCCCTGCTGGCAACTGTGCACCAACAAACAGCAGGACACCACTGACTGACATCCTGAGAGACAACTTCCACTCCCTGCAATGGAAGCACGTTCCATGGTGGGATATCTGGCTGGCTGTGTGGGAAGGAGGACTTGCAGCACTGACCATAGTCACAAGCACCTCCCCTCACACCCCCTCAACACAAACTCCACAGAACACACCTGGTAGAATGCAATGCCTCCCATCCTAACTCAAGATCCCACAAAGAACCACCACCCTGGGTTATGTTGTGTGAAGCACAGGGACACTCTTGGGACTTTTAGCCAAACAACTGCCAGGACAACACTCCCAGCCATCCTGTCAGCACAGGCAGCCCACCCCACAGGGAAGCAGAGCCAAAAGGAAGGAAGGATGGGCATGCTGGGAAGGGGGTGGAGGCAATAGCATGATGGGAGTCGTAGTCACAGCTCTACATCCCCCACCACATGGCCCAGCAAGCTCACACTCACGCATGCACATCCCACAGAGAGTGGAAAGGCCCATCAAAGATGTCTGACACTGTTGCTGTGTCGTGGGGAGCACAAGGGCATGCTGGGAACTGCACACCAACCAACAGCAGGACACCACTGTCAGCCATCTTGCCATTGCTCTCACACCCACACACACTGAACTCCCCACAAAAGCAAGTAAGTATGGGAATGCTGGGAAGTGGGGTGGAGGCAATAGCATGATGGGAGTGGTAGTCACAGATATTGGTCACCCCCACAACTGTCCCATCAACACCACCCTGAACCATGCGCACATCACAGGGAGTGGAGAAGGACTCACAAGATGGCTGACACTGGCTACTGCTGTGGGGAGCACAAGGGCATGCTGGGAACTGCACACCAACCAACAGCAGGACACCACTGTCAGCCATCTTGCCATTGCCCTCACACCCACACACACTGAACTCCCCACAAAAGCAAGTAAGTATGGGAATGCTGGGAAGTGGGGTGGAGGTAATAGCATGATGGGAGTCACAGTCACAGACATAGCTCACCCCCACAACTGTCCCATCAACACCACCCTGAACCATGCTCACATCACAGGGAGTGGAGAAGGACTCACAAGATGGCTGACACTGGCTACTGCTGTGGGGAGCACAAGGCCCTGCTGGCAACTGTGCACCAACAAACAGCAGGACACCACTGACTGACATCCTGAGAGACAACTTCCACTCCCTGCAATGCAAGCACAGTCCATGGTGGGATAACTGACTGGCTGGGTGGGAAGGAGGGCCGGCTGTCAACCAAATACAACCAATGCAGACCATGTTCACACCCCAACAAATACATAGAAATGCCCAAATAATGCAGGACAATGTGCCACACCAATATCAACCCCTGACTGTGACAACTTAGGACAATGCAATGTACAGGCCCGCACCCAGAGGCACAGTCACAACTGTCAGGTGTGTCAACCATTGAGGCCTGCAGAAACATAACATACATTGTGTGTGTCTCCCTAAAACAGGTGATGATGGGGACACAGCAGCAGACGCTGAGGAGTCCCAGTCCCAGGCTCAAGAGGATGCGGAGCTCACTGGTGTCATACAGCCTCTGCCCTCCTCGGACGAAGAAGACCAACCTGGCACATCCGGTGCAAGTCTACATGCAGCACCAGCAGGACCACCAGCTGCAGCACCAGCAGGACCACCAGCTGCAGCACCAGCAGGACCACCAGCTGCACCCCCTGCACCCACCCCTCCAACGACTGTCACCACAAATACCATCCCTGCCGACATGGACAGAACAAGGAGCAACACCAGCACAGGGACCCTGGACCAACGTGGGGCCATGGACACCACCACCACCACCAACCCCCAAGGTGGACCAGGGTCATCTGTGCGTGCCACTGCACGCACTACACATGTCGGCAGGGGTGGTGGGAGGAGTGGGAGACAGAGGTCGCTGCTTGCAGAGGTTGCTGGTGTGCACTGGAGATCTCAGCCAGTAGTGGGGCTCCTCAGAGACATGAAACAGCAGCAGGCTGCCCATCATGCCCGCTTGGACTCTCACATGTCCCGCGTGGAGTCACACATGTCCCGCGTGGACTCACACATGTCCCGCGTGGAGTCCAAGTGGGATGCACTGCATGAGATGACGGTGGTGCACAGGGACATTTTACAATGCCTCCGCCAGATGAACAGCAACCAGTCCACACCTCCCTGTATGCCAACAACATCTGGTGCTGAACAAACTGCAACTGCCACAGGGAGGGAGGATGACTCTGGCGGAGAGTCCCCTGCACCGCAGCAGCCTGTACTTGAGGGGCCCCCCCAAAGAAGAGGGGTCGTCCGAGGAGGGGCAAGTGAGAGGCCGATGGCCAAGCGCAACTCCCAGGAAGCCTGAACCTGTTCTGGATGCTCACCTTTGTGCACAGACTGTTCACCCTGTTGACGGCAACACTACTCCCACACATTGCATGGGGAGTACAAGTTGGACCAATGTCTCAGACAACCGTGGCCCCGATACTGGGGATTTTGTCTACCAGGACTTTCAATTCACCTAGGAACTTCTGATTGCAAGATATATGTACAGCACTACCCATCCTATGCACTATTCACACAAATGTATCACAATAAACACACTAATACACCATACTTGCCTCTGTTGTGATTCCAACGTGGGTGCTGTTATGGGGATGATGAACTGCAAAATTACACTGTGTATGCGAACTGCAACAGCAAGTACAACACAGGCATGTGAGTAAAGGCAACGTGACACATATGAGGGAGACACACCACCAGGGCTACACAACACATACACACCTAGGCCATCTGACTCATTGCCTACACTGATGTTGCCAGGGAAGACGGTGCAATGCACAGACACCACACCCATTCCCAGTTGTAGTCAAGTAGCCCACAGGTGCAGTAAGCAAATGGCAGTCAAATGTGTGACCACAGACAACGCACATAACAAAGTGAAGCACAGGTTTATTACACAGTTGCAACATGTCGTAACCACTACAGATGCAAGGTAATCCCACCTGGCAGCGGGCACACAGTCAACAACTGTAGAAGGAAGGAAGTCCATGGGTGTGGCGCACATCACCTGTAGGGACACAACAGCTACCACCCTGGAAGTGCAATCACGTTGTCGGTGGACACAGTTGACCAAACGAATTTGAAAGTACCCTGTGAAGGACAGAAATGACACACAGTCAAAAGCAATGGAGAACAGGACAGAACAGCAAAACTCATGCACAATACATGTTACAAGATACCCACCCAGAACCAAGTTAGCATGTCAACACTGTTGGGGAGTACAGACCACCTGTAAGCACACATCGCTACACACATCCAGTCAAGTAGCCCATGGACACACTCCAACAGCACCAGAGCACCACCTACACATATCATGCCAACTCACATCATTGACATGACACCTCAGGATACTCACATTCAGCTAAAGAAGTTGGTGATGAGCTGTGTGCGGACATCACCTCATCATCATCATCATCATCACTGGCATCGTGGTCCAGGCCAGGATCCTCCACAGGTGGCGGATGTTGGTCATTGTCATCCTGGATGAGAGGCAACTCCTTCCGCACTGCCAGGTTGTGGAGCATGCAGCAGACGATGATAATCTTGCACACTTTCGCAGGGGCATATGGGAGGGACCCTCCGGTCTTGTCCAGGCAGCGGAAGCGGCTCTTCAGGAGACCAAATGTCCGCTCAATCACTCTCCTGGTCCGACAATGTGCCTCATTGTAGCGCATCTGGGCTGGTGTCACAGGGTTCCTGAGGGGTGTCAGCAACCACGGCATGTTGGGGTATCCCGAGTCACCTACGGACAGACAAGTGCACATTAGCTGACTTGGAAAAGTGGGCGGAATACCACAGATCAGATCACACACAATGGCACAAAGTCAGTACACACCGACAAGCCAGGCACGCTGGTTCTGCATCTGTGCCATCATCCTGGGGATGCGACTACTCCTCATCACAAAGGCATCGTGTGCTGAACCAGGGAAACGGGCACACACGTGTGTGATGGTCATATCTGCAAGACACACCACCAGTGCATTGACCGAGTGGTAGTGCTTGCGGTTACGGTAGGCCTGCTCCTGGGCCTGTGGTGGTACCAAAGCCACATGTGTCCCATCAATGGAGCCAATGACATGCGGCATCCTCCCCAGGGCAAGGAAGTCACTCTTCACGTCAGTGAGTCGTCGCAGTCTAGGGAAATAGATGTACCGGTTCAGGAATAGCAACATTGCCACCAAAACATTGCAGAGCACACGGCTCAACATGGTCTGTGACATCCCACCAGCAGTCGCCACAGTATGTTGGAAGGTACCAGTGGCAAAGAAGTGTAGGGCTGCCATCACCTTCACCTTGGGGGTCAGCGCTGTAGGATACGGCCGGCCAGGCTGCAAATGTGGGGCCAACTGCACTGCCAAATCCTCAATCAGCTGCCTGGTGAAGCGGTACCGTCGGATGCTGTCCCGTTCCACCATCGTTGCCAGGTCTGGGAATGGTCGATGGACAGCAGGAGCTCCTGCAGTGCAGAGGAGAAGTAAGCAAGATTGTCAGTCAGCCCACATATGCGGCATTGAACACACTCAATATCCCAACATACATCATTATGAGGCACAACTACATGAAGTGTGCAGTTCCGTAAGGACATGTATGGTACATACATGGCCAACATCTGTCATCACGGTCCAACAAGTGGCATCAATAAGTCCCAGGTTGGCCCATTGGATATCATGAGGCCGTGTCACAGTTGCCATCTCCTGCTGCCGTGTCACAATCACTCCCCACAGTGACATGTGACGACAGATGTGCCCCAGGCATCACAGCTCAACGACAGGTACATTCCCAGGGACCCTGTATTGCCACATGGACACTGGCATTACATGGAGTATCATGTATACACCACAGCAAAACAACTATGACCCCCACAGGTAGTGGTCCCACTTGCCACTGCAGGACAGACATGGACGTCTGTGACACACACACGCACAACATCAAAGTCCATGCACACACAACGTGGATGTGGAGACTGTCTCCCATTGTGCACATGAAATCAGAGACATTGTAAACACTACATGCACACAGACTGTGGAGGACCATCACTATTGTGCCACTGGGACACCCTGGCTCAAACATACCGTCCCACATGGGACCACCCTGAAATGTGACCATGGCACATGCACAGATATGAACAGTTGCACATCACAGTGGTCATGTACACGTAACACCCAGGATCCTGTCCCCATGAACACGTGCACAGCCTGGGGGTGGCTGCCCCCAGGTGACACCCACAGGACAACATGTACACCAACATACACACAATAGGAAATGCAGCCTTACATGCCTTATCATACAGTTTGGACAGGCTGTCGTGTTGTAGGTGTGCCCCTCACTCCCTGGGAGCTATCTGTGGCTGGCATATGTCCATCTGAGACAGGTATGGTGACATATGCCAGTCACTTGTACAGGGATGCGTTGAACAGCAATGGACCGATCGGTGCCCCCGGCCGGCCCATTGCATTCAATGTGTGCGGGTACGCGTTGTACCCCTGTACGCGTTGTACCGCAATGGACCGATCGGTGCCCCGGCCGGACCATTGCATTCAATGTGTGCGGGTACGCGTTGTACCCTGTACGCGTTGATCAGCAATGGACCGATCGGTGCCCCGGCCGGCCCATTGCATTCAATGTGTCGGGTATGCGTTGTACCCCTGTACGCGTTGATAACGCAATGGACCGATCGGTGCCCCGGCCGGCCCATTGCATTCAATGTGTGTGGGTACGCGTTGTACCCCTGTACACGTTGTACCGCAATGGACCGATCGGTGCCCCGGCCGGCCCATTGCATTCAATGTGTGCGGGTACGCGTTGTACCCCTGTACGCTGTTGGATCAGCAATGGACCGATCGGTGCCCCGGCCGGCCCATTGCATTCAATGTGTGCGGGTACGCGTTGTACCCCTGTACGCGCAGTAACGCAATGGACCGATCGGTGCCCCCGGCCGGCCCATTGCATTCAACGTGTGCGGGTACGCGTTGTACCCCTGTACGCGTAGTACCGCAATGGACCGATCGGTGCCCCCGGCCGGACCATTGCATTCAATGTGTGCGGGCACGCGTTGTACCCCTGTACGCTGTTGATCAGCAATGGACCGATCGGTGCCCTCGGCCGGCCCATTGCATTCAATGTGTGCGGGTACGCGTTGTACCCTGTACGCGTTGATCAGCAATGGACCGATCGGTGCCCCCGGCCGGCCCATTGCATTCAATGTGTGCGGGTATGCGTTGTACCCCTGTATGCGTTGTACCGCAATGGACCGATCGGTGCGCACCCATTCACAATGGCCTAGCCTGGCAACGGACGCGTTTTTGAAATTCGAACGAGTCGGTTGCTGGAAATTCAGTTGGTCACCCACAACAATGTTGCAAAATCATGTATGTCATGAAGTTGAAGATTTGAAGGATGCTGTGGGCGTGTATTGATGCTGCTATTCCATGGATTGGCCAGATTCAGAAGATGCAAACGACTTGGACCTATCACTTTGGACACAAGGGACAGTATCTGCCTCTCCAGCACATATATATTGCTGGCTGTTCCCCTGAGAGCTCACTTGCCTGCACTACATGCTCCAGGACGACATCTGCCACTGCACTGCTGCTGTCTCTGCCCCTCTGGACCCTGCAATGGCATGTACTGTGGAGAGAGCCCCAACCTTCAGCCTTGAGGAGAACCAGGCCCTGCTGGACAGCCTACTTCCACAGTACAGCAAGCTGTATGGGACACCAGGGGAGCAGGTGAGTGTTCTGTGCACTGCCTTTCTGAATGTGCATTTTGTCTGACTAGCAAGGCTGAAAGTCTGCACGCCACTGGCTAGCAGGCTCACTGAATAGTTGTCACCCCCATAGTGTGTAGTGACATGCACTGGACAGGTATGGTGCAGTGACAGTGCATTTGAACAAGGTTTTACTTCCCATGCAATGATACCATGTAGTGACGTCTGGCAAACTGTCCATGGGCAGCGTTGCACTGCCTGTGTACATCATGTGCCCCTGTGAATGAGACATGTATATACAACTGTGTCATGCACGGATATGTTGCATGTGTAGTAATGGCCTTTTCACGTTGTCATCCTGACAGGTTAATGCCCATCGGAAGCAGGAGATCTGGAATGACATCGTCCAGGCTGTCCGGTCCGTGGGGGTCTACAAGCGCCGGATCCGCAACTGCCAGAAGAGGTGGCAGGACCTTCGGGGCTGGACCCGGAGGATTGCACGGGTCCAGCTGAAGCTGTCGCCTCCTCGCAGGAGGGGCGGAACACGGACCCTGACCCCCCACATGCTCCAGATCCTGGCGGTGGTGTTTCCAGACCTGGATGGGCAGCTGAAGGCCAGACAGCAGCAAGGAGGGGATGAGTCAAAGACTGCACTGTGAACTCTGTATTACATGCTATGTGCCCTCCTCTGGCCTGGTTCAACTGCCACAGTACAGCAGTCATGTTGTCCAGGAGCCATGTACCTCTATTGTGCACTGCCCACTCCTCATCTGATACCCAGGTGTGGCCCTTACATTCAGGGAATTGTGTCACTTGGGACTGTGTCCTTGCAGTTTGCTTCACTAAAGGTGGGGGACAGCATCTGTTTCCCTAACTCTGTTGTGGGCATCATGGGTGGGTCCATTGCTCACACAACGCCTGTGTTCGGACATGTAATCTGCGTGTTGCTTTGATATGCGGTCCACTTGCTGAGCTGAGCCACCACATGTGCCTGGGGTATGTGGCACACACCCATGCAGTGGGTGGGAACAATGTTTGGGCCCCAGGAGTGTGCATATTACGTGTGTCACACATACATAGCCAGCTATCCACTGTCCAGGGCTCATCCCTCATTCATGTGGGGCAGGACAGTCATGCAATGCACTCTGTACTCCCACTCCCGTGTATCAGCTGACACATTGTGCGCAGTGATTTGACCCCTCAGGTGTCTGCCTCTGTGTCAGTGTGCTGTGGATTTGTTGCCAGGACTGCTGGGGTGTTTCTCGGTAGGGGCTCAGCATGCCACTGGAGATGTGACCATAGGAGACGATACTTGTGTGTCACATAAGTGTTTGATCAGCTGCCCGTGCAGACTGGGGTATGCGAATGTGAAGTTCAGGCAGCTGTTCCCCATTCACAGCAGATTGTGAGGGGCTCAGGTTCAGAGGGTAGTGTCACAGGTCTCCCATATGTCCAATCGGTATGACCTGGACAGATGAGGGTTAAGATGATGTGTTGTGTGGGGGATGTACATGTGCACTTGTGCAGCTCCAGGACTTGCATTCCCCATGACCTACTATTGTGACACAGTGCAGAGTGTTGTTGTCTGGCTGCCAAGTCATACATCACTGAGACAGTGATGTATGACTTAGCAGTCATGCCTCCGCCATGGCATGTGTCTACTTATTGGTGATCCTGCAGGGGAGTGACATGTGCTACATGCACACCATTGTGGCGATGGCTATCAGGACATGGGTGCATCATGGTGTCTGTCGCTGGTATGCATCACATGCATATCCTATTTGACTCTGGGGTCCCTTTCATCCAGAAATCTGTACTGACTCAGTGGCAAGAGTTGTGATGTGTGCATGTCCACATGCTACACTGTGTCCTCTGCACTGTCCAACTACTGTGTAGTTGGTGCATGTGTCCACACTGGGGTGTTGCTATCCAACAGACACCAGACAGATGGGTGCAAGGCCATGTGGGATGTGAGGGCCATGGTTGGCATCAGACTGACAATTGGCTTCTCCTGTTCAGTTAGGGCACTTTTAGCAATGTACAACTAATGATGCCAGGGCTTGCTCTGTAATGTGATGTGCTCACAGTGGTGTGTGCGTTTGGTGCAGGTGACTGATGTCTGTCTGTTTCCCCATTGTTTGCAGATACATCCACGGCCACGGAAGGGGACAGCTCCACGGACCAGGAGGAGCCGGAGAGCCAGACTGGGTCAGCAGCCGAGGAGTGGTCGGAGGGACCCAGTGGCACGGAGGGCGAGGGGAGCCACACCGAGGAGTCCTCAGCACCATCCACCTCAGCTGAGGACCAGAGCAACTCGGAGGATGACTCCCTTATGGAGGCGGGTGTCAGCAGCCACCACACCCCAGCTAGTGTTGATGTCCCTGCCACCACCAGCACCACCACCGCCCTCCCATCGGCTCCCATTCCCCAGGTCCGTGGAGGCTCCCATGTTCGGGAGCGTGTCTCCTTTGGGCCAAGCACCGCACCCCCTGCCCCTGTGTCCCCTGCTGCCCTGAGTGAGGAGTCTGTGTACCTCCTTCGCCAGCTCCATGTAGGGCAGACAGCCATGCTGAGTGTCCTCCATGCGCACACCGCTCTGTTGACTCAGCTGGTGTCGTTCATGGAGGGCATCTCATCGGGCATGTCTGACCTACAGAGGGGCAATAGGTCCATGGACTCCTCCCTGATGGCAGCAGTGTCCCTCCTCAGACAGTCCCTCACCCATCCTGCCTCTGCTCCATCCACACTCCCCAGCACCTTACCCGTCCCAAGCACACACACACCGGCACAGGCACACACCAGCACACACACATCCAGCACACAGACACACACGCCACAAACAAAACGCACACACACGCACAGTCAGGGGACTGAAACCAGACTTACAGGGGATGGGGCCCTGGAACACACACACATCCACGAGCACTGCGCAGTCCTCAGTTGCCTCTCCCTCCAAAACACCCTCCCTTGCCTCACCTGCAACCCCAAAGACCCAGCGGCTCTTCCTCAGTGACCTCGGCCTCTTCCCCTCCGATCCAGCTGATACAGCATTCAGGGGAAGAGGAAGCCCACCCACACGGAGCAGAGTGCCCCTCGCCCCGGACACCCTCCCCCAGGCGCAGACAGACTGAGGCCCCCACCCGCAAGTCCCCCCGGAGTCGTAAGAGCAAGACCCCGCCGCCGCCCTGCAGCTCAGGCACCAGGTCTCCTTCCTCCATCCCTCAGGCCCCCACTCCACAGGTGCCCCCACCACACCCTGCCCCAGGTTCCCCCACCCACAGATATACCATCCCCAAGTGGATCCGGCCTTCTCCCCTGCCACTTGCTCTCCCGGCACCACACCCCTCGCTGCGCTTGTCTGTGCCACTGATGTGGTGAGGGTGTCCTCCCCTCTGTCCAGCCCAGCTTGCCTGTTCCCCATTCTCCTCCCCTGGTGGTAGGCACTGCAGTGGAGTCCACTACCACCCTGTCTGACTTGGGCACTGCAGTGGCGGACCTGTCCACTCCATCTGCAGGGTCCACTGCAGTCGTGCCGGCACCCACAACATCTGAGTCATGCCCCCAGTTGTGCCGGCACACACCATGTCAGACACCTCCACTGCAGTTGTCAGTGGCTCTCCAGCACCCACCACCCCTTCCCTGCTTCCTCCTGGTGAGCCCTGATCCTGTCCCTGCGGTGCCTGGCCTGACCCCCGGTTGCCCCTCCTAGTGGATTGTCCCTGGTTTTGTGCAGGCATGCGTAGGGTGACATCTGCCACTGTCACCCTGTTTGGACTTTGACAATGGACTGGCCATTGGCCTTTGTGTTTTTTCTGGACTTTGTTTTCATTACACACATATGCTGAATAAAGCAACTTTCTGTTCTCTAGTGCTTATGCTTCTGATGTACATGTTGTTGATGATGCTAACCATGCCCTTGCTGCAGTGATGGTGATATTTGGTCTCATGATAATGAAGTGTTACTGTGCAGGAACCCATGTGGTCCAGGGGAATGTGTCCTATCCTGTGGTGTATCCATGTCATCCATAGCAGCATCTGAGGGTGTCTTGTGTTCAGTATTTGGCAATGGGATTTCCTACTTAGATTAGCTATTTCTCATCAGTGGCTTCCACCCCTGCACATCTGTTGTGCCTGCCATTGTTCAATTCGTCTACTTCCCTGACCGTGTGGCCATCTCCACTGGACATGCAGGTTTGGGCATCAATGGGGAAGGACTCATCTGTGTTGTCAGTGCAACATTGCTATACAAGTGTGTTGGATCTGTGCTGATGATTACATTGGCACTTCCATGACCAGGCTGATGTGACGGGAGCCCTCATTTGGTGCTAATTGTTGATTGTGTGACCAAGTGCTCAGCTGACCTGATGGGGCCCTACTGAGGCAACATATGGCACAGCTTTCCTCACACAGGAGTGGAGTCCCCTCATGGCAGTGTGTACTCCTGTGACATTGCCTGCGCCCAAGGTGTGTGTTGTATGTGCATGTCTGTGTGTTCACTTCCGCTTAGCTGTGCATGCTGTGATCCCTAGTGTTGTACCTGTTTGTGATGCTTGCTGAGTTGACCTATGTTCCCCCAAAGTCTTCTCCCTGGGTTCTCTGTGATGTGGGTGCATGGAACATTACTGGTCATCAGGGTGTCACCCATAGGTGTGTTTGCTGTCAGGGCTGAGTTTGTGTGCAGACGCAGATGGGTCACAGTCAGGTTTCCCTTGGCACTTGTTGTTTGCCGCTGTCATGTGATTTCCAGTTTGTGTTATCTTTCAGTGATTGTGACACGTTGTGTGTGTGACTGCTGGCACTCCTCAGGGTCCGGGCTGCAATGTTGGTTGTTGTCTATGTGTGTTCTTTGTGGGTGACCTTGGCTTCTTCATTGGTGTGTGACTGTGGCTGGGATCCCATTGGTTGGTGTGGTATTGCCGTCATGTCCATGTACAGCGTAGTGTGCAGTGTGTCAGACATTCAGGAGTCTTGTTGAGTGGCCATGTGTGATGTGTTTCTGCACCTTGGTTCCCACCCACCACCCTGGAATAGTCATGGGTGCATGTGCAATGTCACCAGTGCATGTGTGCTTCACTGCTGCACATTGTTGGAGGTCGAGGGGTGTGGTGTTGAGTGTGTGCAGATGAGAGTTGTTGCCCGGCTAGGCCCCTGCCTCCATGTTGGCCTTGGCTTACTGGCCATGCTGATTGATTTGTGCTTGTGTAGGTGTGATGGTAGTTTGTTGCTCAGGACACATTACTGTGGTTCACAGTGTGAACGACATTTAGCTTTGTCATCACAGTGGGATTGTAATGCAGCCCAGGGTCACCACATTGTGGGGGCCCTGGGGGTAGTGCTGTGGTGTGTCTGTGTCTTGCTGTGTCAGTTGCTGTTCCTACGTGCCTGTGTGACATGTGTGATTTGTGCTCCCTCTCATCTGACAATGCCTGCTTGCCCACATAGGGGATTTGGATCCATGAGTTACCTTTGTGTGGCACTGTATGCACATCTGTATGATTGGTATTCAGGTCTCCTCATGTGTTGTGTGGTTGCCTGGGGACACTGGCACCCCCTCACCTGTTGTGTATGATGTGCAGTGTGGGTCTGCCTGTTTGTGTTTGTGCATCTGCACCACTGCATTGGCATATCTTGGGTGTGCCATTGGCTGTATGTAGTTTGGTGGCTTTCCCCTGCTGTCCCTGGGACTCCTAGGTCATCGGTCAGCACAATGATCATGGTTTGTGTGTCCCATTGCTGCCATGGTATGGTATCTGTTCACCTCACATCTACAGTCTCCACAGGGTATCTGCATTTGTGTGCCCATTGGTGCAAATATGTGGGTCTGCATTCTGATGGTCACTTCTGTCATTGTGTCATTGATGAATGTTGACAGTGTCAGCCCCCATGGGTGTTGTTTGTCTGCACATGGCCAAAGGTATGTCTTATTTGCACTGCAGTATTTGGCTCCCCCAATTTATGTTGCAATGGGACACATGCACTACTTTGCCACTGATGTGTTTTTTGTTCTGTGACCAGGAATCATCCATGCAGTTTGGCAGTTGCAGCTCTTTCTTTGTCAACACTTACCTTTTGGTCACTGTGATGATGGGGGTTTGGACCCCATTGCCACAATGTTCAAAATGTGCTTCAGCTATGGACCCCACACTTACCTTTTGGTCACTGTGGTGATTGGGCGTTAGACCCCATTGCCACAATGTTCAAAATGTGCTTCAGCTATGGACCCCACACTTTCTTTTTGGTCACTGTGGTGATGGGGCGTTAGACCCCATTGCCACAATGTTCAAAATGTGCTTCAGCTATGGACCCCACACTTACATTTTGGTCACTGTGGTGATGGGGCATTAGACCCCACTGCCACAATGTTCAAAATGTGCTTCAGCTATGGACCCCACACTTACATTTTGGTCACTGTGATGATGGGGGTTTGGACCCCATTGCCACACTGTTCAAAATGTGCTTCAGGTATGGACCCCACACTTACCTTTTGGTCACTGTGATGATGGGGGTTTGGACCCCATTGCCACAATGGTCATGGCCTGCTTGCATTGTGGGGGCCACACACATATATGTGTGGCACATGTGCTAGGGGGTCACATTGTATGTTCAAAGTCATGTTCAGTGTTGTAGGCATTTGACACAGTCTACACACGCTTGTCATGGTGTTGGGGGATGTCTTTTTCTTGCATTCCCTAGGTTGTGGTGTGCTGGTTGTGTCATGCATTGTCCATCCTATGAGTGGGGGTGGTGTTGGTGGTAGGCATCCAGCCCCCCATGGGTGGAGGTGGTAGTAGTGACAGGCATCCAGCCCCCCTGGGTAAGGGTGGTAGTAGTGGTAGGCATCTGGCACCCCCCTGGCTAAGGGTGGTAGTAGTGGTAGGCATCCAGCCCCCCTGGGTAAGGGTGGTAGTAGTGGTAGGCATCTGGCACCCCCATGGCTAAGGGTGGTAGTGGTGGTAGGCATCTGGCACCCCCCTGGCTAGGGTGGTAGTAGTGGTAGGCATCCAGCCCCCCCTGGGTGAGGGTGGTAGTAGTGGCAGGCATCCAGCCCCCCCTGGCTAAGGGTGGTAGTAGTGGTAGGCATCCAGCCCCCCCTGGCTAAGGGTGGTAGTAGTGGTAGGCATCTGGCACCCCCTGGCTAAGGGTGGTAGTGGTGGTAGGCATCTGGCACCCCCCTGGGTGAGTGTGGTAGTAGTGGTAGGCATCCAGCCCCCTGGCTAAGGGTGGTAGTAGTGGTAGGCATCTGGCACCCCCATGGCTAAGGGTGGTAGTGGTGGTAGGCATCTGGCACCCCCCTGGCTAAGGGTGGTAGTAGTGGTAGGCATCCAGCCTCCCCTGGCTAAGGGTGGTAGTAGTGGTAGGCATCTGGCACCCCCTGGCTAAGGGTGGTAGTGGTGGAAGGCATCTGGCACCCCCCTGGGTGAGGGTGGTAGTAGTGGTAGGCATCCAGCCCCCCCTGGGTAAGGGTGGTAGTGGTGGTAGGCATCTGGCACCCCCATGGCTAAGGGTGGTAGTGGTGGTGGGCATCTGGCACCCCCCTGGCTAAGGGTGGTAGTAGTGGTAGGCATCTGGCACCCCCTGGGTGAGGGTGGTAGTAGTGGTAGGCATCCAGCCCCCCTGGCTAAGGGTGGTAGTAGTGGTAGGCATCTGGCACCCCCATGGCTAAGGGTGGTAGTGGTGGTGGGCATCTGGCACCCCCTGGCTAAGGGTGGTAGTGGTGGTTGGCATCCAGCCCCCTGGCTTAGGGTGGTAGTAGTGGTAGGCATCCAGCCCCCTGGCTAAGAGTGGTAGTGGTGGTGGGCATCTGGCACCCCCCTGGCTAAGGGTGGTAGTAGTGGTAGGCATCTGGCACCCCCTGGGTGAGGGTGGTAGTAGTGGTAGGCATCCAGCCCCCTGGCTAAGGGTGGTAGTAGTGGTAGGCATCTGGCACCCCCATGGCTAAGGGTGGTAGTGGTGGAGGGCATCTGGCACCACCCTCGCTAAGGGTGGTAGTAGTGGTAGGCATCCAGCCCCCCCTGGGTGAGGGTGGTAGTAGTGGTAGGCATCTGGCACCCCTGGCTAAGGGTGGTAGTGGTGGTAGGGATCTGGCACCCCCTGGGTGAGGGTGGTAGTAGTGGTAGGCATCCAGCCCCCCTGGCTAAGGGTGGTAGTAGTGGTAGGCATCTGGCACCCCCATGGCTAAGGGTGGTAGTGGTGGTAGGCATCTGGCACCCCCTAGCTAAGGGTGGTAGTAGTGGTAGGCATCCAGCCCCCTGGGTGAGGGTGGTAGTAGTGGTAGGCATCTGACACCCCTGGCTAAGGGTGGTAGTGGTGGTGGGCATCTGGCACCACCCTGGCTAAGGGTGGTAGTAGTGGTAGGCATCCAGCCCCCCTGGGTGAGGGTGGTAGTAGTGGTAGGCATCTGGCACCCCTGGCTAAGGGTGGTAGTGGTGGTAGGCATCTGGCACCCCCTGGGTGAGGGTGGTAGTAGTGGTAGGCATCCAGCCCCCTGGCTAAGGGTGGTAGTAGTGGTAGGCATCTGGCACCCCCATGGCTAAGGGTGGTAGTGGTGGTAGGCATCTGGCACCCCCTGGCTAAGGGTGGTAGTAGTGGTAGGCATCCAGCCCCCTGGCTAAGGGTTGTAGTAGTGGTAGGCATCTGGCACCCCCTGGCTAAGGGTGGTAGTGGTGGTAGGCATCTGGCACCCCCCTGGGTGAGGGTGGTAGTAGTGGTAGGCATCCAGCCCCCCCTGGGTAAGGGTGGTAGTGGTGGTAGGCATCTGGCACCCCCATGGCTAAGGGTGGTAGTGGTGGTGGGCATCTGGCACCCCCCTGGCTAAGGGTGGTAGTAGTGGTAGGCATCTGGCACCCCCTGGGTGAGGGTGGTAGTAGTGGTAGGCATCCAGCCCCCTGGCTAAGGGTGGTAGTAGTGGTAGGCATCTGGCACCCCCATGGCTAAGGGTGGTAGTGGTGGTGGGCATCTGGCACCCCCTGGCTAAGGGTGGTAGTGGTGGTTGGCATCCAGCCCCCTGGCTTAGGGTGGTAGTAGTGGTAGGCATCCAGCCCCCTGGCTAAGGGTGGTAGTAGTGGTAGGCATCCAGCCCCCCTGGGTAGGGGTGGTGGTGCGCATTCAGGCCCCTGTGTGCATATGTGGCATTGGTGATGGGCATCCCGCCCCTATGGTGCTGCTGTTGCAAGTAAATTCTGCATCCCTCTGTGTGTGTGTGATGTATCGTGTACGTGTTGTATGTGTTTTGTGGTTGGTGTCTGACTTACCTTCTGCGCCGTACGCGTCCGTGCCTGTTCCGGTAGTAAATGTAGAATATTGGTATGATTGGGACGAAGTGATTCATGGTTGGTTCGTGTCGTTCGTCGTCCTCGCCGCTTCGCGTCGTCCTCATCGCTGGCGTGGTCATCTCGTAGCCGTGCATTGTGTTGTGGCGCGAATCGGAGCTTATGTGCGCCTCTCCCGGATGCTTTGACGTGCCGTGCGTAGCGACGGGTTCGGCGCGTACGGGAAGCGCATCGTACTTGTTCGGCCGGACGGAGCTGCATTTTCCCTTCCGTGCAACTCGATTCGGCGTTTCCGGATTCGCCTCGGTCGGAGAACAGGTCCTGGATTGGGTGAGTACGACTCGGCCATATTCTGTGCTGTTGTGCGCATCGTACTTACTCGTTCGGTCTGCTGTACGGATCGCTCGGGAAACAGGCATTCGCATGGCTTTTTTCCCAACCGAATGGTATTGGGTGCGCCTCCGACCGAGATCGGAATCGGCCCCGAAATAAGGAAGAGTATTCCAGAGCTTGGATGCATCCACAGCAAAAGCTCTCCCTCCGCATCTTGCCTTTCGGAATTTAGGAACAACCAGCAAATTTTTCCCTGCAGAGCACAGCTGTCTAGATGGCTTATATATCATTGGAACAGGTTCTCAATTACATCAGGGTCTGTATTGTGTAGTACCTTGTGGATGGTGAAGAGACAGAGGGGCTGATTCCGATCTCGGCCGGTAGGGCTCCGAATCGGATTCGGCTTAACCGGATCCGATTCGGAGCCCTGTTTCCCGACCGATTCGTACGTGCGTCCGGGCGAGCGAGTACGATGCGAAATCTCCGACCAACTCGTTCGCGAGACCCAACCGCACCGACCGACTCGTTCGCGAGACCCAACCGCACCGACCGACTCGTTCGCGAAAGCTGACCGCTCCGAAGGACTCGCACGGACACGACTCGCACCGCGCAATGGAGACGTTCCCGGCCAGGTAAGTACGATGCGCGCCTCGAGCAGTCCGACCGAGTCGCGCAGTCCGGCTCGAAAGAGCAGTCGGAGCCGGACTTTGGAGGTCCGTGTCGGACCCCCCTGTATGCGTAGCCGCAGGGCGAGTCGCACACAGGGGGGACCCATGGCATGTACGCCGCGAGTCGCTTCGACGCGTACCCGCTGTAGGGGGCGCCCTTGTTCGCCTCGCACCCATTGAGTCAATGGGAGCCCGCGTACGCGTTGTAACGACCGGCTCCCATTGACTTCAATGGGAGTCCGACCGACCTCGAGTCCGATGACATGCGAACGCATCGTACTCGTCCGGTCGGACTGCTAGGGTCCGATTCGGTCGGAAATCTCTCCGGGTCCGGCTCGGTCGGAGAGATTTCCTGCCTGAATCGGAATCGGCCTCAGAATATCGACGGAAAAATACAGAATTGCAAGAATATAGAGTCAAGAATATTGATGGTGCAAAATATCGAAGGTAAGTTTTCTCATTGTTAAAAATATCATTTTTATTGTTATCTAAAAATATTGAATTTGTAAATATCGATGTAAATAATATCGATTTTTTCTTTTTTTTTCTAATCTATTTTTTTAGTAATTTGGTATTAGTAATTTTATAATGTTTAAATTATTTTTTTATGTTCAAATAATTGAATTTTTTTGGTTTTAAAATAAGTTTTAGGAGCGGGATGTTGGATTTATAGGGGATATGGGTGGGTAGTAATTTAAAATTTTAGCAGAAAAATTACAATATTTTCAAATGTGTATATATTTTAGGAGTGGGATGTTGGGTTTATAGGGGATAAGGGTCGGGAGTAATTTAAGAATGTTGGTTAAAAAAATAAATTTACATTAAGAAATTAAGAAATATATAATTATTAATACAAATTTATAAATTAAAAAGTTTAAAAAATGTAAAAAATCAAACTTTTTTGGGTTGCAACATTTTTGATGTAAACTGTGTGTAAATAATTTCGTTATTTTTTAAATATTTGAACAATTTATTTGAAGATTGTTTAGACATAGGGGCCGATTCCGATTCGGGCCGGAAATCTCTCCGACCGAGCCGGACCCGGAGAGAATTCCGACCGAATCGGACTCTGGCAGTCTGACCGGACGAGTACGATGCGTTCGTAGGCTATCGGACTTGATTCGGTCGGACTCCCATTGAAGTCAATGGGAGCCGGTCGTACAACGCTTACGCGGGCTCCCATTGACTCAATGGGTGCGAGGCGAACAAGGGCGCCCCCTACAGCGTGTACGCGGCGAAGCGCATCGTGCCGTACATGCACAGGTAGGGGGGACCCATGGCTCCCCCCTGTGTGCGACTCGCGTGGCCACGCGTACAGGGGGGGTCTGACGTGGACCCCCAAAGTCCGGCTCCGACAGCTCTTTCGAGCCGGACGGCGCGAGTCGGTCGGACTGCTCGCGGTGCGCATCGTACTTACCCGGCCGGGGAACGTCTCCATTGCGCGGTGCGAGTCGGTCCGTGTGAGTCGGTCGGAGCGTGTTGAAGCCGCGTACGAGTCGGTCGGCGAATTTGTGGGCGCTTGCATCGTACTCGCTCGGCCGGACCCACATACGAATCGGTCAGGAAACAGGGCTCCGAATCAGATCCGGTAAAGCCGAATCCGATTCGGAGCCCTACCGGCCGAGATCGGAATTTAAATTAGAACTATAATTTCGTTTTCTAATATTTGTTAGGGTAAAATGAGTTTACAAAAGGGTTTAATATTGGATTATAAAATAAGTATGTTTATTTGTAATTTATAGTGTAGTTTTATATATTTATTTTTGTTGTGACAAGTGTTTTTTCACATTTTTTAAATATTTTAAAATTTATTTTCATAAAGTTGTATTTTTAAATATACTTTTTTATAAAATGTAGTGAATAATTCTAATTTTCTTTTTATAATATTTAAAATTTTTGTAAACATTTTTTGTTTAGTAAAAAAATTTAAAAATAGTATTACATTTAAAAAAAAAGTAACAACATTTTTGTTAATAATACATTTTTGGGAGTTAGAAAAAAAGGGGGGTTTATTCAGTACTTTGCTTGAGTTTAGTTGGATTTGGAGTTGGAATAGACAATTATTATGGTTTATTATCCAGCACTTTCCCTGAGTTTAATTGGAATTGGAGTTTGAATAGTAAATTATTATGATTGATTATCCAGCTTTTTCCCTGAGTTTACTTGGATTTGGAGTTGGAAAAGTAAATTATTATGGTTTACTATCCAGCACTTTCCCTGAGTTTATTTGGATTTGGAGTTGGAATAGTAAATTATTTTGATTTATTATCCAGCACTTTCCCTGAGTTTACTTGGATTTGGAATAGTAAATTATTATGGTTTACCATCCAGCACTTTCCCTGAGTTTATTTGGATTTGGAGTTGGAATAGTAAATTATTATGGTTTACTATCCAGCATCTTCCCTGAGTTTATTTGGATTTGGAGTTGGAATAGTAAATTATTATGGTTTACTATCCAGCACTTTCCCTGAGTTTAGTTGGATTTAGAGTTGGAATAGTAAATTATTTTGATGTATTATCCAGCACTTTCCCTGAGTTTACGTGGATTTGGAGTTGGAATAGTAAATTATTTAGATTTATTTTCGAGGACTTTCCCTGAGTTTACGTGGATTTGGAATATTAAATTATTATGGTTTACTATCAAGCTCTTTCCCTGAGTTTAGTTGGAATAGTAAATTATTTTGATTAATTATCCAGCACTTTCCCTGAGTTTACTTGGATTTGGAGTTGGAATAGTAAATTATTATGGTTTACCATCCAGCACTTTCCCTGAGTTTATTTGGATTTGGAGTTGGAATAGTAAATTATTATGGTTTACTATCCAGCATCTTCCCTGAGTTTCTTTGGATTTGGAGTTGGAATAGTAAATTATTATGGTTTACTATCCAGCACTTTCCCTGAGTTTAGTTGGATTTGGAGTTGGAATAGTAAATTATTTTCATTTATTATTCAGCACTCTCCCTGAGTTTACTGGGATTTGGAGTTGGAATAGTAAATTATTATGGTTTACTATCCAGCACTTACCCTGAGTTTATTTGGATTTGGAGTTGGACTAGTAAATTATTATGGTTTACAATCCAGCACTTTCCCTGAGTTGATTTGGAGTTGGAGTTGGAATAATACATTATTATGGTTTATTATCTAACTGTTTTGTTGAGTACAGTTATTTTTGTAGTTGGGATAGTAATTTTTTGGTGGGGTATTATTCAGCTTTTTCTCAGAGTTTAATTTATTTGGAAGTTAGCAATAGTAATTATTTATTATTTATTATGTATAATTTTTTGTACAGTTTATATGTATATTACAATAAGTAAAGAGATATATGTTAGTTTTTATTAGCAGCATTTTTTATGCAAACACGTATATTTTTATTTACAATTATATTCTTTTCATTGATTTTGTTAGAAAAGGTATTATAATATTAAAAACAGAAATCATTAATTCAGATGTTTTTCATATTTTATTATAAAGTATAATATATTTATAACATTCATTTTTCATGTATAAATGTTAAATAAATCATATATTTATACATATAAATTTCTTTTTTACAGTTTTGAAAAATAATATATTTTTTGGTAGCATAGTCATGTAATAGTAAAGTAAAATATTTTTAGGTCTTTAATTATAAACAGTTTCATTTGTATTGTTTATTATTTTTTAGTAAAAAAAGAAAACATTTGTATACATTTTTGATTACATTTTTCTAATACATTTTATATAATTTTATAATTTTTGAAAAATTGCAAAATATGTATTTGACAAGGTTATATTTTCTATATTCTATTATTTAATATATTTAATATTACTTGTAATAAAATAATATTTAATATGTGAAATAATTTTAAAATATTTTAACTGAAATATTTTGTACCACATATATATTTTTATCACATTTTTATATTTGTTGTACATTTACAGTGCATGAAATAAACATATATTTTAATATACAGTAAATAATATATTTGTGCTTTTTTGGATAATATAACAGTTAATGTATATTTTACAATTTTTTTAATATTTTTTAAACATTGGGAAAAAACAGTGCAGTAAAGTTATACATATAATTTTAAAAAAATTCCAATATTTTTTTATTGTTGTCTAAGAGGAGTTAGTCTTTTTTTCATTTTAATTACACAGGCATTTTCTTTCCTTTTTCCTCACTTTCCTGTCTACCAGTTTCATTTTTAGGTCATTTAGGAAGACAGAACCTCGTGGTTGGGAGCAGCGTTTCAGCCGTTCAGGTAAGTTTAATTTTATATACTTTTAAGTTAGGGGTAAGGTAGTAGGAGTGTAAATAGATTTGTTAGGGCATTATTTGATCATTTTTGGTGTAGTTAGGTGTTGTTTTGGTAGTTTAGTGTTTTATGTGTTTGACGTAGTGTTGGATATAGTTAGAATGTTATGTAGTGTTAGTTCTGTGTTTATTAAATGTATCTTTGTGTATTTAATGTTGATATTAATGCTTGTGGGTTTGTATTTGTGTTGTGGGCAGGTGTTGTTTTCTTTTTTATTTACAGGTGTTGTCTTTGGTGAACGGATGGAGCTGCCAACGCGTTTTTCTTTTTCTAAATAACGGAAAATGTTTTTTCTTGTTTGATAACAAGTTTCCTTTTTTCCCGGATTGTTGGAGCGTTTTTTTCTAAACTATTTTCAGATTTTTGAGGGTTTTGTCATTTAGAGATTTGCAACATTGGACTTTTTTTATACAGTTCTATTTTTGCATTTTTATTTTGGGCTTTGTTATCCAATGGATTCGGATTTAAATTGTTTGCTGTGGATTTTATCGTCTTCGAGGATATTCTACTGCTACACAACTGTAAGTCTTTTTTTTTTATTACTATGGGTGGGAAATCAATCTTTTTTTATTCGGTTTTTTTAAAATAATTGTATTATGTCATATAATTTTGTGCTCTATTGTAAATGTTATGACATAATTATATTTATTAATTAAAAAAAGGAGAAATCAGTTGTTTCTATGTTTTATATTTGTAAGATTTTTACAATGTTTATTATTTTGTTTGGTTTAAAGTATTGATTTAGCAATCTTGTCGAGGTATTCTAGACCTTGGGTGTTTGGATATAATCTAGTCTTTTGTTGCAGGTATTCGTACATTGTTTTAGTTTGTTTACTTAGATTAGAGCGGATTTTACTTAGGGATTGCTCTACTCTGAGTTCTTGGTAGCTCTGTTCCTTTTTAATTGATTTAATTAATTTGTGAAGTGTAAGTTGTCCCCTTCCTATTGTGGCTTGGAAGGCATTATGCCATCCTGCCACCGTGTTGTTGGTTTTATCTTTTTGAGCTACAGTACTAGCGTACACGTTCCACCAGGGGATTTAAATTTTTGGTTGTCTACGGTGCCCTGACCTATGTAACTTTCCCACCCAGGTGTCTTCGAAGTAGTCTAGGAAGGGAGTTAATTTACTTTCATTAGCTTGATAGAAAGCACTTTCTATAAGTAGGTTATAGTGATTGGCTACTTCAGTTGTTGGGACATAGGCCAGGGCTATTAACTTTTTTATTTGATATGCAAAGTTGCTATTTGTGGAATAATAAATGCTCAGAGTAGATTTTTGTGGGTGCTTCCATATACTCTGATTCAAGTGGTAATAGCAAACTTGAATTGTAGTGTGTGGGTATACTTTTAAGATGGATTGAATCATTGCATGCTCAAAGTCAATGATTATTCTTTGGAGACAGTAATTTTCTGTGAATTGTTTTACTATTGTTAGGAGCTCTATATAAGTGGTGTTCTGTTTATTAGGCAGTAATGCATATATGAAGGGGATATTTGTATACAGCGTGTAGAATGGCTTGGGCAAACTTTAAATGTGCCATCCATCATCTACGTTTCGCAGTTCTTAAGTGTTTGTAAATTTGTATTTGTTGCAAAGATGATAATTCTTTTTTCATGACTTTCATTGTCATAAAGATGGAATTTTTCCTCTTTGTGGGTGATGGTATATTCAGGTAGTATTTGTATTTCTCCAAAAGTTTGGGGGATAGGTGGAGTTTGAGCTGTAGCTCTTTTATTTCTTGCTATTAGTCTTTTCAAAGCGGGGATGGACGGTAGTTGTCCTGTGACATGTTCTGGAACTCGAGTCAAAACATCCTTAAGTATTTTAGTGCTTGTTTGTTGGGAAATTGTGCTTGCTTCCTTTATTGTCTCTAGGACATCTCTTACTTCCACTTCAGTTACATTAGGGGGTGGTTGTGTTCTCTGACATTGACTACATTGGTTTCTACAGTAGTGGCACTCCCATAACAAGCATTGGAGTAATATTTGCTACATCTCCAATGGGTTTTATTTTCAATAACTTTTTCTTGTGTATAGGTGTAGCCCATGTAGCAAAGCAGTAGTTTCCCCTTTTGTGATGCAATGTATTTTGCTCCTTCTGCCATTTGTTTGTATATTTGTGAATATGGCGATTATATAATGACAGCGTACAACAATTACTGAATGTGTATAGATGGCATTAGTTAAGACACACATCGGCCATGGCAGAAAAACAAGCAGTATGTTGTTTATGTTCACAGCTACATTTCCTTTTTTCAAGCACTTGTCACTTTAAATCAGGGTAAAAAAACAAGATAAAAATCACGTGTTGACTGGTTTGCGCGTCATGTGATCAAGGCCCGCCGGGGCTGAAATGCGTTATGGCTGCTTTGTAACCTAATGGAATAAAAGAAACTTTAAGCACTTACTCCATGGTCCGTGCTCCATTTTTCAGCAAAAGAATCGCCAGCGGCAGGTGGAGTGCTCCTGATATTACAAGCCGGTTTCGTCTTCTCCGGTTGTACAAGGACCCCTTCTCGCAACGGGCAAGTTAGCTCACAAAGGAGGCACAGTCTGGAAGCAGACGTATTCAACTGAATCCGGTAGGATTTACGGCGTGCTTGCCCCCCAGCAGCGATCGCGACGGTCTCTATCTACCTCAGAGTGTGGCAGGCTCGGGTCGGAGGACGCGAGACATGCCGTCATTGGAGTGAAGGTAGGACTACTACACGCAGCGCTGGGTGAGGAGTTGTGCTAGGACTAGAGGGGAATCGCACACAAAGTTGTCCAAGCCCCTCATATATGTCCACGAATAATTTCAAATAAATTCCATAACCATGTCAGCCGACGCGCTCAAAGACCGAGAGGCTGCAGCACTAGAGATGTTTGATGACACACGCATGCCTAATGTAAGCTCAGTTGCCCAGAATGCACCGGCAGGTAACAGCGCAATCAGTCTCAGAGAGAAAATCTGGCGTCTGGAAAAGCTGATGAAAAGTGAACAGAGTAAATGGTAGGAGGGCAAGTCCCTCCAAAGATACTTGGATGTGGGAAGAATCCCACGAGGATTGAGGATTTTGATAGCGCCGAGTTATGAGACTCCAGACCCAAGAATGATGAAACAGTGGGCCGAAACCAACCTGGAATCTTCAAGAAAATTGGTGGCAATACTTGTTAAATATGCAGAATTTGATCGCCTAAAATTACAGGAACAAATAGAAAAGTTAAATGAGGAATTAAGTCAGATGGGCCAGAGCAAGGAGGAGACCAAACTGCGAGATGAAATAACCAAAAGACTCCGCAAGGAGGAGGAGAAAATTCGGGAGCGCAAGACTTTCAAGTTCCACAGGGATAAGGCCAATAATGAGTGCGGCCGCATCTTTACTTTTGTAAAAAAATACGATTCATTGAAAATCTCAAAATACAGCGGGACAAGCACAGCCAAAACCAATACTGGCAACAACAGGGGGAGACACGCAGACTCCTCCACTTCAGACTTAAGCTCTGCCCTGGAGAGCGAGACCGAGCTTGACTCCAGGAATTTTAGAGGCATGCAGGTTCCGGCAAAACTGTCATTAGAAGAAGAACTTGATTTTTTATGCGAAGAACGTAAACAAACTCTACGACCACAACCGCAGCAAATCAGACAAAGAAAAGTAACACAACCAAACACCGGGAGAGGAGACAAGCCAAACGAATGAGAACAAAAAAGAACAAACTCACGCAAATGGAAATGCAAAAAACCAGTGCAACAGTCTCCAACAATATGGTTATGAATCTAGCAAATGTGGATTTAAATGAAGCAGAAAAACAAATACTGTCCCTCAGGCTTTCACACTGACCTAAAAGAATGGACATTTTTAAGGGGGTACGGAAATTTAAACTTAAAAAATTCCATATGCTCAAGGAAAAGGCAAACAATGACACACAGACCAACGTGTTAATTGGACAGCCACAAACATTGCCCCCTTTTAATCTAACCGCTTCAGATTTGCCAATACTAAGAGAACTACAGGAATTGGCCCAAGAAAATCTACAACAGGAAGCGGATATTCAAACATCAGCAATAACAGAAGAATTCTGTATTAGCAGTAGTAAACAACAGATCGCTGCCACCACATCCTTCAAACCTAAATCAACATTCACTCCAATAATGGCAAGAGATTCGATTGATATATTCCATGAACAGACCATAGCAGGTATTAAATGTCTAAACTACAAAACAAGAGGATTCAAAAGAGAAAAAAACAACAGACAGGAAATCCAATACAACCAACTTATGGCTAAATTGAAAAATAATCCCCATCTAATCATAAGAAATGCTGACAAAGGAGGTAACCTAGTCATTTGGGGGAAAACAGACTACATAGAGGAAGCTACGAGGCAATTATCAGACGAGAATTGCTGTCGCAAGGGTGACATGCTTTCCTTAAAAGCAACCTACAATGCTTACAATAATAAACTACTAGCATGGAAAAGCGCAGGTTTGCTTACAACGGATGAATATAACATTTTTTTAAATGACACACCAACAACTCCGGTCATTTATTTCATCCCAAAGCTACACAAGAACTCACTCAAGCCCCCGGGATGGCCAATAATATCTGCAAGAAACAGTTTGACAGAAAAAACATCACAATATGTTGACCATTTCTTACAAGAGCACGTCCAGCAACTTCCCTCCTACATAAAAGACGCTGGAGACTTCTTAGCCAAAATTCAAGATTTCAAGTGGCAAGATGACTTTCTTTTAATAACAATGGACATTACGGCACTCTATACAAGCATTAACCACAAAGATGGCATTAAGGCGGTCCAGCATTACCTCAGAAAAAGATCCGCCCCACATGAGCAGCACAGCAAAATGCTCATTTATATGATTGAATTTTGCTTGAATAACAATATCTTCTTATTCCAGAGTACCTTATACCAACATTTATGTGGTGTAGCAATGGGGGCCAGCTTCTCCCCCAGCTATGCCTGCCTCCACATGGGTTGGTGGGAGGAGCTGGTCCTACAAAAAACCTATGAGACAGCATTACGAAAAAATGTAAAATTGTGGTTAAGATTTATAGATGATCTGTTTCTAATCTGGCACGGGACTGTGTCAGATGCACAAAAATTCATAGATGCTCTGAACAATAATGACATTAATTTGGAATTCACAGCCAACATCAGCGCATACACCGTAATCTTTCTTGACGTTCAGGTATACATTAAAGAGTGCAGAATAGAGACCAGGGCACCCAGAAAACCCACGGCTGGCAACTCAGTGTTGCATGCAGACAGTGCCCACCCACAACATCTTATACACAGCATCCCCTACGGGGAAATGATTAGACTGAAAAGAATCAGCAGTAATAATGAGGATCTAAGGACAGCACAACAAGCTAGCAAAGGCAGATTTTTAGAGAGGGGGTACACAAGGAAATGCATTGATGCAGCTATTACCAAAAGCCAGGTGTTGCATAGGGCAGATCTACTCAAACTCACCCTACCCCAGGCACCAACTTCAACACCTGTGGCAGTTCCAGACAGGCCCAGTACACCAGGGGACACATTCAGAATGATAATAGGGAAAATACAATATGTGCAAATTATGCCAAATACAATACTAAATTCATCGGACAATCAAGATGAACCCATTCTGAATTCCAAAAAAGGTGCTTGCGCCAACAGTTTCCTCAAACGGTTGTACTATGTAAACATCAGCTACAAAAGTGCACAAGTGCTTAGCTTATAGATTAAAGTGCAAGTGCTAAAAAACCTCTTTAGTGTCTAAAGTGCTAAAAGAGCTAAAACGATAAATGTGGTATAAAAAACATATTGTTTTGGCTGTCTTATCGAGTGGTATAGCAGCATCTTCCCAGTATTTGTGTTGGGTTAAAGATAGTCATGGTGTAAATACCTTGACTTCAAAGATGTGTATAATGTAGGCATCCCTAATGTATATTATAGACATGTATAAAGGTCCTCAGTAATGTTTAATCCCCCAGGGTGCTTGGAGTCTAGCTCCAAAATGAATCACGTTTCTAACCTGCGCAGGGCTTTTTCTCTGTTCCCGCCTCTTTTACTGGCTTGTACGGCATCAATTAGAAAATATTTCAGATTCTTGGGATCAGATTGATGCATTTCACCGAAATGGCGAGCCACTGGGTATGTTTGGTCTTGGTTTTTTATGTTATAAATTTGTTATGTCATAGATTTTGTAGAGCGCGCGGCTGCCCCAGCAAAGGGGCGTCCCGGCTCTAATATGTTGCAATATCCTCTTGTGCCTCTGTAGTTTGGTACTTCCCACATACCTCAAACCACAGGGACACTCGAGCACATATACAACATAGTCGGTTTTGCAAGTCAGGACTTTGTCAATGGTATATTCCTGTTTGCTGAATGGTGTTTATATGTTGATCTAGTGATGCCGTGTTGGCAGGCTTTGCATGACTTGCATTTAAAAAACCCTTTTCTTTGGGCCAGCCAAGTCACAGAAGTTTTATTGACTGGGTTGTTCTGCACCAACTCATCTTTCATGGAGGGGGCTCTACTGTAAGTGATAGCTAGTTTGGTTGGTAGCAAGTGGCCTATCGTTGGGTCGCTTAACACTATTGGCCAATTTCTCCAAATTATACGGTTGATTGCTTTCTCTTGTCAATGATGTTTCCTTTATCACAGTTTTTAGCAAGCAATTTTTACGATATAATTGTTTTTATTGTGAAGCTAGTTAATCTGTTGATGGGCCAAATATGCAGTTAGCAAATGGTATTTAAAGCATGAGTTATTCACGTAGTCATGCCGATTATATAATGACAGCGTACAACAATTACTGAATGTGTATAGATGGCATTAGTTAAGGCACACATTGGGTGGTGCTCGCCGTGGGAGAAAAACAAGCAGTATGTTGTTTATGTTCACAGCTACATTTCCTTTTTTCAAGCACTTGTCACTTTAAATCAGGGTAAAAAAACGAGATAAAAATCACGTGTTGACTGGTTTGCGCGTCATGTGATCAAGGCCCTCCGGGGCTGAAACGCGTAATGGCTGCTTTGTAACCTAATGGAATAAAAGAAACTTTAAGCACTTACTCCATGGTCGGTGCTCCATTTTTCAGCAAAAGAATCGCCAGCGGCGGGTGGAGTGCTCCTGATATATATATATATATATATATATATATATATATATATATATATATATATATAAACACATATTACCTACTGGCGGTCGCCAGTAGGTAGTTATAGTTAGGACCACGTTTCCATAGGAAAAGCATTTTTTGATGTGCTTATAACTTTGGCGTAGTTTGACGAATCTTTATGACATTTTCCCAAAG